>JAGSMT010000116.1:1200000-1586434 GCA_029286875.1 Lamproptera curius
CGGCCGAAGGTAAGTTAGGTAATTTTGGTTATGCTCGCTCCAGTTTTTTCTTTCAATAAGATGATTATTTTTATACTTGTTTATTGATTTAAAAAAAAGTAGCGCTGAGCTTTTTGGCGATTCTTCGTATATCAGAGGCGTCCTTTTCTTAACCGGTGGCAGCGATTCGACAATCAATAAGTGAATGTATTATTCCTGTGTCTCATAAAGATATTTTAACTTGAATTTAGCCTCCTTGACACTCGGTTAACGCAATTGTGTATTTGTTGTAATTGTATTTTAAAAAAATGACAATAATCTAAGTGATTGAACGTCCTCATCTCTCAAAATTAAATAGCAAACAATCAAGTTCGATTTGGTTGTGTTTGCTGGTAAATATACGTAGTTACGTATATTTAATAATCATCAGCCTGTGATAGTCCACTGCTGGACATACGCCTCCCCTAATACACCCCTATCCAATGCGAGTTGGTGGGTGGACCGACTTTACATGCCCATTCGACGCATGGATCATCTTACCTTTCAGACAATTGGGTCATCGGTCCCCGCAGGATTCGAACCCACGACCTCCGGTTTCTAAAGCATACACCCATACCACTAGGCTACGGAGGCAGTTACGTATATTTAATAGTTGTATTTCTATACGTCATCGGCAAATTGAATATATTCGAGCGGACGTTTCATTAGGCGTGCCGTCGCCCGGGAAATGATAGAGCGTCGGGGATGAAACGCGTAAAGGAAATGGATCAAGCCATGCTCGGGTACGTATGGCGTCGCCGAGTCTCACTGTTGCTTGAAAAGGAAAAATGTAGTATGATTCGCGTACTCTAATCTACTTAACTATAAGAGCCTTTTAACATCGATGATGAAACACGAAATAAGCAATAGAAAAGGCGTAATTTCAATGAATCAGAATCCTAACTTTAAATCTATAAGATCTATAGCTTGATTACAACAACCGCAAATTATACTCATACATTATATACTAGCCGTTACCTGCGACTTCATTCGCGTTAAAAACGTGGTGTATACATATTATAAAACGAAGCCCGGCCGCGTCTGTTGTCTGTCTGTTAGCGATAAACTCACTATACTACACACGATACTATTGTACAGATTGTCACGCGGTTTTTCACTAATCGATAGAATGATTTTTCCGGAAGGTTTAGGTATATAATTTGTAAAGTTACTGCGTACATTTGATAAAAAATATATATTAATATTTGTCAGAGATGTCGGAAATAAATTAAGCCGTCTGAGAGCTTTCAACAAAACGCTACCTAAGCCCTATGGGATAAACAAAACAATGTATGGTGACAATATTTTTCTTTTCTATATTTTATACAAAAGTCCGCGATAGCATATGTTAAGGCTGGTCCGATTTTCACAGGACTATCTCTAAATGATTACTGATATAATAGGGAGTAAAATAGGCTACTTTTCTTGAATAAGTTTTTTTAACATTCATTTTTCACATCTAACACGCTCGGACGAAGTTGCGAGCAACAGCTAGTATAAATATTATGTACAGTAATATAAATAAGGTGCATTAATAGTATATGCCTATAATTATATACATAGTTTCATAGTTTTATCTTCAACAATGACGAATTTACATATAATCTTTCGTATCCCATTTCAACCCTTTAACCACTTTTATCCGAATAATAAGTAGCCTATTCTACGTGTGTAGCAAACATCATCAAAGCGGGTCAATTTTAAACGGTAAAGACGTACAGACAAACAGACCCAGACAAATTCACTTTGGCTTTTAAATGATTAGTATGGATTATTACTTTATATCATTGCATTCGATGCATTTACATGCGTGTCGGTCACATATACTACGATTGGCACGCGGCGGCACTCCCGATATTAATTGATCGCTAGTTGACCCGGGTAATGGCCCACTGCACGGGTCAGGGGATATCGGTCAGTTTGCATCTCTGCTCACCCCTTTTCGTGTTCAGCAAGCTTTAAATTAAAAGCTGTCCATTTTTTACGACCCTGCCAAATTAAATTCCAGATTGTACCACAGGTCAGTTACCTTGATATTGATATATTTGTGCTCATTATTTATATATCGTACATTAATTATAATTTGAATGCCCAGGGATGATGGAGATAAATTTTCGCTGTCATATCTTAATAAATGTAAAATAGATAAGTTGACTTGAAATTTTAAGGCAAGTGACTAAGGTCAGTGACCGTAGGTATACAATTTTGTGTTTAAAGTCAATGCCCTCCGAGAGCGAAATGTAAGGCTTCTATTAAAATAACATGTCGTATATTTTAGTGCTATTTTTAAAGTTTTTAGCACGACATTCGTACAGATTAATAAGTTAACGGGTTTAGTAGTGGACCCAAGAAGAGCACAGAATTCATGTAAACAGAATCTAACTTTCAACTCTAGGCGTTATTCCCTTTTCATGGAATATACTGCTACATACCAACCCTAGGCATGATTTAACTAACACCTCACATTTTAAGGCCAAATTAGTTTGAAAAGACACAGTTTATGTAATTTCCATGACTTAAGTATAATATGAACAAGGGACCAGCCCCTACTTCGCACGAGTGCTTATCAGCATAGCACTCAATAAAAATACCTACAATATACAGAATGTGTTATACATATAAACCTTACTCTTTAATTTCTCTATCTATTAAAAAACCGCATCAAAATCCCTTGCGCAGTTTTGAATATTAAGCATACATAGGACAGAGAAAACGATTTTGTTTTATAATGTGTAGTAATGCAATGGTTATGTTAATTCGGCTAATTGAATGTATCTCTTAAATATTTATCTTTACCAACACGTTGGATCGGAATATATATAGGGGAGTGCATATCTGATAAGTTAATCCGTGGTCGACCGTTCCATCCGGGATGCATCGTTAATTGATGAACACTGCACCGTCGGCCCCGCAGTTTCACGGGTCACCGGTTCGTAAATTTTTCATGAGAATCCACGACGTTTATTAAAAATCGACCAAGCGCCGCAGCCTCGGCGGATGGAAATTGGCATATCTCATAAAATACCTCCTCGATGTTACGAAGTTGATGAAATAAAAAAAATACAAAATAGATAAAAAAGTTTACAGGAAATTTATCAACAAAAACATTTCATAATTTATATATTTTAAAATGTATTCCCTCCGTACCCTTGTGGTATGGGCGTGTGCTTTGGAAAGTGGAGGTCGTGGGTTTGAATTCTGCGGGGACTCAACATATTTTCATTGTTGATTTTTTGCCGGTTGGTTAGGGCAATTTGGGTCGATCACCCAATGGTCTGAAATGTAAGATCTGAAAAGTAATGAAAAAGAAGATGATCCATGCGTCGGATGGGCATATTAAAATTCGGTCTACCCACCAACTCGCATCGGACCAGCGTGGTGGGATACGGTCGAAAAACCCCTGATGGATAGGGGTGTATTAGGGGAGGCCTGCGTCAAGCAGTGGACTATCACAGGCTGATGATGACGATGATGATGATGATGAAAATGTACTTCTGGTGCTTAAGTAATTATTATTTATAGTTATATTAATTAATACAGCTTTACTGATTCGGTCGCGTTTCGTTATTTTTCTATTGTTCTTAACTAATAATAATCATCGTCAGACTATTGTTAAGTCTATTGTCAATATATTGATCTGTCCCATGAGCCTGGAGCTAGGAAAGAATCTTAAACGTCGATTATAGTTCGTAAAATTATTCTAAAGTGATTAAACGCGATAAAATCCGTATACGTTCATATTCTATTCAAGTTGTATAATACTTAGTAAAATATGTAACCAGATTGATAACATTTCGATCAAACTCAAAGGCTTAACTGTTTAGCATCAACTAAAATGTATTACCATACTGAGTATGCTCAAACATCAAAGAGGCCGCAATATTGCCGTCGTAAGCCATTCGAGAGCTTGTGCAAATGACGGCAAGCTATAACAGGGTATAACAAGCTAGAACATGCTATAACAAGCTACTTGCTAACAACCAATGACACACATCGACGTGGCACCGCCTCAAATTATAGCCTCGCTTGTGGTGTGAGAGTGGACTTGATGCGCCCTATGCTCAGCCTGCAGACGGCAAATTGCACACTTGCTAATGATAGACCAGTATAATTACAAGCAATGTACGGATGTACACAAGTACTGCATGACAAGGCGGTACATAACATATGTTTCATACTGGTTCTCACTGTCATCTTGAGATATATAATCAGAAAGTACACAAAGAAAACATAGGAGTATCACACTAAAACAACCGTTTCATACTCTTACTGATTCCATAACAATACAATACATATGTTAGAACAAAACAACATTTTTACAGTTTCTTTTTCCTGTTTACTTTGGCTCACTGGCCTTTAACTAATGTAAAAAGAAGTAAGGCTATATTTAAGAAAAAGAAGTAGCAAAATTCCTAACACGCGAAATTCCAAATTAATCGTAAAACACTGCAACTTAACAATTATTTTTGGATGAAGTCGCCAGTTATAGCTTTAGTTTTAATATAGTAATAAAAATCTATGATAAATTACAACATTTTTAACTATAACAATAGCGTGATACTTCATCAAAAGCGGTATTCAATTTGCCTAAAAGCTAATGGTGAGGTAAAAATAGATTGTACCATGTTCCTAATATGAATGTTATTGATTTTCAACGATAAGTTATCAGAGTGGTTTCGTAATGATACATTAATTACTTTCGAACTATGTGGACATTGACATGGTAACGAGTGACCTGTAATTTCGATGATCTAGTTCAATATCATTAAACAACGAAAGATAGCTCGATAAAAAATATCGATTCCGTCGATAGCACTCGAACTAATTGTTGAATGCATGGAGTGCCCATAGTTAAAATATTTTTTTTTATAAATGTATAAGTACACATAATATTTATATTAGATATTATTACGCCATGGAATGGTTTAACCGTAATATTGCAATTGGACTTTGTAATATTGAAGCTAATAAATTTTAAAACAAGACATGTAAACATAGGGTTTCATATTTCTTAAGGATTAACATAAAAAAAAGGTAGTGTTTAGTTGATGAAACATGTAGATCACAGTAGAATACTACATTGAGAGTGTTAAAAAATAGTGAGTTTAGGACAACAAAAACACTCAACAAAAGCAACAAAGTGTGTTTCACAAAGAGACTAGTTAAGACCTAGGCTTGTGTTGGCAAAACCTAAGATTCAGCATCGGAATATAGATAAGAGTTCCCGTAATTAATAAATTATGTATCTGATAAAGTATAAAGTATGTTTTTTCTGATAAAGTATGTATTACATAGACTAAAACAGTTTTCAAATGAGATTAGACCTGAGCTCGCGTTGACAAAACCTAAAACTCAGTATCGTAATATAGGTTAGAGTTCCCGTAATTAATATGTACCTGATAAAGTATAAAGTATGTATTACAGAGACTCACATGGTTTCAGACTCAAATGAGATGAGACCTAAGCTCGCGTTGACTGAACCTAACACTTGGCATCGTAATAAGGGAACTGTAATGTAGTGGAGTAGCCATATTGCTGATTAAAAATTCATATCTAGCCGGGATAGGGCGCCAATTTGTGCTGCTGGCACCGCGCCCACATTTTCATGTGCTAAGCGCACAAGCAAGAAGTTGCGTATACACTTGATAAGCTAAGCTTTTAAGGTAATAGTCGTTCTTACGCCAACAATAATATTTTGGTTATGATCCATAATTATAATAGAAACCTTCTTTACCTAATCCTTGATTTACTTCAATTTGATAAGTACGCTCTCTTCAAGTTGAAGTAAATCAGGGATTTGGTCTAAAAACTTGATAGTTTTGTATCGTGTAGTTTCCTGATTGGTTACAGCAAAATGGTCATCGAATAGGTAATGGGTTCGGCATAGAGCATTATCAACTCACAAATGTATTTCAAATAAATGGGTACGTGAAAAGTTGTTGCCGATTGTCAACGATATCTAATATAGTCTTTATAGTACCATTAAAATTTTTATTAATCTAATCTAAACATCCAAAACTAGTTTTGTCTTCAGCCCGGGTTACATCTCAATCGTTTTTAGTTAAAACGGTATTACGCAGAAAAAGAAGCTGAAGGCATTGTGCATTATAACTTAGAAACAAGCAATTTAAAATAAAAACAGAAAAATAACCATGATACTTCATCACACGAACCTGTCACGAACATGATACAATACCTCCATGGCTCGGCTGGTGTGCACGCGCCCTTGAATGTTTTCCGACTAATTAACGAACATTAAGAACTTTGCGACCGAAGAGATAATAAGGGGGATAGGGGAATGTTTGACGCTGTTTTTATGTTGCAATAACTAGAATCGACGTCAAGCAAGGTTATTGTGATGGAGGAAAGTCCTACATTTTATAATGAAACCAAATAATTTGATCGCTGCAATCAAAAAATATTTACTGTATAATAATTTTTTAACAAAGACAACAATTAAGCATAATGTTTAAAAAAATCCTGGTAATTGAATCGTGTTTTATTTTAATTATTTAACTGACCTTTTGTTTATAGTCAATAATATTACAGGTAATTAAAAATATTTAAAACAAACAAGTCGCAATCAAAATTATCACATTTAAAAAAAGGACTTTACGGACCATTTTTGCAGACCGGTTTTCCCATAAAAGGATATGTCAGAAGCTTTCTTTACCAAGTGGTCGCTCGCAAAAAGACATATAAATGTCGAATAAATGTTAATATTGGATGAAACAATTAATTTACCGACATTTCCTAGTAAAATCGCTAAGAAAAAAACTCAATATGGGTATGACGTGTACTAAACAAATAGGGTTGTACGTATAAAGTAAGTAAATGTCGTTTAGTGATTGACATCTTGGTTACAATCTATCAATAAGAACGTTACCTTAATGTTTACACTTTTAAGATTACTTGTCTTTATCTTGGCCAAGGTATTATTAAAACCTGCCTCCGAAGCCTAGTGGCATAGGCTTGTATTTTAGAAACCAGAGGTCGTGGAATCCTGCGGGGAGACAACTAATTTGTTTCCTAGTTAGTTAGGGCGATGCGGGCTGATCACTCGATGCCTGTAAAGTAAGATTATCTATGTGTCCGGTATGCATGTAAAACGCCGGTCCTGCGCTTGACTTGTCTCCGGTTGTGTCGATTATCCGTCCCATCGGCCTTTGAGATAGAAGGAGGAGGACACACAAATGTACTATCACCTATTATCTGTTCCGATATAGGCTTCCGTAGTCAAAATTGGCTCGGAATTCATCAAGATCACCGAGGTTAAGATTGAAAAGTAATAAATAATAAAAAAACATTTTGTGTATATCACAACTGAGTTGTCTTTTATATGCGCTATCTAGTGATGGAAGTGGAGAACCGGTAGCAGGAAATAGAATCCCGCTTTGCTAACAGTTTATCCCGGAAGGCATCGGGTACATGTTACCTTTACGATTCGTTTTAGAATCTAGGCGAAGTTGTTCAATCGAAGCGCTTTGAATCTAGGAATTATGTCCTATCCCTGTAATGGTGAGTCGTTATTGTTTTTTAATTGTTTTCAATTTAAAAATGGTATTCTCAAATAGACATAAAACAAAAATGCTACATATTTGTTGGGCACAAGAATTTTGTTATGATACACGATACGGACAGAGAAACTTATAATTTCCTTAGTAGATATGCATTTGTAATAATATTCTATACATGGATATAATATATATATATATATATATTATATCCATTTATAGCTACCTATATCCACATATATCCTACCTGTATCTTATTATTAAATATCTACCCTTTGTTTTATTTAAATTTGTGCACATCTCACCACTCCACGTGCTCTATTACATTAAAAGGTTGTCTGCCAGATAATGCGTTTTGACGTTAAGTCCACCATTGTACTAGTTTGTGCAGGAAACTTCAATAAATGAATAATTTATTTCAAACTATTATAAAAAGTAAAACTTTCAAATTAACGTAATAATGTTTATTTATCGCAATATTTCAAAAAAGAACGTGACGAAACTCATCAAACCAAAGTACATTACATTCAATAGAGCACATTTCAAAGAGACGGCCGCGTACTGAAAGGCAATGCCTGAAAATACGAATAGTATGAAATGGAATGATATATGAGTTTGATTTAATACGATGAAGTTGTTATATTTCACCTGATTCGATTTATTTTTTTGGATGTTATATCATGCATAAAACTTTTTCTAGTTATACTAATAAAAAAGAAGAGTTGAGTATTTAAATATATATACGTATAAATTTTAGATCAGTTATATCGGTGGCTAGTTTGCCAAACACTTAATTTAAAGCTAAAATACGATAACATCACGACTAATATACCAATTTTAATAGGTACATTTTTCCCCTCGTATTAATCCTGTATTCGTCAATCATGGCTTTGGAGAAGTCTCAAATTAGATCTGAAGCTTATCCGTTCTATGTTCGTAAAAATCCAAATTTAACAGTTAACACATATTACGCAATTACTACAATATTTTACCAATCGAAACAAAATGGATTAACTATTACAATTAAATACATCAATATCAAAAGGCGTTAGCAAGTTGTATCATTTTATTTCGATACCAAAGCAGCTTATTTAGACATAAAAACGTTATAGAAAACGCGCCAAATAACAACAAATAACATTCTACATTTCAATATTATTAGTGAATAGATTATTAACTGAAAACGTAAATTTTAAACGTCCAAATCATAACGAAGCAGGTCGCGACAGTTCGTTTTAAATATACCTACATTATATGACTGTTTAATATTGAAGCAGCATATTTTTTTGAGAGACACAGAATTATTTCAGTATATAATAAATCTCATCCCCCATTTTATTACACGATGCGTTCGTAAATAATTTATGAAGTGTCAAATGAGATTGCTAAATAATTTAATGCATAGAGTCGGGAGTTCGTAACGTCCTTTGATAAAACAATCTCGAAACGATTCAAATTCGAAACACGTAAGTAGACGGAGCAGAGAAAAGAAAACATAGAATTTTTATTTTGAATCTATTAATATATTAATAGATATCGATCAATTAAAAGTTGAAAATGTTTGAACCGACGTCGCTTGTTTTTGTGGAACATGATGACTTTATTATTATAAAGATAATAAAATTAGTTGCCTCTTTGTTACGCTACTAAAATGTATAATTTTTTTATTGACTACGCAGGCAACTGCCTCCGAAGCCTAGTGGTATGGGCGTGTGCTTTAGAAACCGAAGGTCGTGGGTTCGAATCCTGCGGGGACACAAAAAAATTTTATTGTTGTTTCCTAGTTGTTAAGGGCAATTTGGGCCGATCACCCAATTGTCTGAAAAGTGTGATGATCCATGCACGCATGTAAAAAGTCGGTCCACCCACCAACCCGCATTGGACCAGCGTGGTGGAATTCGGTCCAAACCCCCTAATGGGTGTATTAGAGGAGACCTATGTCCAGCAGTGGACTATCACAGGCTGATGCAGTCGGGCCATCTAATGGAAAGTTGTCACCGACGCCCATCGGCATTGGCAATACTTGTGGTATCACCAACGCGCTGCCTACCGTGAGACATAGTCTCGTTTACACAGTTACCGCTGGCCACGGTACCTTTCAAACCGGAACACAGCAATGTTTTCACACTACTGCTTTGCGGCAGAAATAGACACCGGTGGTACCAACCCAGACGGTCCCCTATAAAACTGGACCTGCCACCCGTAATATTAGCTTATTATATAAGTTTGAGGTTCGAGGTACTATTGGTCTGACATCCGTCACCTAGAGTTGTACAGCGTTAAATTTTCGTAGGCGTATAATTTTATAAAATCGAAAATATCTTAGAAATGTTCATATTTTACGTTATAAATGTGAAAATCTCAAATTAAATAAACAGTACGTCAAATAAAATGCAATCAAAAGTAATTTTATTACTTTACGAAATATTTGATATCGGTAAATCAAATATTTTCACCCCATTGTTCAGTTAAATTGAAATCCGTAATGAAAAACAATGTCAATCAAGTTAGCCGATACAAGTCGACTTTGAGTAAAACGATTTCCTTTGTCTTTGAACTGTAACTTCGTTTTTTTAAAGGCAAAGTTAATACTTCTTTGTAAGCTTGCTTCGGGCTTTTATATACTTTAGAGTTGAGTGGTAGAGTTAGACCGCTTCATTGAAGAAGTAACAAGAAACTTGGCTTTCTCGATCATCCCTATTAATTTTCTTGGTAAAATTAAATGTTGCTTTCAGTCATAAAAAGAATTATAAATATACCTAAACAAATAGATAACAATATTTAACGTGAACGTAAAAAGTACATTTTCATAGACGTTAATAAAGTGTTTCCACTCGTGAGTGAGAAACTAGCAATTCTGTTTATAACAGCTGTACACAATCAAGATTACAACCAAATGCAGTAAAAAATATAATGAACACTTCAGACAATAAAAAAAACGTTTTCTGACAAATCTCAAAGAACGCAATTTAATCGTAAAAACTAATTTAATTTAAAAGTTAATTCTAACAAAAAATAAAAATAGAACATAGGCAGGATCTATCTGCTATTGCCTATTGCAAAGACAAAGCTATTATTAATGCCATCGGGGCGTTACATTTACAGAAATGGAGGAATAATAACTGAAGCGACACAGCTGAAGTGGAGAGAAATTGGTCCGTTTGTTCCGAGGCGATAATCTGCGAGTTTGATTGAGCGGTTGCTTGACAATTACGTATTTTCGTTCGCCATCTGGCGGTGGAAGTGGAAATCGCAATTCGGATTTATTTCGATATTGGCCGGATTCGCCGAAAGGATATCGTCAGATATATGATCATCATATCATTAGATTGAACTTGGACCCAAAGTTGATGGCCAAAATTCTCTTTCATAAGCAGTATTAGGCAAAGCTATTAGCAGGTTCAAGAATGTTATATTGATATTCTTCCATCACGATATGATCTCAATAGACTACACCAATAAAAACTTTTTCATACAAGCTAAAATTTCTGCAAACGATGACCACAACACAGATTCAGCTTAAACACCATCCAAGACGATTGTCTCGATTGTGTGGCTCACTAACTGACAGTAAACACCAATTAGGTCATTCAGAGGCATAAAATTCGTTACCTAATACGCACAGCGGCCATAGAGTGTCCGCCGTGCGAGCTCGTTAGTGCGGTTCAAATCCGGCCGCAACAAGGTCGCACAAGTGCGGCGGTGGGGCTTCGGATTATATACTGCGACGCACGTTGACACACATCGGACACACGGCTAATGCCGAGCTACCAAGGATTGGAAATGTACACCGGCTCACTAACTGACAGTTGGCAATAGCATAGCTTGAAACAGTTTAAAGAGAGAGAGGAGATTCCCTCTTCAAAGTATAAAAGAGTTCAAAGAGAGAAAGAGTACTTATAACGTCTTGGCCAATTACTTAGAAATGCTTTTAACAGACACAACGAATAATATTGTACGTGGTTAAGGTAAAACAAGTTCGGAGACCATAACCTTTACAAAAGTGCTTCCTCGTTAAGCGATTGACTAGAACAACCTAGATAGATCAACATCATCATCACCAGCCAGTGTTAGTCCACTGCTGGGCATAGGCCTTCCCTAAAGCACCACCTTTCCATAGGGGTTTTTTGACCGTAACCCACCACGCTGATCCAATGCGGGTTGGTGGGTGGACCGACTTTTTACATGCCCATCCGACATGCCTCCGTAGCCTAGTGGTAAGGGCGTGAACTTTAGAAACCGGAGGTCGAGGGTCCGAATCCTGCGGGTCTCAACAAATTTTCATTGTGGTTTCCAAGTTGGTTAGGACAATTTGGACCGATCACCCAATTGTCTGAAAAGTAAGATGATCCATGCGTCGGATGGGCATGTAAAAAGTCGGTCCTCCGACAACCCGCATTGGACCAGCGTGGTGGGATACGGTCCAAAACCCTCCTAGGGTGTATTAGGGCAGGCCTATGTCCAGCAGTGGACTATTACAGGCTGATGATGACATCCGACATGGATCATCTTATTAATACAGATATTAACTATCTAGCCAAGTTCGTTCTTGTTCAAAACTGACTCACGCCTACATTACTTAAAACAAGAATATTTGACCTGGCTTCAAATATGTTATAGCTTCACTCACACGCAACTGCTCAAATGGAAACAAACACTCTTCAATACAGACACTTTGTATAACTTTACATTGGTAAATATTTAACCGCCGTTCCTTTTCTTTGTCATCATTCTCTTATCCTCGTTTGTTCTCTTTCTTTACATTCACTTTTACATCGTTAAATAATTAACTTAATCACGAAGTAGGTTTCCAGAATTCCACGAGTAAAATTTGATACATTTACCAAAGTATATATACATAACACGTGTAAAACCAATAATAATCTAATTAAACTTGTTTTCCATCAATAATAATGATAGTAGCCCTTAATAGACCGGTAAAAAACAAATTTAGTACAATTACTAGTAGTTTTAGCCATAGACAAGACAAGATTAGCTTCAGTAGATACATCTCGTGGGACACTGGCACAATTAACTTACATTTATCTCGAAGACCGTTAGTATAATTAAGTAGCACCGAGTAATTAAGAAATTTTTCCTCGTGTCTTAGATATTAAATTGTATCTTCCACCGAGCCTTGGTATTATACGGCTACTGATACATTTAAATTTAGTAACATTTGTAAGCTTTTATAAGTTACGAAATTAATTGATAGGTGATTTAATAGCAAATCATACAATAAAACCTATCAGAAACGTCTTTTAAATTTACCTGTCGTATTTCAATTAACTTGGAAATCGTTTAAACCCAACGTTACTTAACACAACAAACAAAACGAACATAAACAATTCTGTAAGATCTTAATTGTTTAACGATTAACGTTATATTACAATATCCACTGAAAAGGCACATAAAACCAAAATTAAAGTGAATACGAGACAAACTAAGCCGCGGACGGCGTTACTCGGACATCAAAGGCATTCATAATCACAGGGAACGAGACCTCTAATGAATACATTCACAAGGAAAAGTAATTAAATATTAAAACGTTAACATTATTAAATAGAAATTCTAAAACTCCCAGCCGCTCCGAATCGACAACGTTAATTCGACCCGCCCACTGAATCCGAAGCAACAATTATTCAGTCTTTCCTCTCGACGCGCCAAAAGAGTTAATTTGGAAAAATCCGTTGGCCCCGTTCATTTAATCGAAAATGTTTTTTCAAGACAACCGACCGAGTCTATGTCTGCTTTCATATCTCAATCATCGTCAAGCGATGCATCGCGTAAACATTCGTACAGTTCTTGTTAGTCATCGAGTATACAGCAGATTATCACTGCACGTGTTTCAGTACTACGGTACGTAAACAATACCGGGTAATTGCACGGGCTGTGGACGCGTGCGACCGCGGCGGGTGCCCGAACGCTACTGAACCCCGGCGCTAGGGGAGGCGGCGAATACGGGGAGACAAAGCTGTGGCGCTGAAGGAGTCTACGGCACACAAAGGCTGTTTTCAGGAAACCACATGCCTGAAGGCTTTTAATAGCTATAGATCTGTTTAGGCGACAGTCGAACGGACGTCGCTGACCGGGAATATGATGACATGGTTATTGAAACAAATATTCTGAGTGGATAGACGAGAAATTAAAAAAAAAAAACAAATTAATTAAACTATTCGTTTTATGCTTCATTCACTTGAACATTTTTATTACTAGAAGTAGTAAAAAAAACGTCAAATGATATCACGGAACACATTTCAAAAAATAAAATCCCTCAACACGACAAAATCCCATTAAAGTTCCCAAACAGACGACACATGTCAGATCTTAAGATTTATACGTCAAATAATATAACACGATTTACCTTATTTAACTTCGAACAAAGAGGGAGATATTTATGAGTCAAATAACGATATTGTCGACTAAAAAGAGGGGGATAGTACCTTAACCCCTAAACCATCACAAGAGAGTTGGATCAAATAGTGACACTTTAAGAGACAACAGAATAACCGTTTTAATCCAAAGTCGCAGTTCAATTTAGCTCTTGCACTCCAATCGTTGCGACTCGCCAGCAGGTGCTCCCGCGTTGAAAGGATGGAATAAATTATCGAGAAAAAATATACTGTATATTTTTCCAAGACTTCTTTGTGAAACATAGCAAGTAGAAATCGACAAAAACGACACGGGAAGACGATACTTGTGATGTTCTTGCCAATCACAACGCTAATTGTACTTATTTATTTTAACCTTCAACGGGGCTTTTTAATGAAACAGTTGTCGAGTACGTTAATGAGTATGACAGCGATGATTGAAGCAACAACAATGAGAAACAACGAATAGCAGTTGCTTAATTTCAATTTGATTATTATTTGTTTGACTCGACCATCGAAAATGTGTGGTTAGAAAAAAACATTGGGTTGCCTTATATATTAAGAATAAAATAATAGCTCTTGTACCACGGTACCAGTCAGGTCAGTCAGGGTAGGAACCCTAGTCCCTTTTTAAGACTTCTTATTCAATACAGCTATAATTTTACATAATTTCTGTATAGCTATTAAGCTCAATTTAATATAAAGTCGGCTGTCATCATGACATAATAATAACAGCTTGTAAATACGAAATTTCAAAGATTCACCTCTTTCTAAACAAAGACATAAATACTTTAAATGTTAAAAAACGATCATAAGACTAGTGTCCTACAGTCAATTTATGAAAACCTAGTACATCAATTAGACCTTGAGAACGTACGAGAAACTATACAGAGTAAAGTTTAAAAATTCCAGCATCTTTGTAACTATTTCACGAGAAAGTAACCCGATCATCGGCAAGTGCTAACAGCCAGTGAGTGCTTCGCTGCATCAACATTCTCCTGCGCTAACTGACGTCTACAGTGACAAGTAGGTCGGAGCGGCCATTAAGTGCTACGGGACGTTTACTTTGTATTTTAGAAGGGGGCACGGGCTGTGTCGTTATCCTGCGCACATGTGCATCTTGGAAAAAGGAGTAATGGACTTGGAAACGGCCAAGGATTTATTACTTTGTACACGCTTGGAACGTTCTTCAATTAAATTTATATAGCTATGCAAAAATTTAAATCATGTAATTTGATTTCAGACAGCTTCATTGTGATAGAAAAAATAATGTGAAAGTCGAATATTAATTTAAAAAATACTAAATCAAGCAATCTAACATATCATCAAATATTGTTAAAAATGTAATCTAAATCTTTTTCTTAGAATTAATAGCTAATTTTTTCATGGAATTAGTAAATTTATCATCATCAGCCCGTGAGGGACTAACTGCTGGACAAAGGCCTCCCCTAATGCTCGCCTTCTCCATTAGGGGGTTTTTGGACTGTATCCTACCACGCTGGTCCAATGCGGGTTGGTAGGTGAACCGACTTTTTACACGCCCATTCGACGAATGGATCATCTTACTTTTCAGAACATACGGGCCCAAATTGCCCTAACCAACTGGGAAACAACAATGAAAATTAGTTGAGTCCCTGCAAGATTCTAACCCACGAGCTCCGGTTTCTAAAGCACACACCCTTACTATTAGGCTACGGAGGCAGTTATTTAGTAGCAGAGCTAGTACAACGTTAAAGCTACTATTGACTATTATAATCGAACCAACCATCACTAGAGAAGCTACCTAAGAAAAATATATCTCGATAAACTCCACCAATCCAGGTATTGGCGAAAAGAAACATATTACTCACCAGACCGAAGCACCACCGCATATGAAATCAATCAAAAGCGATATTCTAATTGAATCAAATCAACGTACATTCTGGCTCTCGGCCAACGTTTACATTCACTCCAACAAAGGCACCGTAAACAAGCTCGTTAGACTCGAGCGGATAGTGCTCTAGGATTAGTGATACCGCAGAATCTAGTGCTTCTACTGGGCAGCCTAGACTGCGAGCGGTTTAGGCACTAGTTTATTCGCTTAGCGGTCAGCGCTGTACTGAGACTGCGCTTGTATTGAAGTTACTGGAAGCGCTTCACTGACCGAAGCTGCCACGAGAGAAGTCGAGTTATCGTCGTGTTTAGGACAAAATTACATAATGTTGCACTGTGTTCTTGTATTGAATTTTGTTTTTATACCTTTATCATATTTATATTTGATAAATTATGATTTACGAAAGTCGATAAGATAACTGAACACTACACGGAAGAAACAGATAAAACAAGAACAAACAATACATACAAATATAGAGTTCGTAGACAATATGCAGATCTACGCAGCAAGGGAAATCAGTACAATAAAGCATTTTGCCTTTGCCAATACTACTTGCATGCAAGCAAGAAATATATTTTGTTTATTAAGTATGATTTTATGGCCGACTTATAAAAAACTCGGCGTAAAATATAACAGATCCACTCACCACACTAGGACACAATATTCTAGGTCTTTTTAAAACGAAAATTATTACTTCGGACATCAAAAAATTATAGGTGGTACCTATCTAGGCGGTTTTCTTGCATACATTTTAGTCATGCTATTGGCAGATCTGAAAGGCCTAATTTATGCGGACTTACTAGATATTTTTTCCTAGCGATTTGTGTCAAACTGCTTGGCAAAGGGCTCTTTGCCGTGTCACTTTTGTCTATATAAAAGCAGTCGATCTATAATATTACCCGTTCCTTTAAAACAAAGTGCTTCATTCACTCTGCATTTATACGATACGAATGATTCGCGGCCGCATATTGCATCTGCCGTGAAGATCGTGTTATTTTCGAGCACGCGATTGACGTCAGCGTTTTCGGTATTCGTAAACACGCACTGACTGGCCGGCGTTAAGAAGCGACGCCAAAGTTAACACAGTTGCATGATGACCTGGAGATTGCGGTGTAAAAAAACCAGCAGTTTCATTGGAAAGAAAACATTTTCAAAAGGTCTTTAGAGTGTGGGCTTTGCACCGTTTCGTTGAACTTTATAAATTAATATGATCATTCCCTTCCGAGCGTGAGATACAATAATACATTGAGTTAAACACTATTATTATACAATATTACACTGAGTTTTTGTTAAGAGGTTATCTAAACTTACGATTAAAATACATTCTTAAGGAAGAATTAGAAGTGATATAAAATGTATAATTATGTGAAAAGAGTTTGTACCGCCAAAGAACAACAACGTACTATAAAAACAATGTTATGTTTCTTAAATAATGAAAATGTGACAAGTTTTAAGAGGTTATTTACTAAAAGCATAAGGTTCATTATAAATCTAACATATTTTAATTTTTGTTAATTAAATGATAATTTGAAAATTCATAAGTGGTAAAAAAAAAATATTGTCCTCCAAGTCGATTACGACTAATAGCGGCCAATTTGACTGTGGTCAACTGCGCAGGAGATATTATAGTGCTCAAGTGCACGCACAAAGAAACATAGACGTGCATCTTTTTTTCTTTGTACTCTCGAAGCTCGATGCGGCCCATTGAGCTTCGATAACCGACACGGCCGGAGAGTGATAAGGCGCTGGACCAACTTCTTATCCCCCATCCAACACATGGATCATTTTACTTTACAGGCAATCGGGTGATCACCCCGCATTGGCTTAACCAACTAGGAAACTACAACGAGATGTTGTGGAATCCCGCAGAATTCGAATCCACGACCTCCGGTTTCTAAAGCGCTAGACATACCACTAGGCTACGGAGTCAGTTCGAACATAAAACTGCAGAATAATATGGTTAATATAAAAATTTGTTTATCGCTCTGTACAGCGCACATTAGATTTGTTTAGGATATTTGATGGCCGTTTGTTTTTGTTAGCCGTAAACTACTTTTAATGACGTCATCTAACATATGGATAATGCCTCTGGTTAATTTATAGCCAAGGATTATTAATTTAGGAAGTTTTATTTGTGTTATAGGAAGAGCATGAAACGCTTGTAGGATCGCTGTAATGACTAATGGTTTTTAGAATCACTTTCGACAGATTTATCTTTAAAAATACATACTTTAGTATAATTATCCCAAGAAATCTTTAGAACAACAATCACATATTCTAGATGGTTTCTGTTCTGTGTTTCCTAGATCGAAGGATTACCCGCCTTATGGTGTCAATCATGAAATATAAGGCAAAAAATCCATACAGAAAGTAATTATGCTACAAATGGTATTTCTATTGGGTTCATCATCATCATCAGCCGGTGATAGTCCATTGCTGGACATAGGCCTCCCCTAATACACCCCTTTTCATTAGGGGGCTGTGGACCGCATTCCACCACGCTGTTTCAATGCCGGTTGGTGGGTGGACCGCCTTTTTACATGCCCATCCAACGTATGGATCATGTGACTTTTCAAACAATTGGGTGATCGGCCCAAATTTCCCTAACCAACTAGGAAACAACAATGAAAATTTGTTGAGACCCCGCAGGATTCGAACCCACGACCTCCGGTTTCTAAAGCAAACGCTTATACCACTAGGCTACGGAGGCAGTTTATGGGGTTATGGTATATCTATTGGGTTATGGAAACCATAACTCAAATGTGGAAATACCACTACCGCGATGCTCACTTACCACTACTTCTTATTTGCCGCAAAGCAGAAGTGTGAAGGTTGCAGTACCCAACGTATTTATTGGGTTAACGAATCATTCTGTGACTCGAAGCGGTGTAAAGATTTGTGAAGTTAATGGGAAGAGGCGTATCGCAGCAGAAGAACATCCTGGTCGTCTCGTCACTTAATTCAATTAAAGTCTTTGAAACTCGAACTCGTAAACGAACCCTGGTCACTCTTTAAAAGAGAACCAAAAGCAGACATCGGGCACTGATCTGCCGGGGCTCCTCGCAAAATCTAATAAAAGCCAAAACGAACTCCGTAAAGCGCCCCTGGCAAGCGGCCGATGGGGGAGCGACCAAAAAGGTCCGAAATGCGACGGAGATGTATTCTAAAAGGACAATTCTTCATGGCCGCGCCGGCGAGAGATTTTGGCAGCGGCGGACGCTGGCTCGTTTCGTTCAATAACATTCTCATTTAACGTACAATGAATGGATGAAAAATGTATTTCAGGAGACTTGAGACGGAGTACTTTTCGATTACGATTTTGTATACTTCTATTCAGCTTGTTTACATATTTATCACAACGCTAGATAGAAGCGGATCTAGTAGCTTTCGTGAGTCGAAAAATACAAGTAAAACTGTAATTAAAATGACAATTTTATTCCCCCCTTTGTGGTAGAGCGGTATTGGCCTTGCTTTATAAACGGGTGATCAGGAGTTCGATTCACGCGGGAAACAACTTTGTGTTATCGTTGTTTTCTGGTTGGTTAGAACATTTGGGCTGATCATCTAATTGTGTGAAAAGTATGATGATCCATACGTCGGATGGGCATATAAAAAGTCAGTCCACCCACCAACCCGCATTGGACCAGCGTGGTGGGTCTATTAAGTCCAAAAAAACCCTCTTATGGAGGAGCGTACGTTAGGGGAGGCCTATGTCCAGTAGTGGACTAACAAAGTCTGATGTTGATGATAATAAATTAAAAATTATAGTCAATGCAAGTAAACTAATTACAAAGCTACCAAGTACTGGAGTGCAATTTATAGATGGATCATCATCATTTCATTATCAGCCTGTGGTGGTCTACTGCAATTAGGGGAGGCGTATGTCGAGCAGTGGTCGGATGGATCAGATGTCCTTATATTGACGGGCACTTACATATTTTAATAAAATATTGGCGACAACCGACGCCGACTTTTCACATGCTCATCCGGTCATATAACAGTCGAACATAAAAAAGTAACAGCAGTTATTAAATCCAGGTCCTTAATTTTCCATCAGTGCCACACATTATTCATCGCCAAATTGTTTCAGGGGGCGTATAAAAACAGTATTACGGACGATAAATCAGTCAGGGTGGGATGGATAATGAAGCGAGCGGTGGACTAGGCATAACGAGTGTCCGTATCGAGACGGATCATACAAAAAGTCGATATAATTAAACACACGACCTCAATACCGTGTCCAGTGCTTAGTGGCTCTGCGGACGGCCCGATGACTTTTATGGCGTTTGCGGATGAGTTATGCTTTTAATTAAATACCTAACTGCGAGCTCAATTGTCGTTTAAATATTAATATTCAATGATACGTAAAAACATTTTAAAGCGTATACGTAGTAAACTACAACATCTAAACACATTCCTTTGAAGTTTTTACATAAAATTATCTCACGTTATTAACTTTAGTATGACATTAAAGACATCTCACATCAAACAGATTTCTTTTTACTGGGGGTTGCTTAGGGCGGTTCTACCGCGGCGTCTATTTCTGCCGTAAAGCAGTAGCGTAAAAACACTACTGTGTTCCGGTTTAAAGGGCACCCAAGACAGCGTATTAACAGCGTCTCACGGTAGACAGCGCGATGGTGATACACCTGGTATCGCCGATGTCAATGAGCGTTGGTGACCATACTCCATCAGTAGGCCCAAGTATTGCCTAGTCCCTTGGAAGCAAATAAAAAAAATAGTGCAATGGTAGTGTTTAATATATAATATGCTAATTTGTATAACGTGTTAATCATAAATTAACATAATAAATTATATCATTGTTGCGCGCGCCTCCGGGCGTCAGAATTCCGTGTGATATGAACAATTCCAAACTAACGTTAACTTAGTTTAAACATTGCTATAACATATTCTACAACTTTGTGAGAGAGAATAGAGATCATCTAATGTATGTGATAGGGTTGTAATGAAAAGAGATCTCTGTGTGGTTGTGGAACCCAGCTGCATGACGATGCCAGGACGAGCTCTGGCAAGTTGCCTGGCAAATATGCCAGACGAGACGAGAATTGCCATAAAGAAAACATCAAGTTACAATTTTTTTCATTGATAATAATTTTGACTTGCAAAACTAATTGAGTTTACCGGACTCTCGATCAATTTTATTGAAGCACTAGGTAACTATTTGAAAAGTTAATACCTCCGCGAAAATTTGCTAACTTAAAAGATTTATTATATACATAAAATGCCATAGACGACTATGGGGTCTTTCTTTGTCCCCAAAAATACGAGTCTTAACACATTTACACAGACCCTTTGAATTATAACAAAGAGAAGGCAAGGTGTAAAATTTCACAGAGCTACGAGAGCGAAGAGAGAAAAAAAAAACACGAATTGGCTTAATTAAAAGACTTCCACCCCTTACCCCGGACTCCTACTAATTATCACGCCCCGACGACACACTGATCCGCATTATAAAACATCCTCACAGAGTCACCATCCAGCAGTCACGTCGCGTCACGGCAATTTGCATACTAGCTAACAATCCGCTAATTAAAAGCGAAATTAAACACCTGCGTAAAACGACGCTTTGTCATCTTTAATAATATTAATGTCCGCCAAGTCAATTTGGACTACGGCGGCTGATCTATATCATAGGTGTCATATATAACGGTTGTTAGTATTGTGCACAAGTGTACGTCCAAAGACAGTCGCTTCCTTATACTTTCAAAGTCTGATAGGGCGGAAAACCGACACCACCGGAGAGAGATCAGGCACAGGATAGACTTTATACGTCCGGCGCATTGATCATCTTCCAGGTTCCTCCAAGTCAGAGGCTTCAAATTCCGAACCGGTGCTAGTTTATTTCACAATCAATAAGAGAGTGTAATGCTTCTATATTCAATTAAGATATTTGACTTGGACTTAGATCACAGGCAATCGGGTGATGAGCCCGCATTGCCCTAGCCAACTATAAAACAACATTGCAAAACACACCATATAAAACTTGCATAACGCATTGTACATAAATAAATAGGCCGATCCGTTTACAATGTATGTAGCGAAATCCAGTAAGAGGTTAATTATGCACGAGTTGCCTCGAACGAGAACTTTTGCGCGAGACAAGAGCTCGTTGTAACATTTTACAAAGGATAAACACTTTGTTATTGTGTATATACAACGTGTTATCCGATATATGTATTGAAAACCAGGTACATGGATAACATACTTAATGAATTACAGATTCGAGATGGAAGTTGGAGTAAAAGGTAGGGTGGTAACGGGTAGACTGAGATGTCATGCGTCTTGTTGCCAGTGCTGAAGCGAGTTTTCTAGATCTTAATTTTAATTAATTTATTTTAGTCTGTACTGGCCGCTGGAAAGTGTTCGAAACATCAGGAATTTAAAATGTAAAATAAACTGCGATAAAATCCGTAAAGTCATTTTATTTAAACAGATTTAATAAAAAAAAACATTCGGTTTTTCTTCCAAAAGCGAAAATAAACTGTACAATATTATGTTTATTTTATTACATAGGTGATTTGCACTCCCTTGATTTACGGCAAAATGATTTTGTTTCGAATAATTTTTCCTACTATTCATCGCTTCCCCTCCCTCGCTCATGTCAGCCGGCAAACCTGCATCATATTAAATTATGATTCAGGTGCGCACCCGTGTTATGTACACTGTATTCACAACAATGTAAAACAATTGAGCCATTCGTTGTGCCCCAGACATGATTAAGCGACGGGTTAATTGTCTACGACATTTGCCAGCGCGACGTGGCGTTATTAATATATAATAGCGATTTAATTAAAGTGTACGTCGATTGATGATACGCGGTTCGGCTTTACTGTCTTTAGGGTATTGCTTGTAACTTTAAAATTACGTGCTATGCTACGATATAGAGTTGTTAAAGTTCAATATGTACTTAAAACGATTCCATTGTGCTCCAAAAAGAGCTATTTTATATTACGTTGTACGGTCGCGACTTTAATGTAATATTTTTCTTTAGATAAATCATAAGTCTTACCTACAGCATCAAGTAACATCTTATTAGGGAAGTGTTCTTACCTGAAAAAGACAAATAAGAAAATTAAAATGTGTCAGTTAAAACAAAAAAAATATATCTAATTTTATTTTAAAAAAATTACGTCGGAGACTCAATATTACATGTATACCATTCTTTACTCATAATAATTCTGAGTTCAACAAAAATAAAAGCAATACAAGGAAAATAGAATTTTAAAATCTCTGATTTTCAATTCCAATTAATCGAATCGCTCGTGTTTTTACTGTCAGTAATCGATCAAATCAAAAATAAAAATCATTGGACGCGGAAATTACTGTAATAAATAACACGTGACGTAAATATACTTGATTTTTCAGTAGCAATGACTGAAAGAATGACATGTAGTAGACAACTATATGAAATATGTTAGAGTAAGCTGCCTTAAATCCTTAACCAGTATGAAGACATGGATCTAGTTAGGTATTCCAGTTGAAGAGTTAGCGCATTACACTTTGCAGCGAAAATGGTCAACGCAGTAGTATCTTCCAAAAGAAATCTCTATAAAACCAGAATAAAACCGATAGACCTATCATTAAAAAATATTCGTTTGCAACTACATCAGAATCAACAGTTCAAAACATGTAAGCTATAACATACAATTACGCATTCGTCACAAAACTACTACTTTAACAATGACATTTCATGTTACAATTTTAACATGACGACATTAATTTATCAATCGTTGCCTAAGCTAATACGACAGCATATAGCGTGCGCCAACCACACAGATAATGCGGCTACGGCGTACCGCAAAACGCACGGAGCAATCATACAAATTATCATCCACAAAGGGTACGCTGCGGATCGCTACCCACCAATACGTTCGTCAGCCAAACGCATAATGTAATTAATTCGTGATAGCTGCGTACATTATGCTTTAGAACCCAACAAATCTATACAAATACATAAAACTGAAGTGTCTGTTTTTAATATCAATCGTTTTTAAATGATTACAGAGTGATATATAACCGATGCACATAACGACACAGCATTTTTTTTATTTTTTGTCTGTCTGTCTGTCTGTTCTGGCTAATCTCTGGATCGGCTGGTCCGATTTTGACGGGAGTATCTTTGCTTAGCACGACTTTTTTATTAGAAAAAAAAACTAACTAAATTATTGTTTTATATATTACCACACGGACGAGGTTATAAAATCTGATAACTTCTTATGTAACAGATAAGAATTCGTTAAATTAGTCTGAACGTCATAGCAACATAGGTGTTCTTTTGAAGTAGGTGTTGGTTTTGCGAGTCAGTACTAGTATAATAATATCCCTATTTAGCTGCCTAGAAAATTATATTTATTTGACTTCCGCATATCATGCAATTAATGTAACATAAAAAAAATACCAATTAAGTACCCTTTCGTCTGTGACTTCTTTGAGGCGTAAAACATTATAAGCTTTCTTTACACGAATAAAAAAGGAAAAAAAAAGATTATTTAAAATGTCCTTTCAACATCTAAATGCCATTGAAATTCTTGAAAAGGCTACCTTGAAGGCGAAATGTAAAGGATAATTATGTCCGAGCAAGTTTTTTTCAAGATCATCCAATTCTGTAGTAAGCTTTAGTTCTTAATTTCTCGAGCAGAAAATACCTTGAAACTTCCTGCAGTTTATGTTAATACTAAATATATAAAACAAAACTATTTTACAGACTTTATAAAGCCGTGGTAATTGAATATCAAAAAATTAATGAATGAAATTCATAAATTGTCCTTCTGCGTACTAAGAACACGGAGAATAAGTTTGTGATATAATAAAAGTGGATTTACTATAGGCATCAAATTATATATATATATATATGTATAATAACGTATAAAAACCTAAAAGTCCTGAATAGCTACAATGTTAACCTCATTTTAAGGACGAATATAAAGTGCGTGGCTAATAAAGACTCCTAGTTGTTGTGGACATTACGCGAAGGTACACCCTATAGGTAATATTTGGGCCTCGCTGCCCGAGTCCATGATCATAAAACTTATATTTACGCACGGGTTTTACAACGAAATATACAACCCGTACATAAATACGTGGTCATAACTGGGCGTGTAGAAACGACAGGGCATAAGATTAAGGTTGCTTGTTTGTCATTTCACTTTATTAGGATCATACTGATGTTAAAAATACGAAAGTTGTGAATATGAAATTGAGGATGGATGTATAGTTATTGTATGTACGTTACTAAACGCGTTATTTAGCTATGATATTTAAAGCCTATGTAAATTATCATCATCATCAGCCTGTTTAGGCCACTGATGGACATAGGCCTCCCCTATTGCACGCCCTCTCCATTGGGAGGTTTTTGGACCGTATCCTATCACGCTGGTCCAATGCGGGTTGGTTGGTGGAATGGCGTTATACATGTCCATTCGACGCATGGATTATCTTACTTTTCAGACAATTGGGTGATCGGCCCAAATTGTCCTAACCAACCAGAAAACAATGATATCACAAAGTTATTATCCCGCGGGATTGAACCCGGTTTATAAAGCAAGGGCCAATACCGCTACACCACGTAGGTGGTTATGTAAATTAACAGGATAGTCCTATGTCCTGCAGTGCACTGACACCCTGACTGATGATAATGATTTAAAACCAGCGCGGATGAAGACGTCAATTGAAACATTTATATATATATATATATTATGGCTGTTAATTTTCACGCTACGGTGAAAATTGACAGCCATAATGACGGTCACATATAACTGCCTCTGTAGCGTAGTGGTATCGGCTTGCGCTGAAGAAAGAAAGAAACCGGAGGTCCTGGGTTCACATCCTGCGGGGACTCGACAACGGATAGACAGACCACTACAGTCGAAGTCGACTTGAAGGACATATATATAGCGTAAGAGTCTAAAATATTACGTTGCTTATATTTTAGACTCCTATCCTTAGTATTTCATAAAAGAAAAACCCACGTCCTTTTATTAAAGAAACCGAGACCGGTGCAACATATTAAAAGGGGAGAGCGTATTAAAAATTTAATAAGTTCAACGTAGCGCCCGTTCATTAGTGGATTCTTAGTCCTTTGTCGGCAGGCGAGATCAAAAACATTTCGCTGCAGCAACACTGTTGGGGAGCTCCGGCTACGATAATCAAATTGCAAATTATTACGTGAATAGATTTATTAGGGAACGTCAAGCTTTTACTACTTTCAAACGCAAAGTAAAAGTTAAAGTAAGGCAGGTATTCAGACTTTACAAAAGTCGAAAATATATTACATACTTCTTATGGTTATTAAAAAAAATTAAATAGGCTTCCGATATAAGTCATAATTCATTGATTAGGCAAGAACAAGCTCTAAACGATGTAATTTAAGAATTTAATGAGTTTGTGTAATCATTACTTTTCAAATTACAAACGTCAACAATAAAAGTTGAAAGTGCAATACAAACAAAACAACGTAGACAGCAATAAACATCCTTCTATCTCTACTTTAGTTTGCCAGTTTACAATCCTTCGTATATTATAAATTCTCCAGACAAACCTCCCACTATCCAACCTTTTCCCACCGTCTTCCTGTTCGTGCCGCGTTTAGTGGCTAGCATTGTTATAGCACCTGGCGTCGCTCGCCGATCGATACGTCGCGACGCTCGTCCCCCCTGAGGTCAAAGCCTCCCTTGCCGGAATGGCCAGGAAGGCCCTTCCGTGACTAACGGAAAATATGTATATATATATAAATATAAAGCTCAGTATTTTTGTTCGGTGATTCACGAATAAATGGCGGTTAACTTGTGTCTGGTTTCAAATGATTGCGAATGGGTAATACCTGTTTTGTTTTGGGTTCGTAAATTATACACTGAGAACTCGACTTTATGAAAGGACTATATATGCTAGGAATTTGGCAATATATCTATTTAGTGTACGTTAGTTGATGCTTCATAACTATCGGTTAATATTTTTTTGTTGCTAATGAAGACAGAGGAGCAGTCAGCGCAACTGATGAAAAGAGGTCACCGACGCCCATAGACAATGGCAATACCACCAACGCGCTGCTAACCCTGAGACATAAGATGCTACTTCTCGTTTACGCAGTAAATACGCTGGTTACGGTGCCCTTCAAGGCGGAACACGATAGTGTTTTTATACTAACACTTTGCGCCAGATATAGGCACCGCGGTAGTACCGCCCCGGATGGCCCCCTGTAAAAAGGGGTCCTACCACCTCTAAAAATATTAATACATTATGATTAATACATAATGCTTGTGGATACAAAACAAAGTTTTATATTGGTATGTAAAACATGTTATAAGCTTATTAATATTTCTGTACATCTTTTTCTTTGTACAGATCTGCTTTCCGTTCAATTTTGATATCGAAGCGTGAAATACAACTTTAGTTTTACGACGACATCTGTAGAATAAACAACAAAAAGTAAATATGCTCATAAAATGTCTAAATTATTCCTCGGCATTATTTTTTTATATTATATGAATAAACTTTCCCTATAACATCGGATTGTATAGGCGACATTTTTGCGAGTGAACCTTGTTACTTTATGAGCTACGTATACGGCGTTTTTTGTCGCTGGCTGTCAAATGACGCCTGATTATATTGTCGCGTTGCTATATACATACACAACGAGTATAAGACATAGTCATGATGTCTCCTATTGTTGCTGACATTTTATGGAAGACTTTGAGAGAAAGGCCCTACTCACTGCTCCCATTCATCCAAGATTTTATAAGGCTATGTGGATGATACATTTACCATCTTACCATATGATAAAATAAATGCATTTTAAACCACCTTAACTCCATTAATTCAAAATACAGTTTACTATGGAGTTAGAAAGTAATAATTCTTTAGCTTTTCTTGATGTTTTAGTTATTCGCAATCCTGATAACACCTTGAGCCATACTGTGTATAGGAAACCAACCCATACAAATAAATATTTAAATGGCAATTCACACCACCATCCATCCCAGTTAGCTACCGTGGGCAAATCTTAGTTTCAGAGAGCACGAGGGATCTGTGATGACAAACACCTGGCGGGTGAGCTACAACATGTTAAACAAGTACTGTGAGACAGCAAGCTTGCTGGGCTACGACAGCGTCACAGTGACCGAGTGAAGGCAGCCACAGTGGAGCGAGTACCTATTGTTACTCCCGTGTTAGAGGCGTAACTGACAAGATTGGCTACATTTTGAGGCGGGCTTCAATCAAAACTTATTTCAAGCCGCTGAAGAAGATTGGTCAATTCCTACCACCTGTCAAGTGCAATATTCCTTTACCAGATCCGGGAGTGTTAATGATAGATTGTGCCTGCAGCCTCTCTTATATTAGAAAAACAAAGCGAGCTATAAAAACCCACCTGAAGGAACATATAGCTGACATTAAACATAGAAGACCCAACAAGTCGGCAGTGTGTGACCATCCTTAAATCACCCAAACCATTACACCAGATTTGATCGATCACAAATCCTCGCTAAAGAACACCGATTCCTACCAAGGATGATCCGTGAGGCTATTGAGATTAAAAAACATCCAAATTTCAATAGAGAAGATGGTTGGGTTCTACCACCTGCTTGGGATCCCATAATTAATAAATTAAAATTTAAACCCAAGCATAATACCACTGCTGGCTGTAAAGATAAAATCAGTTCGTTTTGCATAGGTCGGAGTACAGATTAAATATAATTAATAAAAATCTAAGATCTGGAAACCCCGCTTCATCACTGGCAACAAGACGCATGACATCTCAGTCTACCCCGTGACCACGGCCGCTGGAAAGTGTTCGAAACGTCGGGAATTAAAAATGTAAAATAAACGCGATAAAATCCGTAAAGTAATTTTATTTAATAATGTATAATATTCGCAAGCAATAGAAATAATTATAGTCATGATAAGAGAGCATAAGTTTATATCAGAAATACTTTAATACAAATAAAAATAAAGCATAAAAAACTTTGATTTATTCCACATTAAAGTATGTGCTTTTAAACTAGAAGTATTGCAATTTTATATCGATTGTCAATGGCACTATCACCGATTCAGACTTCAAAGACGAAGATTTTTGAAAAAGGGAAATAGTAAACAATTGTTAATACAATCCACCATTAACAGTATTTTTTTTTATTGGCTACGCGGGCCACCTTATGTTAAATGGTCACCGACGCCCATAGACATTGGCAATACTAGTGTTATCACTAACGCGCTGCCTACCGTGAGAGAGAGGGTGTTCAGTCTCGTTTACTTAGTAAATATGGCTACAGTGGTACCGCTCCAGAGGGTCGCCTGTTAAAAGGTGACCCACCACCTAAGTAAATACTTTTATCTCATAACATTCAGTCATTATATTTTGTACATGTTATAACCGATTAATAATTTCAATAAACAAAGAATATTTTTAAATATGACGTTGCAAGTGATACCTATTTAATTTTTGTATACAGTATTCTACTCACTTGCATACTTTTTATTCTCATACCATTTATTTTAATTCTACATACACATCATCACATACATCATCAGCCTGTAATAGTCCACTGCTGGACAGGCCTCCCCTAACACACCCCTATACGTTAGATGGTTTTGGACAGTATCCCACCACGCTGGTCCAATGCGGGTTGGTGGCTGGACCGACTTTTTACATGTCCATCCGTCGCATGGATCATCTTACTTTTCAGACAATTGGGTGATCAGCCCAAATTGTCCTAACCAACTAGGAAACAACAATCAAAATTTGTTGCGTCCCCGCAGGAATCGAACCCACGACCTCCGGTTTCTAAAGCAAACGCCCATACCACTAGGCTACGGAGGAAGAGATTTTAATTCTATTAATTGAAAATAAAAATAAATAGATTTTTTTATAAAAAGTGTTTTCTTAGAGCAGCAAATATGTTTCACAACCTGTGCATGGATCTTAATTAATCAGCCAAACAAAAATAACAAATCTGTTTCACTAAATATTATAAAGCAAAGTCGCTTTCTGTGCCTCTATGTCCTCTCTCTGCCTCTATGTGCTCTCTCTGCCTTTATGTGCTCTCTCTGCCTCTATGTGCTCTCTCCGCTCTATGTGCTCTCTCTGCCTCTATGTCCTCTCTCTGCCTCTACGTCCTCTCTCTGCCTCTATGTCCTCTCTCTGCCTCCATGTGCTCTCTCCGCTCTATGTGTTCTCTCTGCCTCCATGTCCTCTCTCTGCCTCTATGTCCTCTCTCTGCCTATATGTATGTATGCTACATCTTTAAAACACGCAACAGAATTTGATGCGGTTTATTTTAACCTAGTAGACTGTTTAAAGAGGATGGTTCATATGTATAATTCCACAAAATATTTTACAGATATCAGTATTGCTAGTCTTCGTATAAAGTTTAATATTTAATTTAACAGTTTCGTGAACAGAACACGGCGAACATTAACAGTTACATGACTGACAAGAGAATCCGTTCATCGCGTGAAGGAGCGCAAATTCGTTCGGAGGTATAACATATGTAAATTTCGCTTAGATAAGATTTCCTTACACGCTTCGGGAGTTCAATCACAGTGGGAATACGTCTGGATGAGAATTAAGTTTAGTGGAGGAATAGGAATATTCGAAGGATTTCTAGGTAAATGTGCAAATATAATATGTGTTTTAGAATAGAAGTGTATATAAAATAGAAATAGCATACACTTTAAAGTAAAAATTGAGAGATTCAATTATACTGCTGTTCATGTGTTTTCGATTCTTATATTTTTTATAGGATAGATGTTTAGTAGCAGCAGTGATAATTGCGCAGTTTCAATGAATTACATACATACATCATCAGCCTGTGATAGTCCACTGCTGGATCTAGGCCTCCCCTAATGCACATCTTCTACATTAGGGGGTTTTTGGTCCGTATCCCACCACGCAAGGCCCGGGAGCAATGCATTAAATAATAAAAATATTACTGGACTAAAAATAAACTTGCATCTCTATGGGAACTTGATGACTGATAAATACATAGACTTATTTTATATTTTGTAAATAAATACATATTATATACATCCAACGACAACGACTCGCTAAAACACTATGTTCATAACAACATATTATTTTCGATTCGGGAACCCACATACACACCAGAGCAACTAAACACCACTGCGCCAAGCGGGTCGTCGATTGAATGAGATTAAAAATTGTAATTTAAAAAAGGTGCTAGGTTTTATTGAATTATGGCGTATTTATTTGGTTATATACGATTCGTGTATACGTCATCTACAAGTTTGTTGTAAAGGCAAAAAGTAGTGTACGATCATTTTTACTGTAGCATTCAAGGATTCAAATTCCTTATTATTAAGCTGTGATATTGCAACTTACGAATCAGTAATAGAAGTGTGACAAGGCAAATCATTTGAATCTTCATTTCTGAGCGTAAACAAAAAATGTTTATCAATTTATAATAAATCATTTATGCGTCGAAAAGTTGTTGTTAGGTTTCAATGTTAGGCAACACAAGACTTTGACGAACCTAGCATTTACTGCCATCACACCAAAAATATCCAAACAGTTTACTTGAACAATTAATCGTTTCGCTTCCGCTCGTTATTATTACACAGAACGACTTACCGTTGCCGCCAATTATCACTATTTGCATGTGAAAAACGCTAGAACGTAACCTATTTACTCAAACCACATAACGGACTCGAGGACACGTGAGTAACAGACGGTTGGACTTATTTCCTTAGATGACGAACAATGAATTCGCGCCGGCCACGTGGGAACTCGTGCACAATGGCCGAAGAGGACCGTTATGGAATTGTTCTAGAGTTGGGCAAGTTAAGAATTTAGGCCGACAATACCTTACCTATGTGTGGTTTATTTTATCTTCATTATGTTAAGTTTATGGTCACCTTTGAAGATCACAATATGTTTCTTCTCTTCTATTCAATCATATATGTCGACATGTTAACAATTACTTACATCAAGCATGAATTATGTTGTCTTTACACAATTTATTTAAAGTATTTTAAGTTCAAATATTGCCTTATTTGTAAATTAAACTTAACTTTAACCTTAGTTTGTTTTGATGATTGATGATTTTAAAATAGGTATCTTACGCCTATATTTCGTAAACAACACTTTTCAATAGTTAAAGTAAGAAACGCAACACTACTGTTATTCATTTAGTGTACACTTCAAGTCAAATTCCAAGGAACTTTAATATATAAATAAAAATATACAAGTCTAACCATTTCTTTTCATTTGACCTTCTACATTTTTTACGAAAGCTACGTCAATTTAGCGAAAGCTTTTAAAAACTTACAGAATACGAACTTTGTACAAATAATATCTACTTTAACCTTTCAAGAATTAAAACGAGTATTCGATGTACAAAAGATACGAGTACATAGCAATTTTAAGAAAGCGTTCGGAGCACTTAGACAATTAAGCGAGCGTAGCTTAATACGTTGTACATTTACCCGTCTTCACTCGACAAGTATAGGTCTATCTCAGAAAGCCCTATTAGTACTAGATCTAATAAGCTTTATCTAAATTAAAAACGTCAAGGGTCCTATGAAGTCGTACATGAATATAATACTCGTATAAAAAGTTCTTTAACCTACGGTACCAGACAGAAAATGATCTTACAAAATATAAGAAAGTATCAGAAAAATGCAAAACCATTACGCTAAAGTCACAAAACTCGAAGTCCAATAATCCTTGAATAGATTAGAGGACTTAATATTGTATGAAGGGAAAATGGGAATCGACCGGGCCTTTTTTGTGGTCTCAGCAAATCTGCTATAAATAGTTTATGACCAGGTCGGCGATAGAGTTAGTTTTGAGAGAAGAAAAAGAAAAAAAGAAAGGAATAATCATACTAAGTAGTATTAAAACTATTCAATAACTTATCGGCAATCACTCTTACTTATCGTACCATTTTGTGACGCAGAGAGACATACAAAACATTATAACGGCCATAACTTGGTACAATGTTGAAACAAACATACAGGATTCAGCAAATAAAACAAATTTTTAAAGTTTTTTCTTCGATGTCAGGAAAAAAGAATTATAATAACGCGAGTTTTAAAACAAAAACGAAACTTGAATTCAATTATAATGTGCGCAATAAGAAGTTTTAATGGAAAACGTTTCTTATATTCTTACCTGTTACTACAGTATTCTTTAAAAGAATGATAAAATTTGTGTATAAATTTAGAACAATCATATTTCATATTACGTCTGATGCTATATTATCATTTACTGTACCTACTTTCCTATTTTCTGTGCCTAATAAATATTTCTCTTTATTTCTTTCTTTCTATTTTATTGCATACATCTTATTAGCATATTCTATTTTAGATCAGCCAAGTGGTACCGTTATGGGTTGTTTAAATTAATGTTTTGGTGAGTAGGAGCTAATTTAAATTTAGTTTTCATGTAGTCTGTGTTATACTGAGCGAAACAAGTGGACTATATAATATAACTTTTTCTTGGATCAAATTGTATTTAGTTAAAAAACAATTTCATCAAGAAAAAGTTATCGAGTCGTACGCATGTTTTATTAAGAGCTCATTGCTCATGCACACTAGAGGCAAATAAAACATAGAGTTTATACGCAAAAATAGTCAATTATTATTCGCCCGCATCACATTATCAACAATTTTCAGAAATGTCGACATCAGATGCTTGAAACACTCGAATAGCAAGGAGAAATATCTGAAATACATTTCAATGGCATTCGAAACAGAACGGTCGAGCGTAAAAAATAGAAAAATGTTAGTAGAATTTTCTCCAATAGGTACACAATTGTATTTTACCAATCAAATTTCAGTTTACAAATGCGAAAAAGCTTTTACGAGCATTATTTTATTTCATATGTTTCGTTTGAACCTACATTCGAATTAACAAGTTACGATAATGAAATGAACATTCGATAGCAAAACATGTTTTTAAATTTCCGTTTACGATATTTTTTTAATATACCTCCATTTATTTTCGATGCTAATTAATATACTTGAGTTGTGTGTTACTCGATGTCATATTTGTAACCCATTTTAGGAAATATGTTATACATGTTAAATATCTGGTTCTGTATGCCTTTTCATTTATTTTAAAACACAGCGGTTATTACACAATATTACTCTGTATGAAACTGAACATCTAATATACTACCTGCCTCCGTAGCCTAGTGGTATGGGTGTGTGCTTTTGAAACCGGAGGTTGAGGGTTCGAATCCTGCGGGGACTGAACTAATTTTCATTTGTGTTACCTAGTTGGTTAGGGTAATTTGGGCCGATCACCCAATTGTCTGAGAAGTAAGATGATCCACGTCGTATGGTCATGTAAAGTCGGTCCACCCATCAACCCGCATTGGACCAGCTGGTCGGTCCAAAATCCCCTAATGGATAGGGATGTATTAGGGGGGGCCTATGTCCAGCAGTGGACAATCCCAGACTGATGATGATGATGATGATAAACATCTACTATAAACCATTACAATAATCTAAGAATAGATCAATAATTAACTCTAAGCGATAATTATTTAGCCGTAATACTTGTAATTATCATCCTAATCCAAGTCAAAACAAATACTAACGTAAAATAGATTACACTGCTTTCTTAAATACATTTCAATTCTTCTTAAATTAACTGCATTATTTGGCAAGATATCAAAGGACCCATCGAAAGGTTAAAAGATAACTGAACTTATTTATCCAGCCCTCTGCTATCTACGTAAGCTCGTTAAAAACTTGAAGTACAATTCCACTTCGATTCGGATACTGTATTTAGCATTCTGGATGGTATTTCGATTTAAATTAGAATGAATGGATTCAAGATGTTTAACTCGAGAGAGATATTGCCAAGTTTTTCATCAAAAGGTTATTTAATATTAATGATCATCCAGTCTTTTATAACTCTGATTAATTGTTGATATATATATATACTTACACCATTTATTTTAATACAGATTTTGAATCGAAAAAAAAAACAATAATTGGTTGAGTAATTTGTCCATAGAGCACATACTGTTTGTTAGTTTAGTTTACAGTTTAACTTCGTAGTAAGTAAAACGCATTGAAAAGAGTGTACTAGATATATCCGTGATAAACATGACATAAGTTGCATTTAGCAACAACTAGCGACCCGTCCCTGCTTCGCACGGAGCTATGCTAATACAAAATATACCTACAATATTATGCATGTATATACATAATTATTTCTAATGTAAAAAAAACGCGATAAAATCCGTAAAGTAATTTTATTTAATAATATATATACATATAAACCTCAAACCTTCAATCACTCTATCTATTCAAAAAAACCGCATCGAAATCCGTTCAGTAGTTTGAAAGATTTTAGCATACATAGGGATGTAGGGACAGAGAAAGCGATTTTGTTTTATACTATGTAGTGATCTACTAACACCTCAGCAATTCGTCAGATCTAAATAAAATAACACATTGAAGTTTTATATTGAAACGAACAAAATACGAAACGAATTGGTTCATACCTGTCAATATTTTAAAACTTAAATTGCTTTTACATCTTTAGCGTAAATAGAAAATTCACCTCCCATTTTTCTTAACATTGAAAAGACAGCTGTTTATGCAAGTAGCGTGGTGAAGGAGACAACGGCCGCGAAGTTTATGGCCCGAGCAGTAATTTCACTACGCCGAGCGTAAAATTGATTTTCCGAACGGCGCCCTGTAGACAGTGCATTATCATAACTTTTTATTATGCAACGGAACAGATGAGATCACCCGCACCCCCGCAGGCCTCAAACTTGTCGGGGACTCCCGTGATAGTTTGGTCCAACTGTTGAAGAAATCATTTCAGTTACAGCTATAACTTTTCCCATTAGAAGGCAAACACGACTTCTTTCTTTGGACAAAACATTCAGAAAACGCTGTGTGGTATGTTATGGATGACAGGATGGGTGTTTATACCGCTTCTCAGGTAAAATGGAAACTAAATAACTTAGTAATAGGTGACGAAATATTAAGCTGTATCTTATATTTATCGATCTTAACTACAATGCTATATTCTAGAAATAATGTGTCTTTTTATCATATAGCGGCGAGATTGTTAATGATTGATTATTGGTTAAACTAACACCGGTTGTTTAACTGAGGATCAATCATATAAGCTTTGATCCACGAAACTTAGGAACAATATGTTTTTGTTTATTTGCGTAAAACACGACAAGCCTGCTCGACAACTCGAGTCACGGGTCACATATATTTCTCATGGGGATTACTTTAGCTACGATTATAGTTATTATTCTGGCACGATCTTTTTAACTTAGTAGAGTTAATATCAATATTGAACAAGATTAAACATAGAAGTAAAAAAAATATTTTGTATTTTATTGAAAACATTTAGTCCTATTTAAATATTACATCAGCATGTATACGTACAGTATTTATATTATATGTATATATACTGTATGTATATGTACTCCTAGTCGAATCCTAGTACGGCGGTCGATATATTTTAGAGAAGCAGCCAACTGCTCACGACATATTATAGTACACGAGTGTGCCTACACTCGTGTACTATAATGTGTCCTGCGCAGTTGGCTGCTGGCAAATACAGGTGCTCTCCCTATACCTTCATACACTTAAAGCCTGATGGGACGCATAAGCGACACGCAGAGAGATAAGACGCAGGACCGACCGGTAATCAGCCCGCAATGGCCTAACCGACTAGAAAACAGCAATATTGTGTTGTACCCGCAGGATTCGAACCCACGACCTCCGATTTCTAAAGCCCACGACCTCCGATTTCTAAAGTACACGCCTTTACTGCTAAACTACGGTGGCAGTTTAGTGTATGTTACACGTACGTTATGACTTAATATTTATAATTTTCTAATTGTTGTATGGATTCAAATTGCCGTACAAAATTAGTATGTTTAAAAAAAAGGCCGTAAAAAGACTTATATTTGAAATCAAAATGTTGAATTTGTGATGCGAGTTTAGGCTTCGAAAATTCAAGCCGCAGTAATCAAATTAATAGTTAAAGTTCCCCTCTAAGCTTTTCGTTTCCTCATGTACTATGAATTTGTACTTTTTATTCAATATTAAACTGCCTCCGTAGCCTAGTGGTATGGGCGTGTGCTTTAGAAACCGGTGGTCGGGTTCGAATCCTGCGGGGACTCAACAAATTTTCATTGTTGTTTCTAGTTGGTTAGGGCAATTGGGCCGATCACCCAATTGTCTGAAAAGTAAGATGATCCATGCGTCGGATGGGCATGTAAAAAGTCGGTCCACCCACCAACCCGCATTGGACCAGCGTGGTGGATGGTCCAAACCCCTAATGGATAGGGTGTATTAGAGGAGGCCTATGTCCAGCAGTGGACTAACAAAGGCTGATGATGTATTCAATATAAAATTGTTTGAAAATGAATCTTTTATCTTAAAATCCTTACAATGAAATTTAAAACATCCAGTATCTTAATAAAGCAAACAAATATTCTGAAGGACGACAACCTGCAAAGTGCTTTCGAAAAAGGATCACTGTACTCAAGACAATGTGTTTATTTTATGAATTGTAAAATAATTTAAATATATATATATATATAAGAGACAAAATAATAAATTTTCCTTCGTATGAAACCGAAACATCGCTTAACAAGATCTTCACTTAAACTTGAGAGGCAGAACTTATATGACCAATTAGTGTTCTAGCATAAATTTTCAAGTGCTTTATATATCTTTTGTACCTTAACTTTACATAAAATACATTTTTTGGAAAATACTTGCAAAGTTTTCTGTTTACTTTGCTACGACTAGAATAGTACACAGTGTTTTTAATAAAAAAGGCCGTAACTTATTCTTAGAAACTTAATTGATACGCAGTATGCAAACATTTATGTTTCTAAGGGCATTGTAAATACGTGTAAACTGATTAGGGTGCTACATCTATAAACATTCTGTCTATCTTGTAGTTTCATACAAACATACATTGATGATATATATTGAAGATTTTCACTCAATAAAATGACGAACAATAAATGATGTACGCGTGATATTGAGAAAAATCTTTTCAACGCGCGAAATTCTCCATTTTTCCGCATCCGCTATGATCAAGGCAATCAGATAAAGGAAATTCTGCGAACTGATAACAGTTGCGAATATTGCGCGATCCGAGATCACAATCCTATGACACGACATATACTCAAAAAGAAAATCGACTAAAAAAATTTTTCTTCTAATTTAGCAAAGCGTTTAATATTCGTTTTTCCACTTACAGCTCTCGAACAAAATCCGACATTTAGTTACATATGATGATAGAACGTACCTGAAATTAAAAAAAAACAACAATTAGTCACTCCATAAAAAGTGATATATACATATATTATTAACATTTTATTTATAAAAACGTTCGTTCTACACAATGTACACATGTAACTAGTACGTAATAAAAATCGGGTTACATCCTAAACTTTGTGAATTACAATAATCTCTCTCTCGCATCATAGCCCGAACTTGAAGTTTTTTCAATTTCTCTAAGTGTAATTTGAACATTGCAAGCGCCCGAATATTACACAGTAAAAAACTACCGACACTTTTTTGATTATTGCGATTAATACGATATCAGTTTATAATGCTTGTTTTATGAATAATGTGCTAGTTAATAGGTTCGAATTTGCAATCTTATCTTAAGAGGCTTTCCATAGAGCGATCGTGGAGTCATCATTCTATATTTATAGCAGCCCCTCAATATTGTCGCCTCACAAATGAGTCACTAAATATTATCACAAATTTAGTAATAAACAAAGAGAATCCATTATTACTTTATTGTATTTGTATTAACTACTATTTAAATGATTTTTGCATTATAATTCACTTTAAGAGTAGAGATCCAAGAAGGCTCTTTATATAGAGAAAAGTAACCAAAAAAATATTCTGATTCATTATATAAAACATACGACTAGTGTTTAACAACGACAACAACAAGGATAGACCTGAAAGTTACTGTAAGTACCAGTCAAATTACTGCAAAGTGTTCTGACACATTAACAAAATAAATGCTACATTAAGCTAAAGGTTTAAATATTTTAAATTGAACATAAAACAGTTCATTCATAATGATGAAATCATTATGCAAAAATAAACACAAGGCTCATAGGTGAGTATAATCCACAAGGATTACACGAAGCGTGAAGTAAAACGTTGCGTCTTCATCAAATTACATATTTTCAAAGACGTAAAACCGTCTTGGATACTAACCATTATATACTAAACATGAAAGACGCAATTTCCCTGAAAATAAGTGATACATTACTGAAAACCGCGACGCTTCAGGGAGACGGATAACCGTTTCGTAAATGGGCGCTGAAAGCGTACGCTAAATTAGGCCCACGAGTAATCTGTACGAGTTACAGAGCAAAATACGTGGAAAAGCAAATCGTTCGTACTATCTACGTGATGTTGACAACGTTAAACGTAAATTAAAGCGTGTAGTTAGCGTTACAAGTGCTAACATTTACGTGAATATCATTTTAACTTGCTCGCGTGCGTACGCTAAAATTGACCTGTACTATACACGCCAATATAATGGAAACCATATTTACAACGTTTTTGCACTTTAATAATACCTATCCTGTACACGCAAGAATAATAGCAGATATTTTATTTCAATTATAAGACTAGTAAACACTAAATTTAACTATTTCTAATAAATCGTCTCCGACGAAAACAATGCACCTTTACATATAAGCTGGACATATAACATGGATCTCACTCTAGACTTCAGTCACAATATTCAATCTCTATCAAAAATTAACAGTACAGTTCACAACATTCATTACCTCAATCGCAGTACTCCCACAAAAAGCGTAATTGCGAGACAACAGGGCCAAGGGGCCAGCTATCTGTTGAGGCTATCGTAACAATTACGCGTGCGTTAAACGAACGAGTGGAAGATAATCAACGTTGCATATCGCATAGGAGAGTTTTGAGCGAATGGTGCGAAATTAACTATGATAATTCATTACTCTAAACCGCCCCCGTGGTATCTTGGTATTGGCCCTTGCCAATACTGCTAAACACTTTGTGAACAGGAGGTCGTGGGTTCGAACCCCGCAAACAAATTTATGAGAAACAAATTTATGTTATCGTTGCTGTCCGGTTGCTTAGAACAATTTGGTCCGATCACCCAATTGTCTGAAACGTAAGATGATCCATACGTCTGATGGACATGTCACCAAAAAGTCGGTCCACCCACCAACCCGCATTGGACCAGCGTGACATGACAACGAGACGGTCTAAAAACCCCTAAATGGACAAGGCGTGCATGAGGGGAGGCGTTTGACCTGCAGTGGACTAACTTGGTTGCTGATGATGATGATGATGATGATGATTATGATGACAATGATGATGATGATAGATGAATTATTTGTTACTGTTGATAGCAAATCCTAAAACAATGGCCAAAAGTTTTTTTATCAACTGGTACCAACTTTGTACATGCCAGTATCATAATCATTATTGTTAAGTGACGGTATATATATCTAAATAATTATTTTAAGGTTATATCATGCGAAAGTAAGTAAAAATATTGGTATATTATAAACTATTTGTAACATACATCAATTAATGAAACCAATGCCCTTTAAGACGCTAATGCTAGAATAGAAATCGCATAAATTAACTCTCAATTAGTTCATGGTTTCAATATTGCTCTAGCGTATTTTACAACTTAAAAAAAGGCTAGTTAGAGCAGTATATAATCTAAAATTATGTCATTTGAAGCTATATTACAAGGTTATATTCAGAATATTCTGTAACGAGTACAAAATACTTTAATTATTAATACAAAATTACGTTAAAAATTTTTTTAGGCGACATATAATCGCAAAATGGTAATGCTTATTTTGAACAAAAGAAATATTATTCATGCTGTCTATATAAAAGCGTCTGAATAGTAACTATATAGACATAATAACCTTGTTTCAGTCGAATAAGGAAACCACTCGAATGCTCTTTCACTTCAGTTTTATGTTTGATAAATTGAAGTGTATCACGATAGGAAACTTAAACGCAAACATATAAAACGTTACAAAGCGAAATAATGCGACAAATAAAACAAAGAGGATACATGCACTGAATTCAGAGCTTGTACGGCCTTCGAATTTGTTTACCATCGCTTTTATTCCTGACATTTATCAATGCAAATCTTTATTGCTGCAAAAAATCAAATATTACGAAAACGTGAATACACCAAACAAGCTGTGTCTATGACGTGCTTTATTCAGATTTTGGGAACGTTATTTAAGACTGAATTCTAGTGCTTTTCGCAATTTTAATACTCGGCAGCAGCGCAAGGACCGTTTCTCGAATAAGTTATGCTTGAAATAATGATATCTTAAGACATGAAATTGAATTAATATTAATATAATTAACAAAACATAGCTAAAATACGCATTGCTTAAGCATCATATTTTTTTTAATATTTCGGGTCACCCTCTTGGGGGCTCTTATTTAGACGAGCATAACACAACAGAGTTGCCTTAACATGTATCAACGCCTAATTCTAAAGCAAACAAAGAGAAAAACAATACAAAGTGGTCGGAGCTATAAATGAACATTTAAAGCCAATACACTGAGTCACTCCTCCCGCGCAGTTAAATATCCTCATTTATACATCACCTCAAGGCATCCTCTCACAAAGACCAACTCGAAATATCATACAAGCGTCAAACGAGTTTCGTAAACTGAGATTTGACTCCTTTGTTCGCTTTCTGCCGATGACTTTTCAAGTAAACAATATTTCCGTCAGATTCAAATACATCTCAGGAGACACAAAGGGTTGAACAACTATAGTAATGTCAAATAAAACGTGGAATTCCCATAAACAAAGTGCAATGTAACATAAAAAACGTTGTGACCCGTGGACACAGTCCTATTTAATTTGCACACAATATATAACCAATGATACATGAGTCGTATGGGCATGTCACCCACCAAGCCGCATTGGATGTCCAGCAGTGGACTAACACAGGCACATGATGATGATGATGATGATGATGATGAAGATATAACTAACAAAAGCTGCTCGATTATTTAACGTGTAGTATTTTTGGCTCGGGTATAATAATAAAATTTTGCATTGGCAGATTTACAATTTTCGCAATTGCCTGGTAATATTCCTCGCCTAATAGTAAATACGACCATTAGACCCTCATTACTTTCGAGAGCACTCAGCGTAGTTGGCCGAAAACTATATTACGATCATAAGAAATTTATTGATAACATCGAAGAAAAAGTTATTTTAAGAAGAACATTTTTAGTGTAGGTTATAAATTTATTAATTTTGGTTGCAAGATAAAGTTTAAATAAATAAAGACTTTAGCTTTATTTAAATAAAACTTAACATGTTTTTTAAAGTAATTTTCATTGAAAATATGTCTTAAAAATAAAATTAAAAAGTAAAATTTATTTAAATAACAATTGTAAATAACTCAGCAAGATTTAAGAGGAAGAAGACAACTTTACGCTATTTGTATTTATAGATGAAAGTCTAGCAAATAAGACTCGGGATTGATGTAAACAAAGACGTGAACTTATTTATTAGCGTTTTTATCGGTTTCATTGTTTACATCATCTGTCTATTCTAGCCTATTTAAGCTAAACAATATCATATTTATTATCGCATACAAAGGCAGAAGCAGTCGGTCTACCTGAAGGAAAGTGGTCACCGACGCCCATGGATATCGGCAACACCAAATGTATCACCATCACGCTGCCTACCGTGAGACATAGGATGTTACGTCTCGTTTATCCAGTAAATACGCTGGCTACGGTGCCCTTCAAACCGGAACACAATAGTGTTTTCATACAACTGCTTTGTGGCAGAAATAGACACCACGATGGGACCCTGCCACCTCAAAATGATATGATGAATACATTCTCTAAGTACTTGGTTTCCTTGAAACCTCTTAGAATAAAAACCGTAGCGCATCTTGTTCACAAGCGCTATTAACATGCATAATAGTGCCGCTCCGTCATTCCGTAAGTGCTCCAGTGAGCTTGCGAAGTATAGCTTAATACAATTAGTCTTTAGTGTGCGGTGCGGCTTAAGAGCTTAACCACATTGAACCTTAACTCCTTAAACAAAATACGTTGGTTAGAAATAAACACCATACTTAAGTATTCGATGTTAAGCGAATACTACACATACACATGTTAAATCTATTTTATTGAATATTTATCTTGTAACAACATATAATTTTATGAAAATAGTAATACTAAACTTTCATAGTTATTAAATAAAATTACTTTAGCCGATTCGTCCTGATTGATTACGTCTGTAAACGTGATTAAATCTATTGCAGTTTTTTTATACAGTACATATATAAAAGATTCTAATAGGAATAACATGTCGGTTATCAAATTTAAAGTTTCCTATGCTTTAACTCATAACATACACCATCATCATCGGCCTGTGTCAGTCAACTGCTGGACATAGGCTCCCCCTCCCCAATGCACGCCACCTATCTTCGGCTATTCTCATCCAGCCGACAGGGGTCACTTCAACGTGCATTATTATGTATTTATAATTTAGAAATGTATATTGATGCCCTTTTAAAGAAACTGTACACTGTATTTTAAGGATTAAGTAGCTGTCGGTAAATTTGAGGGCACTAAATTCATATAACGACCGACTAAGACGGTCATGACAACCTGAGCATATCTGCTACAGTAAAAATTTTATAAAAATCATTTACGCATAAAATACACATGTACTTTTTAAAAAAGACTTAGTATATAATGTTACAAAGCTTTACATGTGAATTATGTCAATCCATTCATATATTAAATGTCCACTAATCTCTTAAAATCCGGAATTTATTCATTATTTTAATGAACGTGAAACTCGATTCCTGCTTTTGAATTTCACTCTTATGAAACGTTATTCCCGCCTAACTCATTAGCGCATCTAATTGCGCCAGGCCGCTTCGTTTGCTAAATTTATAACGAATATGGTATCCTTAATGTCTCTCGAGTTTTTGATCGTAGCTTAGTCATTCATAAAAGAAAAGTTTGTTATCTATCAAAATATCGTTCTCTGAATGGTATACGTGTTATAAAATTGTTCCCATACAAATTATCAGTCATTTCGGTGTATTTTGTGCATTACATTACTCCGAATGTATACATTCTGAAACACTCGTCACAGCTGTCACTTTTAATAATCGACAAAATGGTCTGACTTGTTTATGCTTGTATAATTAAATGAATCTGTTATTAAAATAAAACATTTCTTTATATTAAAACAATGTTTTATTAGATGGAAAAATTCATAGGAAATTGATGGTACGCAAACATCAGCTTACTCAAATCATGTCTGCAGCAGTGTCATTATGTACACAAAACAACTATGTCATTGTCCACATAAAACATATTTCCATTGTTCTATTCAAGTGGCGTGACGTCATCAAAATAAACCTAGCTAGTTATCTGACTAATATGCCATTAGCGGTCTGAATGATAGACAATGATATCAGTTGAGCATCACCTTATAGCTAGACACGTGATTCTAAGAATACTTTAATATTTTCAAAGGTGGTTATTTCGCTCCATTATGCTTATGTGCCTTTAAATACTCTAGTTTTTTTGGTTAAATACATAATTAAAAATCATCCCACATAATAACATTTAATAATATACGTATGAAAACCCTCAAAAGAACAAATTTCTAAACATTCCCCGGTAGGTAATGCAACAATTAGTCTTGGTGAATTGGACCAAGATGGCATCGGTAATGAGTGCTCATCCAGGTTACCGCTCCCGGCTCTCCCTGACCCGGATAGAGGGGCAACTAGGCATTGTGCGAGGAGACAATGGACTGTGAAAAGGGAAACCTAACGGGTTCTAGCGTCACAAGTGCATCATAACGATAAGCACTAGCTAGACTAGTGCTTACGACGGGATAATGAAGTTACACTAACGCTCCGAATGGAATTCAGTTAGAGAAAACTTTGCGATAGTACTGTGAAGGATAGTTGCAACGTTGGGTAATATTAGTTGGATTTTGAGAGGCTTAGTGCGATTATTATATAATTTAGCTGTTTATAGAGTGTACGAGCTGTAAAAATTCGTGTATTTTACATTAAAAAGATCAGTTCATCTATTTTGCTGAATCTATACATACAGTATTCATAAAGCAAAAGCAATGTTTGCTAGTTATTTAATAATCAGTTCAGCAAATGACGTCGGTTTTATTTGTTATGTATAAAAATGTAAAGTCATCCTTTTGCTAGTTCTGTAAAGCAGAATTTTCCTTGTTATTGTATATGAGAAGTTATATTATATTGTTTGCTATATATTATGACTGCCTCCGTAGCCTAGTAGTATGGGCGTGTGCTTTAGAAACCGGAGGTCGTGGGTTCTGAATCCGTGGGAGGCAACAAATTTTCATTGTTGTTTCTAGTTGGTTAGGGCAATTTGGGCAATCACCCAATTGTCTGAAAAGTAAGATGATCCATGCGTCGGATGGGCATGTAAAGTCGTCCACCCACCAACCCGCATTGGACCAGCGTGGTGGGATACGGTCCAAACCTAATGGATAGGGTGTATTAGGGAGGCCTATGTCCAGCAGTGGACTAAAACAGGCTGATGATGTGGATGTGTATATATTATATTGCCTCTACGCTGATATAATATATTGCATGCAGCTTCTTCTATATGCTATATATTAATCAGTCTTTCTTTAAATGAATGACAAGTAGACATTTCGCTGAAAAACCAATTTAGTAATTACTCAAGAGAAGAAAGAAGTAGTAAAATATTATTTCTTTTATAAATTTAAAGAAGCATTTTCCAAATTTAATATGCAAAGTAAATGACAAGCATTTCCAATTTTATCATAATTTATCCCAATAACTCAACAAAACCACTATAAAAAGATCAAAATACCGAAGATTGATATTTTTTTTTGTTACAGCAAACTATTCTTTAGAACGTGGAATATATAAAATATTCTCAAACCACTAACATATACAATAACTTTAATAAAAACCACGTAAAAGTTTTAAACTGTAACACATTAAATTGCATCAAATAAAATACGAAACAGTTCAAGATAAAAAAGAAACATAACAATTTTTAAACGCTCACTGCATTCGCATATTCGGCAGAGCAGTTTTCCGACAAGTGTGTTTCGCGATGCTGTCACGATAACGAAGGAGATCCTTAAGTTATACGGGCTCAACGAACTCTTGGGTCGTTCGGAATTATCTTAACAAACAATATTTTATTGCATAGCATCACTGTCGGCAATTACATTTATTATTATAATGGTGTCGTTATGGCAGATTGTGATAAATTAATTTCATGTTATATATTCCTTACGAAAATCCTCCGAGTGATAGCATCCTACATTTTGTTTCGGTATTAGGTAACAGTAGTTGCGCAATTGAATTTAAACACGTAAAATTAAATACTGCCTCCGTAAAGGCAATGGCACACGCCATTGTGTTTATTGTTGTTTCCTAGTTGGTTACGGCAATTTGGGCTGATCACCCAATTGTCTGAAAAGTAAGATGATCCATGCGTCGGATGGGCATGTAAAAAGTCGGTCCACTCACCAACAAGCATTGGACCAGCGCTGTGGGATACGGTCCTTAAACCCCATACTGGAGAAGAGGAGTTCAAGTAATTTTGATTTTATTCGTTGTATATAAGAAACAAAAATCTTTCCTCTTCATAATATTAGTAAAGATAACTTATTGAAAAGTACACATAAGCCATTTTAATGAGTATACAGTTGGATGTGTTGCGTAAATGTTAACAAGTTTGACCACAAAGAAATAACCTTCTCCACAGATCGTACAATAAATATCGCCGCAAAGTATTTTTTTCTCATTACCAGTTTCAAGAGAAAGGTGGAGTAATAACATCGCGATTGTAACATTAACACAATCGGGAACACAGTCGAAGGTTAAAAATAAACGGGCAGCTTTCGCAAACTATATTCGGAACACACGTATCCGGCATGCGCGGATTCGAACCTGTTACCCCTCCCTCGGTGACAATTCACTTTATTTTTATTCCACAAGGGCACAGACTGATGAGCGGGTAGGTTAACCGAGCTACGTATCTCGCGTCATGTGCCAATGAACTGTGAAGTTGTTCTAAACAGGGGCATCGTCAGATTACGGACTTAAACAATATTAGATTTACTCTTAATGTTTGTTTTTATACAGCGGTACTCAAAACAATTATTTTAATTCAGACATTTGAATAGATAATAATAAAATGTTAGGAACTTTCTTGAAAATTAGTTTCTTGTTTATGTAAATAAACTAAATTGTGACAATTTGGGCTGATTGCCCAATTGTCTGAAAAGTAGGATGATTTAAGCGTCGGATGGGCATGTAAAAAGTCGGTCCCGGTTGTCTTAAGGCTGTAAATAACGACTGTCAAAGTCGGTCCCGGTTGTCAACCGCATGCTAGACAACAAGGACCGACAGTCGTTAGTGGAAGTCAGTGCACGCTAATACACTGACAACTAATTCATCCAAAGAATGCAGTTTACCCTGGGTTGTGGAAGTCAGGTGCCAGTCGCTCTGCGTAAAAACTGTTATTCAGGTAAATCTGGATGGATAAGAAGCCGATCCATTCTTTACAAAACTTTAAAAGATTATATTAATTGCTGATTATTTTAAAAAAATTCTTCCATATCGGCAAGAACACATGATAGAATATTTAAACAGTATAACCAAAAACAATGTTTCAATCATGTATGCGGCATATAGATAATAAAAAAGATAATTTTTACAACTAAACCAAGGTTTCACATAACGAACTACATATAATTTACGTGAAAGGTTAATTCACAGTATAATAGACATGACAATATCACCGAGCAAACAAAGCAGGTCAGGGGTAGTGTTAAAACAATCGCTTTTTCATAAACACACTTGAATATTAAACGTATTGATTACGTTATGTGAAAGAAACATCGAATAATCAAATAATACAATGTACATACATTTGCACATAAATCACTGATGTTTCAACGCGTAGTCTCCATAGCATACACGGTCGATCTCATTAGCATTTTAAAGTCAAAATTTATATACTGTCAATCCCAATAAAGCTTAAATGCATCAATTATATGATATGGGAATAGGGGCGGAGAGAATATACGATGACATCACTGACACCTTAAATGCGGGTCATTTCTTCGGGAAATTGATAAAAAATTATAAATTACTTATTGCGAAAACACACCAGCAGTGCCACTAGAATGGGGGTGGTCAACTACCAAGACATTGGGCAATACCAGGTGTATCGACAACGCAGCTGCTAGTGGAAAATGAGACGTTAGTTTCGTTTGACCAGTCAACGCGTGTCACGGTGGCTTAACCGAACACAGTGTTTTCACATACTGCTTCACGGTAGAAATAGGCACCGCGGTGGTACCCACCCAGACGGTCTCCTGTAAAGAGGGGACCTACCACCGGTAAATTTCACAAACATACGTATATGTATGTAGTTTAGCCAATTTAGAAGAAGAATATTGTTCACAAAGTCACACGTCAAACTCAATTGGCAAAAAGTCACTTATAGATTAGAATCTGATGATTATTAAAAATGGCCACAGTCCACCAAAAAGGACGCGTTACTTCAGGCGCTATTGGATTTTGACGTAAGTTTTTTCAGAGTCTAAATTAGTTGAAGGCACAAAACTATAAGAAGCTGTAAAATAGGCTTAAGGCTGTAAATGTAAATAGCGATAATGGCCTCTTTAGATAATTAAAAAAATAACCCAATTTTACACTAATGTAACCCGATGATACATACTACCCAAATGTTCGTATAACACCGAACGAAGCGATATTTTTAATAAAGAAAGAATTTCTATCCGTTAATAGGGGCAACGTTGGCAAATATTCAATTTAATAGCATCAGACGGGGAAAAATTGCGATGGCCGTGGATGGAGCGCGTACAATATTAATTTTTAGCCGGAGGGATTATATACTATAAAAAATTTGGATTTAACATTTGAAAAACCACTCGTTTTTGTTAGTTTGAACTGTGTTTCGGTTAAAAGGAAAACGGACACATTAAAACAAGAAGGGACCAGGAAAAGCGCGTTAAAACCATATTTTTAGAAAAGGTTCTTAAAATACCTCTGCTATATTATTTCTACTATATTATTTTTAACACATTTTATTGACATTTATTTTTAGTTAAAAAGTTATAAAAGTGTAGTATATTTAATAAAGTGTAGTATTCGCGTAAATAGAAGAACTGCCTCCGCCTAGTGCCCGAGCCTAGTGGGATGGGCGTGTGCTTTAGAAACTAGAGGTCGTGGGGACTCAACAAATTCCTAGTTGGTTAGGGCAATTTGGGCCGATCACCCAATGGGCTCGAGTAGTGTAGTGGAGTCGGACGGGCATTTAAAAGTCAGTCCACCCACCAACCCCTATTGGACCAGCGTGGTGGGATACGGTAATGGATAGGAGTGTATTAGGGAAGGCCTATGTCCGGCAGTGGACTATCACAGGCTGATGATGATGACGATTTTACTATACAAGACGTCATTCTCTAAGCAACTACTAGGAGATCAGCAACGAATGTGCATCTCAAATATTTTAGGCACTCGATTAGACTAAGTAATCCGCTTACACTTTGTCTCATAAAATTCGACAGCCCATCTTCATTAAAATACTACTGAGATGTCAAACAATTTGTATTCAAGTAATATATAACATTGCTGATGCAAACAAAGTTACTGCCACTGTACAATCGTGAGGCATATGACAATTAAACTCATAGATAAATAAACCTTACAGCGGACTTCATGTCGACCGCATCATTTATTTATGAATCAGATCCTCGGGAGGGTCATGAATGGGGGCGGAGGTGGAGATCGATATTATGGTTATTTTTGACGAGTAAAGCTTTGTAAAATGGCTACCTGACTACATGATTAAAATACAAAAGGCCATTGCTCTTTACAGTTGGGTGTCGGTTTGTTGTGACGTGTTTTAGGGTACAAGCAATTGTACACTAATTTGGATTTAGCGCTTTTTGTACAAACATTATCCGTCATATATATTTTAACATAATTTGTGTGTACATAACCGAATTTAATAACCTAGAAATTTAGTTACTTATGCACTACGTTGTTAGTCAATATACCGTATATATTCGGAGAAAAATGTTTTACGAAAGTATTTGAACGTACTGCTAACAGTAGTCGAAATATACCGTTTGTTTCTATAGTCGGTGAATTTAAATATCAAATATCTTTAATAAACATAGTGATAGACATACTTAAAGATTGTCAAAACGCCACCACCAGTTCGGAAAAGGACGCCTCAGACCTGAGGAGAACCGGCGAAGCATATAAATCCCGCTGAGTACTTTTATGCTATAGGATATAATAAGTACATTATGTAAAGTACGATCTCATGGTACAATATTATGGTTAATAATTTTTACCTTACATTATAAGGAAGCAATAATAAATGTCAATACGAAAATAATGATAACAAATATTAAAATGTCGCAAATCGAGCTGCGAATACAAACGACCGAACCAAACCGATTTCTACAAAACGAAACACTAAAATGTTATAAAATTATAAAAACCATTACCCAAAAACTAATTTTGCCGTAGACTCTTCAAAGCATGATAAAATAATAGAAATTAAACATTTGGCCAGTAAAGAAAAAATATTCTTATTGACTCTCACTTCACTTTTATTATATAAGTGATTTCTGACAAAATAAAAAAAACGTCTATCTTTCCAACTAGCGACTCGCCCTAACTCCGCACGGTTGCAAACCCGATATCTGTAAAATCTATGAAATATATATAAATTTACCAGCGTTTCTCTATGCATGAAACATACATATAGACCTTCCTCTTAACTCACTCTATCTATTACAAAAACCGTATCAAAATCCGTTGCGTAGCTTTAAAGACTTAAGCACACATAGGGATATAGGGACAGACAAAATCGACTCTGTTTTATAAATAGTAGAGATATTCCCCACATAGCGTTTAACACTAGATACACAAGCTTTTTTTTTAAAACGTAAATTTTCTAGTAAAACCAGTCAAAATGACTGGTTTGGTAAATGTAGTGTGAGGTGTTCTAACACTAGCCACTTACGCATTGCTTGGTAAATATATTCAATTGCGTGCGCCTAATTAAGAGAGAACACTTGCTTCATCGCTTGGCACTTTATATCGGCCCTGAGGGATTGGCCAATTTGGCACTGGCTGAATAAACCGCTTGGCAATGAATTTGCGTGTCAGTACTCAAATCGACATTGTTATTAAATCTTAAATGACATAATCATACAGTATGACAGATCATGCTTTCGTGAATCATACCTTATATATAAGGCATTAAATAAAATAATCGGTGGAAACGTTAAAACAACTCTCTTATGCCTTTCTTACAGTTGCTTTAAGTATGCCCTAGTTAATAAATTTACTATATTCGATAATAGAAACAGACGCCAAACATGTTGACCATTATTCTTAAGCGTTTTCAAATGAATCGCACAAGTTCACGACTTTAGAAAACATTTTTTTTATTTCTCTAATGTTTATTATATTATTAGTCACAATATATAAATTCATTTAGTAAACAAATTCAACACATTTAGTTCACAAACCACCTACATTTCATTACGCTTTGGTAATCTCACGCGGGCAAGTGACACCGCCCACAGACAACCAGTTAACCGAAGGTTATCTATTCAGCATTTAACCTGGACGGTAATGGAGCTAATAACTTTGCGCTAACATAAACATATCGCGAACAAAGTCAAGAGACCACTTGGCAGACCGTTCGATGACCTGCCCTTATCAAAGACGCAGAGGCTGTTAATACTTCGCGGGATATTTGTTGTGCACACGCGAAATGTGACGCTTTTAAAAATTTGCACAAACAAACGTATTCTTTCATTGGCCCAAATACTAAAAAAATTGTGCATTTAAGGGATTGTTCTGAGTCTAAACTAGTGACGCTTTAAAGTATCTCTTGCAGGACATGAAATGATGTTACACGACTTTCTAATGGGGATCCATTAAAAAAATTGTTTATTATCATCAGATTGAACTGCTGGACATTGGCTCCTATACAACCCTATCCATTAGGGTTTTGACCGTATCCCATCACGTGGTCCAATGCGGGTTGGTGGTGACCAACCTAAATTAAAAATTAAATACTGTATATTACCGAAGACCGTTTTACATCCACTGGAAAACTTTAACCGACATCAAAAATATTTTTAAACTATAATGAAGTCGCAATACCCAAGGTATTGCCAAGTTAGACTGAGCAAAGTAAGGCAAACCAACGGAGCGGCGTCGAACGTGTGATGTTGTTATTAGACGATAGTCGCTTTGTGATCTACATCTCGTTGACAATTCATGTAAAGGATAGATCGATGCATGACACATTTTCGTTGCCAACAATGCCTTTACTATTTTTGTCAAACTATAATAAATCGTACAATATAATAATAATGATGTCCTTCTAGTCGATTCCGACTACGGCGGCCGATCTATACTAGACATCAGTCAACTGCGCAGGAGATATTATAGTGCACAACTGTCACGCGCAAACACAGGTCCACTCCTATTCCTTCACTCTCATAATCCGATGCGACGGATAGTCGACACGATCGGAGAGAGATCAGGCGCAGGACCGACTTTTTATATGCCCATCCCACGCATTGATCATCTTATTTTACAGGCAAACAGGTGATCAGCCTGTATTGTCCTAACCGACTTAAATACACCAATGAAAATTTGTTGAATTCGCGCAGAATTCAAAACTACGACCTCCGGTTTCTAAAGCGCAAGCCTATACCACTAGGTTATGGAGGCAGTACACTATAATAGTACTAGGGCGCCATAAACCGGCGACATTTGGCTGAGACGCCCCTCGGACATTTCTCATTCGAAAGATAAACGAGCACCATAGACGCGGAAGGGCGTCGCGGCGCCAACTCTGATAGAATAAAAAAGTAAAGACCTTATAAATAACAGTGTTTTTTCATCGTTTTTCTAAAGGATTATTTATATTTTTCATTTTTTAAACATTACGCTTGTAAGCCACTTCGAAGAAATATAGAAGCAAGATCAAGATAAAATCATTTGTAATGGAATGAAGTGTTGATTTTCAAAGCAACAGGTATCGCCTATTTATGCATCAATTAATGTACATACTGAGCTTTAATTACATTTATTTCAACAGCTTAACCTTTGAAAAAAATATAAAGCTCTAGGGATTAATGTATGCATAAATTCTATCCAAAATTCGACCTTAATACTGACACACACAAACAAACTATAAAAAATTATCTAGAAGTGACAAATCATAACATTTTAGGACATTTATTAATATATAACGAAACTAAGTTGCCAAACAGTTGGTTACAAACGACAGAAACACATACCACTAATGCAATCCGAATCGGGCGTTAACCGCGATTCCGAACACGAGGGGGGTCGCTCTCAACGCGTCAGAAATAGAGAATTAATGGTGCCCCAGTGAGAGATGGGAAACGGGGAAAACGGACGAGCGCGTGAAACATACGTCAGGTCAATAACTCAAATGTGGCGCGAACGTTCGCATTGTTGTTTACATACACGTACAGAGACGTTCGTGCACGTACATACAAATTAAATACACATACCGACGTAAATACGCTTAAAATCTAATAAGAGCAACACAAATCGTAACGGGAAAATGGAAATTTACACGCTTGTTCCAGTTATATTTCTGTTAGAAGTTTTAGTTTAAAAGCGATATCATTTGAAGATTAAATTTCAAGACAAAAGTATGTGTGTCTTAAAAATCCTTTCTAGACGAAAAATATTGTCAAATTGCTCAATATATTGCTACGTCTGAAAATAGATCCTTTACAGCAGACCCTACAAAAGCACTCCATTTGAAGCAATCGTGGTGAAGTAAGACCAGAAGGATTGAGCAAATAATAACTGGTGTGGAAAGTGTTAAACTAACCAACGGGAAATCAATCTAGTTGTACTAACTGTTGACTGGTGTCGATATTAGTAAGATAGTCTGATATTTAGTAGCAAATTTTCTACTGAGCTTTCATGATATAATTAAAATAGGTTTTAATATTAAACTTTATCGATACAAATAAATTGAAATACCATAGTTTTATGACGTTTATTGCACCATACTATTGTTAGAAACATTGCACTAACAAACTAATGAGTACTTTAATAAAATATCACATCAATGTAAAATTTTATGATTCATTAAAATCTTGTTTCATCAACTTTTTGCAGAGTCTCTACTCATTATGTTCGAGAGGCTAAAATGTCAAGATTAATGACATTTTAACACATAATAAAACTCGGCGGCGAAGTTTTCAACTTGTCCGCTTCAATATAACATTTTTTTTCATACATTTCAATAAGGTTTTTTAGCTACTTAAGATAACGTGAAAAAGTACTTTGAGAGATTAAAAACATTACCAAAGACATCGCAGAGGAAATGGAAATTATGGACGCTAAAAAAAATTGTCAAAAACACAGGCTGTAATTTGTTTTAATAGTATTAATAAAGCAGGTTAATAATTAAGAAGGAATAATTATTAAAAATAATAATAAAGACAATATCCGAAAGGAAATGGGGAAATCCCACGAAAACAAATTGCGATTTTGCGCCCACTAATTACGTAGATAACATCAAATCCTGTGCTAAATAATTATGATACGCAATTATCTCTAAACGGAAAAGTATGTTAATAAACGATACCAGAAATAAACTCAAAATCCACATCTGATAAGGGACTTAATTTGTTTGATAAGGGACTTATGAGCAAAAGAGACTTAATACGAAAACACTTTCGTCATGAATAATGTTATTTATTTATGCCGTGACATCATTTAAATATTCAAGAATGACACATTTATTGAAAACAAAAAAATTGGTTGCCTGTATAATCGGTATCGGTTTTACGTGACGTCTTTTAGTGGTATAATTGTAATGTGAATATTGATTCGTATAGTAGAACAAAGGATCGACCCTCTTTTTCTTTCTCTCTGTCTCTCTTTCACATAAACAGGCCAACTGTGCACGAGTAAGAGAGACTCATGCCTCTCACTTACTCTTATGGTTGCTTATGGAGAGCGTTACGTGAGTGCCGCTGTGATGCATGAGAGTGCCTCCCTATCCTGAACCAATTTATAAGACGTCTGAATAAAAAATTTTTTGTATGTATTTATTAAAAAGAATTGTGCAGATTTTCGGTTTTTTATTCAATGTTTCAGAGCAAAGGTATTCTTTAAAATATTTAATACAATATTTTCTCTTCTTATTAACTCTGTCTGCGTGGAATACACTGCATTAACCAAAACGACCATGAACGCCACAAATGTTACAAAATATCGTAAAAAAATTATCACAAACTTTTTAATAGATTACGGTAGCTAATTACGCATTAGTTAAGAAATAACAATATAATTAAGTCCAAGCTTGTTATTGTTCCATTTTACAATTAATATATACATACGTCCGTTAACTCAAAGATTCACTCCTGCGTATATACCGACATATTTATATACCGACAGTTAGGCATAAGTTATGAAATGCTAATTTAGTTTGTTAAAATTCAATGAAAAAAATTTCAAGCACATATTTTATAAATAGTGGATAATTTCGCATAACTCATAAATTCTAGTATGTTACGTATTTAAAAACAATTGTTAGTATTACAAACGTGTTTAAAACAATTTGACTCTGTACGAATCAACACATAATCAACTAGAGCTCCAATAAAAAAGCCCACATAAATATTATTCAACGTCAATAATTCGTACAATTAACTCTAATTGGAGAATTATACATTCAAATGAGTAAATTAAAATATTCATATATTATTTAACACTTAAGTCCGTAATTAAAATATGCAGCATTAGACGACATAATCTAGTTTTATTCACGTTAATGGTAACAACGAAATTCGCGCTAGCCAAGGCCGAACATCTAACTTAAGTTTAGTACAAAATGATAAATAAAGCAATTAACCTTAAGAAGAACGATATTACCGCGTCCCGTGTTAAAATTCACGAAAAATACAGTTTTAATTGTATTATCTTAAGAGTATATTCGAATGAATTAGAAGAATAACGTCTTATGCCAATGTAAAGAAAATATGGACCTACTTAGTGATCAATTAACTTATCGAAACTGTAGATATCGCATTGATTGTGTCTGAACTAACGAAAAGCGAATTTATCAATAACTCAAAACCATTTTCAAAGTATTTCTATTAATAAAACAAAGATATTATGCATTATTAAGCAAGCATGTCCTCAACGCATTAGTGTAATTACACAAAACTGTCAAGGTAAAGGCCAAGCCAAATAAAGGCCAGAGGTACGATTTGTTAAATCTAATATAAAAAGAGCAAACAAAATTATCATTAGCTACATTGTTATTAAATTTAAACACAAATAGAATAAGATTTCGAAATCGATGAATGAATAACTAAACGTGTTACATTTTCTAACAAACAATTCGCCGGAATTCGAGATATAGTAATCGACACTTCGGACACTTTGTGAACAAAATTGAACGCGATAGAATCTGTACAATCTTTAATTATGACATGTGTAGCGTTGGCCTAAATGTGATAAACCTACGTGTAAAATCTTAAAATCTACACACAAAACACGATTTAAAAGGAAACAATAATTAAAAATCGTCTCTGTGACATCAACTAAAGGAGTGGTCGAATACAAACTTAGATTCGGTTCAACGCACCGACGGCATTTATTGGCAAACACCGTCCTCAATATTGTGCATGATCTCACAGTTCAAACGTACCATTGGCTCGTACACAAGGGCACGCTTTATAAAAATTCACAAAACGTCTCGCACAAATACGGATTTAATCGAATCGACTTTATTCACACACAAGCTTCCGCGCTTTTAGTTCTATATTCACGATAAATGTGATTGTTACGAGCTTTGCTATTTCGCGAAGATATATTATAATCAATTTCACCTGTTTGCTTGCAACGACTTAATTAATTTCTGTTGAAACCCGGTAGTTTGAATTAATAACTTACAGGCTCTGAAGCATCATATACAACATTTCTAATTCCAACATAAATAAAAAAAAATTGCATCAATAAATTTGTATAATTCTATGTGAGTTTTGATTACATCACTATTGATAATTTTTAAATGTTACAACACACAATTATCACATGCAAACCTTTTAACCTGACCACATAACATAGATATAGAAAAAGAAAACCATGTAAATCGGATAAGCGGCTACAGTGTGATAAGAAAGTTATCGACAAAGAACTGATAATGATTTTATTAACAAGTTACATTGTCTTACATACAGTTTATAAGACACAAGCAATAAGACATCTGCACTACATGCAATTGCCAACTGCCTCCGTAGCCTAGTGGTATAGGCTTAGAAACCGAGGGTTTGAATCCTGCGGGGACTTGACAAATTTTCATTGTTGTTATCTAGTTGGTTAGGGCAATTTGGACCGATCACCCAATTGTCTGAAAAGTAAGATGATCCATGCGTCGGATGGGCATGTAAAAAGTAGGTCCACCCACCAACCCGCATTGGACCAGCGTGGTGGGATAGAGTCTAAATACCCCCGAATGGATAGGGGTATATTAGAGGAGGCCTATGTCCAGCAGTGGACTATCACAGGCTGATGATGATGATGACTACATGCAATATGAGAAACAACACTGCCTCGATATGTAACAACATTGGACCTTTCAAAATACATTTCGATATAAGACAATGCAAGCATCACCCAAGATTATCAAATCATCATACGTAGAGATACACAACATAATAAAACATATCGACAGATTATCTCTTACAAAAATCGTTTCAGATTTCAGCACTCGAGGCAGAAACGAGGCAACAGCGATTCTGAAACGATACCAACTTAACAGCTAACAGATTTGCAAGATTACGTCTCCGAGGCCCATATCTCCTGTCTCCAGCCGTAAGAGGATTGGGGAGATATCGCGAATTGGATCGCGTCTAATCCTCCAATAGCCGAGACAATGTTGTACCGAGTCGGCTGAAAACGGGAGACTTGCATGATTTCAGCGCTGAAACCCGCCTCGGAGCGAAGATTATGTAACGAATCCACTTTATAAACCGCCGAATAATGTTTCAATCTTATTAATCTTGACATACTTTAATAACAATGGTTTCAATCACAATGATACATTAACTTGTGCGACGTGGTTCTAGAATCCTGTGCTATTTTTCAATTACAAACGTTAGATTATTGCTCCTGGTTTAAAACGATACGATGGTTTAACGCTCTAAAAACCAAGTTTGATACAGAATATTTAAAATCTGTGTATTAATGATGAAGTATCGCGTCATTTCGTCCTTGTGTGGTAGTTAAAATGCTAAGATAGTTTTCAAATCCTATTTAACCTCGTTGCATAAAAAAACCGGCAATACTAAGTATAACTTTAAACTCTCAGATATTCTTTCATACTTCATTCGAGTACACTAAACAACAGTCTTAGAGCTTTTTCGAGGTAAAAATCATGACTGGCCGTGTCAAACTGTCTTTGACATCAATTTATCAAATTCGCGATCACATGACGAGACAGACGACAAAATAAAGATCCGCCTCAATCCAGTCGAATACCTCCCTAATCTAGAAAGATCTGCAAGTGCAATGTCAGTCTATTGAATAATTTGTCAACGAGCTGAGTCTGTAACACGGCTGTGGCGATGTATCATATTATTTGATGGCCATACTAAATTGTTCAGTTGTTTAAGGTTTTCTATCATCATATTAGCAAAAAAAGATCTCAATTTCATATTATTTGGCAGCCTTTATCGCAAAATCCCAAAATTGGAAGTCTTTTTTTTTTCCTTAAATCATCGTAATTTTTAAAATATTTACTATATTTATTTTGACATCATCTTTCCCGCCATTGTCAAAAGTATTATAATACTATCAATAGACATTTTAGTAGCTCTACATAGCATTCACTGAAACACCTTATCACCATCAAATTCCAGGACACAAAATAACATTTACTCCAACAAGTTTACAGTCCTTTCAATGTTTACTAACTTACTCATTATGATATCTTTAAGCATATTTAAACAGCCCTTCTGTCTGTGTGCACACAGTACTATACACTCAATGGTTCCCTTGACTGTGCGAAGCAATTGACAGATTGTAGAGACGCCTTCAACAGAGGCATGTTACCGAGTAAATGTTTAACATCCAGCCTCGACTGACAGAGTGGGGGATAAACGGAGTGGAGTGTTTGTCTGAGTGTTGATCTGCAGGCGACGTGAGGCATTGTACGTGGTACAACAAAGACTTGAAGAACGTAGACTGTCTAGTCATACATGTCTGCGCACTAGTTTATGATATACTAGCAGTCGCCGATTCCTTCGCGTGGTGAAAGGAATCTGTTAGGTTTTTTTATAAAAACAGCCTAGAATACTTCCAGCTTCATCAGCTTTCTTTGCGTGATAGTGCTGTCAAAATTGAAATATGTATTTCAGAGAGCCAGAACAGACAGACCGACAAACGTTGTTACGTTATATGTAAATCTTTAAAAAATATTTGTATTGACTACTAAGATTAATAAATGTTTTAGCTATTATATTATAGCAAGTAACAAGTGGATAATAATTATTTAATTTTTCCGCTGAAAGTTCCTAAATTTTGGAGATTTGAACCCGATTCAGTGATCAACTGTAACAGGCTATAATTCCTACGACCAAGACGATTAAGTTTTATTCATTCTTGTAACTTAGTTGATGTAAACCGAAACCATCGTGACTAGAAAAACAAAAAATATGTTTTATATTGCTCCAACTTAATATGAAAGCATTTTAACATATTATTCGCGCTAGTTACAGAAATTAATTCACTCTTAATTAAATACCCATGGGTCGCAAGCACTCGGCAATCTAGAATTAAGCCGGAGTGCACTTTTTTTCACATTTAAAGCGCTCAGCCTAGATTTGGGTCAAACTTTATGTCTTACAAATTCACGTTCGTCGAGTGGATTCTTGAAAATACCAAAAAAAGTCATTCATTACTTAGAAAAATAGCAACTGATGCAAACCGACTAATGTTTGTTTTTATATCTAAAAAGAATACTTACAGCAATCGACCTGACGTAGTCTACGTTACACTGGAATCATCATCATGATCATCATCATCAGCCTGTGATAGTCCACTGCTGGACATAGGCCTCCCCTAATACACCCCTATCCATTAGGGGGTTTCACAATGGAATATAAAATATATTTACCTGAAACAATGGAAATAAACAAATTAGTAACAATTCTGATGTACCTAGTAATTTTTGATGTCAATAATAACATTATAAAAGTTACATACATAACAAAACACGTTATGGATTGTATATTTCTCTTCATGTAGCAGCTTTTTATGAAATTTCTATTTTTCTATAGTTCGAGACACGGCAAAGTTATCTATGAACATCCAACATCCACTCTCACTCTAGCGAGGCAAACAATTATTTTAGTAAATTGGGTTTAAAACCAAAAATAAACAAACACTCACAAAATGAACATCTTTCGCTGGCTCAGACATCTTAATAAAAAGTTCACTCAACCTTAATTCGACAAGCCAAAAAACTTTCATACTTGTAAAACAACTTTTATAGCGCCGGCCAACGTGAGCAAAGCCGGAGACCTGATGACGTCATCGCTTCCAATAAACTCTACGAGCCCAACCGCGGTCTCAAACAAACATTACAATTAACCGAAAGACACATATATCAAAGGGTACCGCCTGTTTTCACTAACAGAGTTCACATTCAAACTCGCCTGTAAACGATTCCTTAATCGGACGCATTAAAATCCTATTAGCAACGTGTTACTGTCAAAAGTAAAAGAGAAATTAGCGATTCTATTAGAACAAAGCGCCTTCACCAAAATCGCTATAATAATAATATAAATATTATAAAATAATTAGGTTTACATGTGTGTGTAAAATCACATTTTGTCATTAAATATCAATTTGCTATTTTTGACAGGAGCACAGACCTTCCATGCACATTTATTAGGCAGCTATCAACGCTTATAAAATGGCTAATATACTATAATGAATCAAGTGAAATCCTACTTGCAGTACATAATGATTTCGTTGTAGATAAGGCGCAAGAAAAACTCAATTCCACCCACGACCGTTGACAACAGAACAGCAGACTTATAATATACAGCCTTGAACATTTGCGAAGGCCATTTTTTGTTAAAGGACGTGACAAGACGGACAAGCGGACGGGATGAACGTCAGCTTAGCAAAGTAACTTTTATTGGCACCGTGCCGTTCGAACCGGGAAGTGCAATATCTATAGTTTAGTCAAATTAGAATCGAAATGGATGCAAAGAAAGCAAGCCATGGCAACGACAATTAGTTACTTTGTTTACACGAATACTGCACATTATTGAATAAAAGGACTTTTTACGGATTTTATCGCCTTTATTTTTACATTTTTAAATTCCCGACGTTTCAAACACTTTCCAGCGGCCGTGGTCGCGGGGTGGACTGAGATGTCATGCGTCTTGGTGCCAGTGCTGAGCGGGGTTTCCAGATCTTACTATCCCGCTTGTATGTTATGTGAAAATAAACGCGATAAAATCCGTAAAAAGTCCTTTTATTCAACCATGGCAACGAAATGAGGTGATGCATTTAGCGTTGTTACTGGTGAATTGTTATTGAGGTACCAATCACAGAGCGACAAGCTTAGTTGCTATGGGTTACAGTCTTATATTGACAATGAGTTTTAAGACCTTATACACCTTTTTAAATGACAAAACGGTCGCTTAAAAAGGAAAGCTACAGTAAGGATTATGAGCTTCGTTCGAGAACCGGTTCCGAGGGTCGGGCCAAAGCGAGAAGGATTTGCATAAACACTTCGGCTGCGACACTCGACAAAAGATTCGGTTTGCATGTGGCAATATTTAAGATTGAGCCTGAATGAGAAATAATTACGGAAACAACAAAGACCACGGCATAAGAATCAAAAAACCTACTAATCTTATGAAAGAATAAAAAGTTAGGTATACAATTAATCAAATTGATTATTGTTTTTTTTGTTAAGCAAAAACGGTTAACAACAGACACGTTATGACAGGAAAATCAATAAAACGTTTTTAATACGAGTTAACAAAAAATTAATTTATTATTAATTTAAATTAAAAACAAGACATCGAAACGATGTGCATAAATTAGCCTTAAAAAAGTTTAGTAACAGCTGTGTTCATTATATTTTAGCTTTTATTTATCTCTGCAAAGCGTTAAGAGAGGCCTTCGTCCGGCATTCTGTTAATATTATACGTAACAAAAAAGGGCGAAATAGATAGTTTCATAAATGATAACAAACATCTAAGCACACCAACTAGGGCAATCATGACCAGAAGTCAGCCGTAGAAGATATTACAGTGCATAAAAGTAAACTACCTTTACTTCAATTAAGACTTCTAAAAAGATTTCTAATTGTAGTACAAACACTTTATCCATATTCACGATCGTTTAAAAAAAAGCAACATACATACATACGTCATCAGCCTGTGTTAGGCGACTGCTGAGCAAAGGCCTCCCCTAATGCACGCTTTCTCCATTAGGTTGTTTTTAGACCGTATCCCACCACGCTGGTCCAATGCGGGTTGGTGGGTGGACCGACTTTTTTCTTGCCCATCCGAGGCATGGATCATCTTACTTTTCAGACGATTGGGTGATCGGCCCAAATTGTCCTAACCAACCAGAAAACAACGATAACAAAACTGTTACCCCGCGGAATTCTACCCCCGAAATTCCGGTTTATAAAGCAAGGGCCAATACCGCTAGAGGCAAGGCAACAACAACACCAACACATGCTACAAATGTAACAAGTTGTACATATATTGCTTCTCTTTCATTACTTGTACGAATAACAAAAAAGGTACGTGTGCACGTGTCCGATGCATGTTCCTTTCTTTTATTTCTGTTACATCACAGCCGCAGGGCCGTCGGCTCTCCGTTACAAAACCGACGCCGCATGACCGGTTGCTGAATGCACGTTTATGTAGACGCTTTTTTCGCTATGACTGTGCTTGGTAAAAAGTCAATTACAATAATAATAAGTCATAAACAATAGTAATAATAATAACTAGTCTAATCCCTCCTCGGTGTTTTTGTTTTATCAACCTTTTCACTGAAGTAAACCTACAAACTTCATTCGCCGTTAAAGCATGCAATAATAACTAAATATTATCATTGAGAATTATCTAATTATAAGGTCATTATCAAATCAAAATTGGCATCCCTCTAAATAACTCTACAGATACGAGTATAGGAGAAAAACTCATAAAACATTGGATTAGGTATGTAATAGTACCAATAATGTTTAAAAAAATTAAAGACAGATTGGCGCCATTGAAAATCCTATCATAAATTTTAACGCTTCACCGTCGTATCCTATTAGCTTTTTATTCATTGCAAAGCTTTCAACAAAAAGCCGACATTACATTGACCACTAAAGTCATCGACCATTACCGCCAAGGACGACTGCTATTCCTGACGACAGGACATCGGCTACAGCAAAAACATTACGCTGCGATTTATGTGTATTAAAGGTGTTCTTCAACAACAATAGCAAAATCATAGTTGATACTTTCTTGAAGGAAAGTAAAGTAGGCATTACAGTTTTATAAATATCGTATAAATAGCAGTACATCCGTGTTATTTTAATATTATAACGTAACCAATGTTAATCAAGGTTTAATATTATAAGAATTATTCAAATAAGCGCGGTAGTTTTTGAGTTTATTCGATACAAACATACACACAAAAGTACATATCTTTCATATTTATTATATTAGTATATATAGAGCGTTAATTGGAATGTTCGTGACACTATACGACGTGCGCTTCACTAGTAAAATTTATCGGAACGAATATTGTTTCCGATGTGCTAGCTGTTTCTTTTCACAAAATCTTGTACTGTAAAGGTTTTTATAAATGTGCATGCATGGGTGTTCGTCAAGATATAAGTTTAAAACCGTACTCAACTTTGGATGAACAAGACCGCCCTCTATACCTATCACTTCAAATCTATCTACAATACCACTATAAAATATACAAGTATCGATCAGTCTCTCTTCGTAGCATCTAGCCCCGATCGTTCAGATTACATAGGTGATCTAATTGAGCTAATTCGAGCCACAAAGGCGTTCAAGCTATTTATAGGGCTAAATACGTCACAGTTCTCGACACCGCACACGAGTGCTGTTATTCTGTCAATAAGCTGCTGTATTGCGTAAGTAATAGCAAGAGCCAATTCCAACAGAACATATGTTTAACATCGTAGTAATTCTACTAACATTTATAAGTACTAAAGGAATACTACGTTTCATAAAAAAAAAAATCATTTACTTTTCGCGCGAATTTCACAGCGATAATTTATAACAGCTTTACTATTTTGTTCAAGAAACTAAAGATAGCATCTATTTAAGTATCATATAATAATAATTAATTGTATATTTATATATCGACGACCCGCTTGGCGCAGTGGTTAGTGACCCTGACTGTTGTGCCACAGGGTGAGGGTTCGATTCCCACCCGGGGAAAAAAATATTGTGTGACGAACATAGCGTTTTTCTCGGTGTCTGGGTGTTTTTATGTGTATAATATGTATTTATTTACAAAAGAAAAGTAAGTTTACGTATTTATCAGTTATCTAGTTTCCATAGTACAAGCTTTGCTTAGTTTGGGACTAGATGATGTTGTGTTATTCGTCCAGAAATATTTATTTATTATTTATATAAATATTTTCCTTTTTAAACAAGCACATTGGTATACCAGAAAAAGATTAATTGTGTAAGTCTCGAAAAGGAGTTAACTAACGTTGGCATTGACCACATCCTATTATTTATTTTTAATAACTGTTGACCTTACTACTATTAAAATGCTTGCGAGTTTGATAAATCTATATTTTTGTTCAATGCTAAGCGTTTTTAAATATTTTAGTTTACTGAGACGCAACAATTTAACTATAAAATAAACGTAATAAAATCAGAGATACCTAAAAACGAACACTGCGAAATGAACGCTCTCCATTCGCTCAAAATAATACGCAGAAACAGATCGAAGCCAGTGCAGCCGAGTAAACAACCAATCGCATATTTCATACATGAATAACACACGTTGTGTTCTTTGTGTGATGTGTGTGTGTGTGTGTGTGTGTGTGTGTGTGTATGTGTTATATAAACGAAAGAGCACAAGAAACATAAACAAAGTGAGCGCGCAAACGATTTTAACAATTAAAACTTTACCTCGTGATTGTGTGTAAAGGAGAACCAGACGAGTGTTGATGCAATTGAATTTTTCAATAACCTATTCCTATGATAATGGAAAACGTAATCAAAAATTCCGCTTTGAGTGCCATCTCCTATGGGTTGGTAGCCTTTATGGCAACTTGAACGTGTGCTCTTGTTATACCACCGTCGCAGATTTTTAAGCCAATATGTACGTTTTCATTCTGGATTTATTTTTCTTGTACCATGTATTAATTCATTCTTCTATTTAACTAATCGTCAATAACAATAGTCTATTATGGCTACATTTTAATATACTGAACCCAAAGAAAAAACGAATTCATGTTTTAATGTGACCAAAGAAAGTGACGTCGTTTATACAGCGTTTTCATTAATTGATTGTTCGCTTAGTCATTTACATTTTGGTGACATCTATTCGTGGGGTCGTCCGACACTGCAACGGTCAGTATGAGGCTGCCGCTCGAGAACCTTTTCCCTAACGGTTATCGGTTCTACAAGCTATGTGGCAGGGCTATTGCCACTTTAGCTTGCTTATTCCGCAGGCTACCTGGTAACCAGGCGATTACCTTCGTTATTCTGCGGATGTCTGTATTACGCACTTTATCACACAGAGTTGGATTCTCCTACTCTGCGAGATGGATTGAGGACCTGTGCAGTGCAGGAGGTCGGTGGATGATGCTGGATACAGCATCTTGGTGACTTATGGGGGAGGCTTAGCTCAGCAGTGAGCTCTGACAGGCTGAAACTCTTTAAAAGAAGTGCAATATGTTAGACAGTACCACGTCGCTATGGTTTATATGAGTTTTAGCATACATACACCTTTATAATATCGACAAGATCTAATGACTCTTTCATACTCAAGCGCAGTAGAGTTCGCAGACTGATAAATACTAATCTGATACATCGCTCTCCTACGGCTGATTAAATGCTGATACCGGTATAAATAAATTAAACTTCAAAATTAATAATTATTTAAGTAACCTAACATGGAAGAGCTGCATTAAATATAATTAAATAAAGCGTAAATATATATTACGTGATGATTTCACGTAATATATTTAATAACAAACCAGCAAAAAATTAATTTCACGAGAAACGCGTTCTAAATAACTCTGCTAACGGCGTATCGTGGGTTTCCAAGCAATTAAACATTTCGAGTTCGCTATTAAGTATAACATTGTATTCTTAACAATGTATATTTAGCTAGGATTTAATATAAAAAGGGGCTTTTACTAGGTTATGTTTCAACAAAATTGAGATAAAACCCTAACAACCATTATCTGCCACAAGATTATTTCGATTTTATACTTTCTGTTTTAATACATATCTGTCTTTCACAATCTCTACATTATGTAATTTTTTTTGTATATATCCCTTAGATCCTGATTCTTCTTTCTTTCGCAAGCCCTCCTATTGTACTGTTTCTAAAGGCGAAACGTTCGCTTATAGGGGGTTTACAAGAATCGTTGAGCCTATTTCTCCAATAAATCAGTAGTAAGTATACGTAAGGATAGAGTTTTAGGACAGTGAAACTTTTAGTGTCGCATGATGCATTTCCTGTGGTATCGACATCGCCCATATCCTACAACTTGTCTTTCAAAAACAAGTACATTAATTATTTTTATTGAATAAAATATCATTATATTCAACAAAGACAAAGCAAATATAAATAAAAACACGTGAATCGCCGTATATGCAATGCATCGATGGCTAGTACAGCTGGTTGGTGCTGCACACCTTATCTTCACCGCATCAATCACTCCTCGCGTATTGTGTGTCAATGCTATCGCGGGGGAACAAATCATTCGGGAACAATGCAACACTATCCATCACAAATCTAGATAGAACTAAGCTATGTTGAAACAATTGCATAAAAAATCAAGGTCTCACGAGTCTGGTCATAATTGTGAACGTACTAGCTTTCGACCTAATGGAATCTCTGGAGATGGAGTGAAGAACTGTGTAGATGCGCAGGAATTCGTAGGATACACTTAGTTAAGGATCATACTTCTTGGTGGAATAGGTCTATGATAGGTCTAGATGGCTGATATGATATAATGAGGTCAGTGAAGGTTAAGGTAATCTTGTATCTCAAACAAGATACAGCCATAGACCAAAAACGTGAAGCTTTGACGTTTTAGTAATCGTTTCAAACTTAAAATGGAGGCTGAACTACTATGCTTGCAATAAACGTGCTACTTATTATTGAAAACAAACTGCACTCGCAAAATTGTGGGAAATCAATAATCTTATTTATTCTTTACCGGCTGTCAAATCGTAAGCATTAAAAAAATTCCATTGATAACAAAATCTGATAACGATATTATTATATGTTATTTATCCATGTACATGAAATGTAAGTAGTTAACGTCGTTATCTTGTTAAAAATTCACATTATCCCAACTAAATAAAGCGTCGACACAGTAGAAAGAACGATGACGTCACTTAACATTTGCTTTGCTTTTAGCACAATTGACGTACCGATATACGAGTAAACAGTGATACCAAAATATCCCACTTGAAGAGTGTCACAACAATGTGGAATGTTAAGCACAAGATTAGTGAAACAGTTGAATAGGATAAGCCGAATAAAACGGAGAATTTACGAAAAGTGTATACATTATATCGATGACAAAACGTGCCCTTACATTGAAAAAATGTTGAGCGGTACTCGTTAAATAAATTATTCCTGAGTTAATATATTAAAATAATTAATTTGGGAATAATTAATCACCACTGGGGTTTTATATTTCATTTTTCCGTATAAATTCCAGGTTTTGATTTTACGGGTTTGTTCTTGGTATGGATTTTATTACTACTTCCAAAAATTTTGTGTCTCACTTGGATGATGAAAATGTTTTGCGTCATCTGTATTGCGAGCTATAGTATTAGTAGCTTTATAGTATTCTAAAATATGAATCTATTTTTATATCAGCACAATAGAAAAAGCTAGTGAGAAAATTTCAACATCTTCTAACGATCATCCAGTATAATTACTTCTTAACAGATAAGCCATTTGGAGATAGTCATCATCATCATTTTGATCAGCATCAGCCTTTGATAGTCCACGGCTGGACATAGCCCTCCCCTAATAAGTCCCTATCCATTAGAGGGTTTTTGGACCGTATCCCACCACGCTGGTCCAACGCGGTTTGGTGGGTGGACCGACTTTTTACATTCCCGTCCGGAAAATCTTACTTTTCAGACAATTGGTGATCGGCCCAAATTGCCATAACCAACTAGGAAACAACAATGAAAACTGGAAAAGTCCCCGCAGGACCCACGATCTCCTGTTCCTAAAGCACACGCCTATTCCACTAGTCAAAATCAATTGGCGGCAAAAATTGAGCTCTCTTATTGGTTAAACATCGCGCGGGGATAAAAAATGGCCGCGGTGCTCCAATGGGAACGCAGTCGCTTCTGGCACCATTAGTGCTTGACATTAGATTTCTAAACTACCGAAGGTCACAGTGGGTTTTCTATTATGTATGTATATATGTTGCTTTAATTTTCCAACATTATTTGTATAATTAAACGTCAGCTTAGATGACAATGACAATTCAACGGAGCACTCATGAATATGATGTATAATTTTATCACCGACACCGCACACTCATAGTAGACACATCTTAGTAATTATAATACGATCCGGGATTTTTAATGAGTCACGAGATATGCTACGCGTTTCTTGATAAATCACAAGACTTGATAATTGACAAAAACGATTGTTATCGCAATTAAAAATAATTTCAGGCTGAAATAAAGAAGGAAATGTTTTTAACTAATGTACTCAAATTTTGTTTTGATTAGCGTAACTTTTGTATTTACTTCTTTCAGACTGAAAACTAAAACTGACTGGCAGCGCATTGGTGGTATTGCCGTCACTGACCATTTTACTGTATTACATATTATATGTGTGTTATATATCTATATATGTATATATATTGTAACTACAATCAGATTTATTTTCTACTTTAAGGTCTTTTCAGAGTCCACGGCTAGATTTCTTAGCGAACATGATACTTCAGCAAACTTTTATATTTAATATAAATGAGTTAAAACCGGTCCATCATTTAAAAAGTGTACACAAAGCAGACTTAAAACAACAGTCGTATCGTAAAGGTTAAACAATAATACTTATGACTTTAAAATTAACGTTAAATCGAAGTAAGTGTGTATATGTTTATTTTTCATATGCAAATATCAAAAGGCTCTCGTGACTAGTTGCTTGCGTCGAATTCGAAAGTTGTTAAGAGACTGTTACTCGCTGTTATTGCAATATTATAAGAGCACATTGGCACAGCAGCAGAACAGCACAGTTTGATGATCAAGGCCACGGACGCATAGCTCAGATCGTACTGATTCCATGATCAATGGGGGCTCATATTAACCGACTATCATATTAAATTAGGCTACTTTATCCCAACGCAAGATAAGGCAACCAACTGCTAAAGTGCTAGACGGGAGAAGAACATGAAGTTATCCCAATCGTCCTGATGAAGGACCTCCGATATGCCCTAGTAGGTACAAATACCGATTTCACGTGAGTTTAGCCATTTATAGCATATTTAATGCATAGGCTTACATTAAAGTTGTAACTAAATACATATTATAAAGATACAAACACGCAGACACGAAAAAAACCGTATGTTTTTGTTACAATACTTTGGCTATGGTGCGAATCGATCCCACACACATCAGACCCAGAGTCACTAACCACTGCGCCAAGGGGTTAACCGCCCACCCACCAACCCGCATTGGACCAGCGTGGTGGGATACGGTCTAAAACCCCCTAATGGATAGGGGTGTATTAGGGGAGGCCTATGTCCAGCAGTGGACTATCAAAGGCTGATGATGATAATGATGATGATGATGATGATGATGATGATGAAAGTGGTTTATTTCTCTTATTTCCAAAACATTATGAGTTGCTAAGGGGATCAGCGGCCGGTCTAAACTCGTTATTCCTGTTACAAATAAAGACTGTTCGGACAATCTATAACCCGGGTTTGTCCAGAGTCCTTGGGATATATGTTTGGTAATACAGATACAGTTAATTCGTTAATTGGAATTTAAAAATTCCGTAACACTACATAGTATAAAACGAAGTCGCTTTCTCTGTCCCTATATCCCTACTTATGCTTAAATCTTTCAAACTACGCAACGCATTTGGATGCGTTTTTTTATTACATAGAGTTATTAAAGAGGAATCTTTATATGTATAAAAATGCTTAATATTGTAGGTATATTTTCTATCAGCATAGCTCCCGTGCGAAGCAGGGGCGGGTCGCTACTAACTTATAATGTATACATACGTTCACAAAAACAATTGCTGTCGAACATCACAATCGCGGGAGGGACATTAATCAAATCGACACAAACAACTCACGACAGTTAATGATAGGAAAGTGCTAGAAACGACACGATGCGGCGCAACATTATCCATCATAAAGATTACGTAATGCCCAACGGGAAACTTTCTTACGATAGTGCACGCGATCCTTCGCTAAAAACAAAATTGCGCGTATTTGCCAATGATAAAAACATTACTCATAAAATATTAATAATCCGGTACTGCATTGTTGTGTACGATATGTAGCAAGAATAGAATGGACCGATAAGAATTGACGACCCATTGGCGCAGTGGTTAGTGACTCTGACTGCTAAGTCAATGTATGTGGGTTCGATTCGCACCACAGGCAACATATTGTAACATTAACATAGAGTTTTTCTCGTGTCTGGGCGTTTGTATCTTCATAACATGTATTTATTTACAAATTTAAAGTAAGTCTTTGCATTTATCAGGCATCACCTTTCCATAGTTCAAGCCTTGCTTTACTTGCTTTGCTTTGCTAGATGATGTTGTGTTATATGTCTAATAATATTATTAATTAATAATCTTTCAAACTTATTAAAACACATTTGATTATTCTAGACATAAATAATAAAACTTAAAGAAACAATTCGTATAAAATAACACGACCAACAGAATAGGAATGAACCCCACACCATCGATCTCCTACAAGACGACAGTCTCTTACGTGATCTGCGTCTTAAAGAGGTAGTGTATCTATATTCATACAAATTGTACATTGTCAGAATTATAAAAACGCGATCGATATATAAGCGACATGCAAAATTGTTTCAGATTACATTTGACAAGTTTTACAACAATTAAAGCCAAATATTGTCAGATGTCTATCTCTCAGAGCAAAGTTAAAAATCGTGACCTATCTATTATTATCGCAATTCTCCTCTTTAGTTTAACTATAATCTCAAGATAATGAAAAATAAATATAGATAAAACTAAAGAAAAACTTCCCCTTCAAGACTGTAAATGAATATAACAGTTCGTACAGCAAGTGTTTGTTAATGTTAAGCCAAAACCAAGATTGAATGCAAAACCAACATCCGAAAGGCAACCGACCAACTAATTCGCCACGCTACTGAATTGGTCTTGGGGTCGACTGACTTTTTGCCGACCGGCATTAACGAGTTCCGCGCAGTAACACTCGACCCAGCCTTTTTACTAATCCACGTCACAGCAAATGATCCATGGCAGACAACAATGGCCGAATTGCCTTATTATTGTATGTCACATCTGACAGGACGATGGAAACGACCGGTGCCAGTCATTCCACTTTCACTCGTAAACAAGTGTCAATAAAGGTCACAACGGCGCGCGCACGTCTCCGCAGCTCGCTGGGACAAAGTTAACGCGTTCAAACAATAACAGATTACCGCTGTCACAACAAACAAAGCAGTTGTTCTACCACGAGAGATATAAAACACCCACACATACAAAAACATACACACACATATTCGCCGACCGCAAAAATATCACGAACTAAAACACTCACCGATTTCCTTTCTCGGGTAATGCCTCTCCTCATTGTGGGAGTTGGTCATACCGAAGGCCTGGCCCATTTTGTCTGTCCCACCGGTTCTCGTGTCGCAACAAAAGCACTGGGTAATAACAACAACAGCTGTTCACACGCAGCCGGTGTATAGTACAGTAAGTACTCGATACGTGCACGCGTCGCGACGCGTCGATTGCTACTGAGGCGGGAATCGCTCGGTGGGCGAGCAAAGCCGGAGGGCGTGTGAAGCAACCGCTGACCGATAAGGCTCGACCTATATCGCTCTATGCACTGTTTACCCCACGAATGTCATCTATTTATTATCAGACGCGGCGGCTGCGACGCGACAGCTATGCGATTGTCTAAAACGTGAAACGTCACGTTTTCTCTGCGTTATCTCTTATTAGCGTAATCTTTGGTGGTTAATTATAACGCGCTGATAAAAGTACTGGTGTAATAGTTAATTAAGAGGAAAAATTTGGTTTTTTCTGCTGCTGGGAATAGACTTCCTTTGCAAGCCAAATAGATTCGAGTCCAGAGCCCTACCTGAATCAGATTGTAAGAACGGGTAAATGAACATCGCCCACCACTCTGAGTGGTTTTTTATTAAGGACAGTGACATAATTATATTACTTGAATGCCGAGGATATAGTTATCGCTTATTTTTAAATTAGAACGTTATTATCGTAGTCATAAGTGTTGTTTTGTAACATTACAGCAATCCAATCGAATAAAATTAAAAACATACACACACAGCTACAGCGATCAGCCGAAACACCTCGTTATTTTTGAGCAAGTTCGTTCGACTCATACAAATTGAGAATATTCGTGAAGAGGAAGTCTATTCCAGTGAAATCTTCCCGCCAGCGAAGTGACGGAAGCGGTCGCTTTTCAGCTAAATGTGTATCGGAATAGACGTGAAACGCGTAAATATTTAACGGTCAAAACATCGTGAGCAAATAAAATAAAGGCCGGCGTCCGACCGCGCTATTTTTTCCGCGGTGGCGTCACATCGGAATATTTTTTTCTTTTAGGTAAGATGTCTTTGACTTATTCTCAATTTTTAAATATATCTTCGCTTTCGTTAATTCGAGTCATTGAAAACACATATCTATAATATTAGGTACTTTTTATAATATCAATGTAGTCAAAAGAGAAAAGTCAATATGTTGACTATTCATTATCATCATCAGCCTGTGTTAGTCCACTGCTGGACAAAGGCCTGCTCTAATGAACGCCATGTCCATTAGGGAGGTTTTGCACCGTACTCCTTACTACTGTACTGTACTGACTATTAAAACTTAATTATATTTTTGACGTTAAGCTAATAATAACTTATAGGTCTTGGCCAATGAAAACGCAGCGTTAGTCGCTACAAATCTGTTTAGAGTCCTGGAACATTTAACGTTACGTCTCAAATCCACTTTTTACGGATTTCTTTGGGTTAATAATTCATATTTATTCCAACGTCTCGTTTACCCAGTAATTGTGATGGCTACGTTGCCCTTCAAATTGGAAGACAGTTGTTAACACGGTACTATTTTGCGGCAGAAATTGTACCGCTGTGATATTACACCAAACGGTCGTTGTAAAAAGGAGACCCAGCCACTTTTAATAAAGAGCTTCAGGTTGTTGTAAAACAGAAGAATGTTGTACAAAACGCTTTAGGAAACCAATACATTATAAAGAACATGAGAGTCACGACCCACGGTGCAAAATAAAAAAGTAAAGAAACATTTCTTTATTTATTGCCTTCTGGCGTGTACAGCCGTAAAAATTAATATTTTCGGTATATTTCCAAAAGTATTAAACACTAAAAACCAGAACATTCACGATATTAAGCGACATAAATTAACACTCACAATGTTTATCCAACGAAAGCAGCCTTCGTAAATGTTGCATAAACGTTCGGGGCATAAAATTCACTCAAAACTCGAACGCTCAAAGTATTTTGGGCGCATTACGTAAGGTCGATTGCCTTTTTTAAATTCGGGAAAAGGTTATTGTCGGCCATTTTAATTCGGTGGTAAAACGAGTTGCTTATCTCACGAGTTTCGAACGCAAAAGAGTTTGGCTCCAAAGTCAGATATTAACGTTTTGAGTAACTCTCAAATCTTTTCTCAATATACATTTACATTCCCAATAGCCGAATATCGATTTTTGTTACCGCGAATATTTCTGTGACAAATTATCAGTGGCCAAACACTACCGTGCTCCGGTTTAAAGGACTGAACATAGCGTAAACAGCTATAAACAGAATGTAAATTTTATTCTAGTTAGGTAAAAGACATCATCCCATGATGAAATGTGACGGATTTGTGTCATTTATCTGCATGAATAGGTAAGGAAAAGGCAGTTTACGATGATAAAATAAAACTTAGGGACATTATATATAAATTACATTTATTGATACTTAAACAAATTCGTAACCCTCTTTGAAACATTCCGAGAGTAACGAGTAAAACAAGTCCTTGACTGATTTTAATAACGCAATGTAAACAAACAAACAAATTTCCCAAGTACACTCGAATTGGAAATTCAATCGAGCACAATGATATCTCAAATATTTACAAGCCTCAAGAAGAGTGCTTCGCTAAAGGGCGCGTGTCCCGAATTGCCGGGATAATTTAGGGATGAGTTATGGAAAGAGGGAATCTTTCTGAACGGCTCCGGAAGTATTTTCTTTGAAAACTCTCGCAACTCCGAAAATATAAATACTTCAATGGCAGAAGCGGACATAATGCTATGAGAAGTAAGTTATTGTCTGTGCGGTTATGAAAAACGTGTCATCTTAAAAGATAAAATCTAACACATCACACATCACATCATCAGCCTTTGTTAGTCCACTGCTGGACATGGGCCTCCCCTAATTCACCCCTATCCATTAGAGGGGTTTGGACCGTATCCCACCACGCTGGTCCAATGCGGGTTGGGGGGGGGACCGACTTTTTTACATGCCCATCCGACGCATGGATCATCTTACTTTTCAGACAATTGGGTGATCAGCCCTAACCAACTAGGAAACAACAATGAAAATTTGTTGCGTCCCCGCAGGATTCGAACCCACGACCTCCGGTTTCTAAAGCACATGCCCATACCACTAGGCTACGGAGGCAGTTAAAATCTAAACTTAAGTCAAATACGATATGGAAATAACGTAAAAAGAGTTTAATCTCAAATATAGCGCGCAAGGGATAGTTCTTGGTGGACCGCCGTCACATTTTAGTTTTATGTTTTGTTTTATGATAAGGGACATTTTAGTCTTTGATGACAAGTAAGACTTTACTCACTACGATTATCATTTAAAAAAATACATATTATTTGACTAAAATATAAAACTTATATAGGAACTAAACTCAGCCCAAACTGAAAAGAATGTTTATTAAGTCATGTAACCATTAATTTATAAATATGAAGTGTCCGTTTCCATTTTGCAATTCCATTTTTTAATTATGGATTTTTTTTTACTTATACACTACTTATTTTAACTGCCTCCGTAGCCTAGTGGTATTGGCGTGTGCTTTAGAAACCGGAGGTCGTGGGTTCGAATCCCGCGGGGATTCAACAAATTTTCATTGTTGTTTCCTAGTTGGTTAGGGCAGTTTGGGCCGATCACCCAATTGTCTGAAAAGTCGGTCCACCCACCAACCCGCACTGAACCAACATGGTGGGATACGGTCCAAAACCCCCTAATGGATAGGGATGTATTAGGGGAGGCCTATGTCCAGCAGTGGACTATCGCAGGCTGATGATGTTTGATGAAACACCTATTTCTTGGAATTACAATAAAAAAACGTGTTGAACATGACAAATATATTTCCCATATATGTAATTTGCCTATAAAAAATTGTAGTCCTGGGATGAGATTGGGCCGTATGTAGCTTACCATGCCATGATGGTCGGCCGATGGCGTTCGAGGTGAGGCATTAGGCGATTATGGTTAAACATTTTACTATCGACCTATATCAAGTTAATTTGGAAGAGATTTTAGAAGTATTTTAACATTTTTACGATCACAGGACTTACTGCGACTACAAAAACGTCCTAATTTATTAAAACTATATATAGACGAAATTAGTAACAACTAGTGAAATGAAATCAAATATTATATTTTTTTTTTGTTTTGTGTGGCAGTTCCGGCAAATATAATTTATGGTGGCTTTAGAGAAAATAATTTACATAAAGAGTTAAATATAACTTTGTACGTAATGATTCGTCTAAAACTTTCAATTCACGGTTCAACTTACTTTTTGAGATTTCGTCCAAATCGATTTATCTCAAGTATGCAATTTCGTAGGAATTTTTTAGTTCTATTAAATTAGCGCTAAAATTGTTTATAAGTTTTCAATACAAAAAAAGTTATTTTTTAGCAAAGCTAAACTTAAAACTTTATAAAAATAGCCGCATAAAAGCCGGCCACGGATGTCGTAAAGCTTAATGAAACGTTTAGGTTTAAAAAACGGAATAAAAACCATAATAATATGCAAAATTTATGAATGTATAATTTTCGCAATGATATATTTAATACATTTTCGTATACAAGTTCAATTTAACATTAAAGTATTATAGTTGAAACCAATAAAGTTAATATAGTTAAAGCAAACAAATATGGTAGAGAAAAATTTAGGCATATCTAAAGAAATTAATTTAATTTTTTTTTCAGAATTACTAGGTTCTTACCGACCATTTATTTATTCATGAATTAAAATAATTTATTATTTTAGGAAACATACAAGTTACAAACGAAAAGATCAGGAAACTGTTATGAAGCATTCAATTTGAGCGTATAGTAACGTTTGTTTTGTTTAGCATAGTGAAAAAAATTATAGCTGTGTGACGTCGATAGCCTTCAGAAAAAGAAAAATATATTGTCCTAATTAAAGTATATACTGAATCAAACAAAATTTTATAATACAAAACCGTAGTTAGGGAACATTGTGCGAAAAGAGGAAAGAGTGATTTGTTGTAGCAAACATACTTATTGGCGGAACATTGCTGTTTGTTTTTTTGCAGGCGCTATCACTGAGTAAATAACGTTAACGAAGTTAACGGTAAGAAAAAGAAAGAAACAGTATATTAATTCTCTTAATCTCTATCGCATACTACAATTATTTTGTGTTTTCATAAATTTATTCTTATTCATATATCCAATGCAAATGGTTGAAAAATTAATAATAACATTGCACAATTGAAACCGTGGTGAGGTAGGTCGGGAGGAACGAATACGACTGTGTAACATAATTTATAGGAACTACTGAAACTTCGTATAGAAATACACTACTTTAATTTTTTATATTGTTTAACCGAATATCTGTTAAACCTAGCCAGGTTATATTTATTCGTATGTTATAATATATGATACTGTTTATCGTAAAAACATTAAATAGAAATATTAAAAAAAAACTAAAAAAATGTAATATAGTTTAAATTTGAAGCACTTTTTGACATTAGATCATTAAGAAAATAGAAGGATAATATATATAATAAAATCTAGTAAATTTTGATGTATTTGGATTAAGAGGAATGAGGAGATGACAGAGGAAGAGGAGCTATGATTTCTTATGAACTAACATTCCAGTAAATTAAAACTAATTCAGTTCGTTTTATAATTTATGCATATTACTATAATTGGTACTAATATTAAATGAACCATTTTCAGATAAATTCACGTTTTGCATTAAGCCATTATGCATCGACAGCACCAAAACAACATCCAAACAATACTTACATAACAACTCCAAACTTTAGCGGACTACAACAAATGGACGCGACGAGTGGCGAAAATTTAACCACGACGCGAATAAACGAAACTTTCTCAACGAAACAACAAAGACCGACCTTTAAACTAAACATAGACAGGTCTTGCGATTTGTCATTGTGCACGCTATTAAATGATTGTATGCAGGTAACCTGTCTGTAGAAAAGGGGATGGAGCATACAAGCTACTGGGCTTTGACCATACTAAACTTTTACAACAAAAGCAGACCTGCAAATTCGACACAGATGGAGGGCCTTATACATTTGTCATAATACACGCTATTAAATTATCGAATGCAGTTGACCTACCAAAGGAGAAGGGGAGAACTTAGAAACCTTAGGGCTCGCGATAATATTAAACTTTTGCAGCATAAAATAGTGGTGGTAAGTCCCCTTTGTACATTGGCTAAACCTGCACCAAATCAGCAGTGTGTTCCAGTTTAAAGGGCATGGTAGCCAGCGTGTTTACTGAGTAAACGAGACAAAACAGCCTATGTCTCAAGGTAGAGAGCACGTTGGCGATACCGCTGGTATTGTTAATATACGTAGATGTCGGTGACTGCTTCCCATCAGGTGGTCTGACTGCTCGTCTATCTGCGTATGCAATAAAGAAAAACAACCTACCAACTCAATACTGATAGATGCTATTAAATAATTGTAGCAGTTGACCTGCTAAACGGGTGGGGGTGCATACAAGCCGCAGGGGTCGTGGAGGTCTTACATATCGCCCTCATCCCCACGGGTATGGCAACACATTCAGAGTGTTTACATCCGACGGCAAAAGTGCATTCGGAGGCCGCGGTATCGATCTTTCGGAGGAATGTGGGTCAGAGACGCTTTGGTTTATGTAAAGGCCCAGTCGACCCATTAAGAGCACTGAGCGTAAAGATATTTAAACATATGACTCGATAATAAACTTCCTTCAAGTCTATACATGAGAAATTTCAATTATTATATTTATAAAGTCTATACATGAGTAATTATTTAAATCTATGATAATCAAGCAAATAAAATTGGACCGCCTGTTTGTAACATTACAATAACGCTATTTAAATGAGTACATCATGAGTGTAAGCGTTAGATATAACGAAACATTTTTTTATTGACTGTCTATTTGTCTGCTTGTTCTTGCTAATCGTTGGAATAGTTGGAAAAACATCAAAATCGGACCATCCAGGTCCGATTTTGATGTGTTTCTAAAAAATAGATCGAACTTTACTAAACTACAGCAAATGTAACCGGTCGTAACTATGTCTACCTTTGGTGGAAGTAAATCTGCCATATTTCTTTTATAAATTCCACGCCGACCAAGTTGCGGCAACAGCTAGTTTAAGATAACAGAAGTCTTAATAATAGTCAAAGAAATAAATTGATGTGATTTTGTACAACGCAATTACTCCTGCATTAGTTATTTTTTTACGTAAATTAATCGATCGAAGTGTCGATTTAATTAAAAAACCAGATTCATAACACAATGTGCTTTTCTCAATAATATAAGTTTACTTAAATAGGAGCTGAGTATTTTCAACAAGAAAACGCAAAAAACATATTAGAAATCCAATAATTTCTTGGAATCAGAAAAAAACTTAGTAAGAACTTAAAATTTAAGTAAAGTTTTTTTCTATCGCAACTACCAGTACCGTTCATTTACAAAGCAAGAACAATGGGCTTAAATATTTCATCAAGAAAATAAGTGCATTCGAAAGCTCCAAAGCAAGCGAAAGCACAAAGTATTTCCAATAAAGTCACTTAAAGAAAAACAAAACATTCAAAAGGATTTAGTGTCACCAGAAACAAAGGAAAATAATAAAAGGGTCCAGGGGTACCGTAGGGTTTTTAGACATCTTTCAATGTAAGAAAATCATACAAGAAATAAAAAAAGTCACATGAAAAGTTATGTACATTTAGCTATTGTTGCGAATATTTTTATGAAATACTTTGAGTAGGAGGCCCTACTACGTAACCTAATTAAACCTTCACAAATAATAATATAGCAAACCGGCTACAGAAATGCTTATTTGAACTATCATAACTTTATATACCCAAAGATAATACGTACGTTTATATAAATCTCGAGTAGTTGACAACAATTAAGCTAAGAGGTAAAGGTTGGAAAAAGGATTATATTGAAACTCCATTTTACAGACAATTAACCAACAAGAGAGTCGTAACAACAAAAACAAATTTCAGTCTATAATCTAATTACCTTTAAATACATGCATGAACTATGCATGTACTTTATTATGCATGAACTTTAAGCCTCAAACTATTTTTCTCAACGAAATTTTAATATTTTTTATAATATATAAAATATGAACATGTATTAAATTAACTTTATATAATATTCTCTCGACGAAACTCTCTAATAGAACATGGACAGGACCTAAATTTCATTTAACTATTTTACCAATTTAAATTGATCTCATCCCTTTTGTAGAGTTATTTTCATTTGCATATTAAGTAGTTTTTCACAGGGTTGTATTCTACGAAATCCCTTAACCCATACTGGGCTTACGTGGCTTTTAAAAAAAATAATAAAGGTTATCTAAGTTTCATCATCATCCCAACCACCACGCTGGTCTAATGCGAGTTGGTGGGTCGACCGAAATTTTACACATCTATCCGACTCATGGATCATCTTATTTTACAGACAATTGTGTGATCGGGAAATTGCCCTAAACAACAACAAAAATTCGTTAAGTGCCAACAGGATTCGAACCCACGACCTCCGGTTTCTAAAGCTCACGGCTTTACCTACGCTACTAGGCAACATAGGCAGTTACTAAGTTTATACAAACTATTTTTTTTGTTAACGCCAATAGTACAATTTATTGAATAAAAGGACTTTTTAGAGATTTTACCACGTTTCTTTCACATATATAGTAAACCTTATAAACAAAAAGGGTCTGTTTACCACTTATATTTTAATCCAAAAAAGGAAGAGCTATAGCCATACTTAATCTTCATTACAATATCATTCACGTTTAATCGACGATAAACGACGTTCAAACACAGGAAAAAGGGGTAAACGCTCGTCTCGCCGATCGTGTCAAAGACCGTGTGTCAGGACAAAGGATCCCGGTCTCAAAATAGACCCCTGCAAGGCCGACCCACGCGTGAGTGCATTGCACCCAGCCCCACGGTGCGGTCTGAAGAGATTTACGACATATTTCCATGCGCACACTCGGTTTTGAGTGTTTACATCTCAACGTCAATTAGCGTGCGTTTTATGAAGCTGTCCGTTTTGAAACCAAACATGTTTTCTTTATCCAAACGGCCGAAATGCGCCATTTTGTTATTTTATTTGTAGACGTGCAACACATCATCGAGTGACCCTGTCAATAACATTGCAGGTAAAATATTATATGTTTCCTTTTCGAATCGGGCTATGCAACATATTAATGTAGTTATTGGTAGTTTCCTTTTGGCGGTCGTTCATGACTGTAATACCATGGTACATAATCCATATGAACAGGTGTAAAGTGAATTGCTTTAGCAATACGTTAATGTAAAGGGGAAAGATTATGTTCATTTAGCTTGAGTAGGCTCCGCAAGTACTGAGCCGACTTGAAACATTCTTATACTACTAAAAAGCTATGTTATTCTTGAGTAACGTACGCTACGTTTAGTCTCAGGACTGTCTATTTCAAAATGTAAAAAAAGAGTCGTGGATGGACTGCTTGTTATATAAAAATTACTATTAAATCCCATCACAACGTCAATTATTGATACAATGTCTTAAAAGATCATAATAAATATGACGGTCGTAATTCTGTTTCATATCCGAAACACTAAAGCAAGATGAAGGTGCATAATTTATGGCGAATAAAATAATAAATTTATTTGTATTGAATACGCAATACAATCGGACATACAATTCGATCGGAATATATCAAACGCAACAAAAGCGGTAATAGCAATGCATCTTGGCTCACCGACTCGTCCCCCTTTGCCCCATTGTTGGTAGACCACATATCACAGTTGGGGGACACACTATTTATGCTAGGTACAGGATACCTACAGGCATAATATACGTCCTATATGAGAAAATGTATAAATATTAACCGTAAGTTGATTTTATCTGATTTTCTATACGTTTAATACTTCTAATATGTACCTATATAAGATGCTGAAACTATTGCAAATACCAAAAAGTAAAGATACTATAATTCAACTAGTATTTATTTCTATTGCTTGCCAAATAGTTATACATTATTAAATAAAATGCCTTTGAGATTTTATCGCGTTAATTTTACATAAAGCGATAAAATCCGTAAATACGCGATAAAAAAACGCGATAAAATCCGTAAAGTAATTTTATTTAATAATCAACTAGTATTGTTAAGACATTTACCCACTATTTCTGCTAGCAAATAAAACCAGTTTACAACGAGGCAGCAGCAATTGCCGCAGCTTCTTGTAAAGGTGAAAAACAACACCTTTATGGTGCATGCTTCGTCGGTCCACAACAAAATCTAACCTGAAAAACATTCATCATCATCATCAGCCTGTGATAGTCCACTGCTGCATAGGCCTCCCCTAATAAACCCCTATCCATTAGGGGGTTTGGACCATATCCCACCACGCTGGTCCAACGCGGGTTGGTGGGTGGACCGACTTTTTACATGCCCATCCGACGCATGAATCATCTTATTTTTCAGACAATTGGGTGATCGACCCAAATTGCCCTAACCAACTAGGAAACAACAATGAAAATTTGTTGTGTCCCCGCAGGATTAGAACCCACGACCTCCGGTTTCTAAAGCACACGCCCATACCACTAGGCTACGGAGGCCGTAAAAAACATTATCATACTAAACCTAAACGAATTTTAACGATTGCCCATCAATAAGAAGTTCAAGCTAATTCTTAGATATAAAAATTTACGTCAGTCAAATCTCTCCTCTCGTCGAGTACCCAAAACGTAACATTACCATAAACTGTCTACATGAAACATAAATTCAACAATCCGCAGACGTACTCCGGTCGCCAACTAGTACGAATCCTGGGTCTGTAGACGTTGCACACAACGAAACGTCAACAAAATCTGCAATGCTAATCGTCAGTGCATTGGAAACTTCGTCTGCAACCCCCTCGTCTAGAATATAATAGTGGAGCACAACGGATTGCGATACAACCTATTACGCCGGCTGGATGATGGCAAAAGTTTTGCATAGTTCCTTGTTAGCATTGGACTTTTTGAATGGAAATAAGCTTGCGACGGATGAAAGGCTTCGTTGCTATGAGAGACGAATCGATATGTGAAGGAATTAATTTAAACTTTTTAAGCTTAAGTTAATTCTTAGCTTAAGTATGTAGGAAGTCTTAAGTTAGATTATGTTAAGTAAAGGCTTAAGTATGTATGAAATTTACCGATTGCTGGCTGTGGGTATTAGAAGAGCTTTTTGTAGTGAAGACTCATTTAGGTGCGCAAGGTAATTTGGGAAATAAGAAAACAGTTTTTTATTATACAAAGAAGGTTTCAGTGAATATATTTGTAACTAAAATATTTCGGGATGTATCAATGAACTTATGTAAACACAAACAAAAAATATACATACTTATTGCAGAGAGAGATAATAGATATTTATACAGTAATTTAACGGATGACACAATTTCTGAAAAGCAATGCCATTCCTAATTTATAAATCTTTCACGAAAAAGTGATTTTTATATTTCTGCTAATTTATTAAGGATTATTTACGACGTCTCTTCGTGCAAAACCGTTTCGCAACATGTTGCTACCTCGCACTCATTCATTTACGAACAACATAAGTTTTCTTCTATACAAAGCTTAAATGTCTTTATCAGTCAATAATTATGTGAAACAAATCAAAAGTTATTTCGATTATGACCTAACTGCGAAATCAAAACACTTGCACTCGACTCATATAAGCGAAACGAACGCTATTAAATAAATGTCATCTCACATCGTTCCAGTTCATGCAAGCCTCAGACTCAACTCGACTTACGTGCCACGCCGATTGCATCAAAACATTTTAATGAAAGCCCCCACACGAATGACTAATGGGGCTTCAGTGAAACACGGCTTTAACTGAAACGAAATAAGCACACGGGCGCGGGGCACAATTGCACGTTTAATTCTACGAGTGTAATATACAAGCGCCTGCGGGAAAAGTCGCGCTGGTCTCGCGTTAAGACGTGTTTGCTAAATTACTTTTGGCAGACGGTCGCGTGCCTTTAATTACGGACACGCGTTTTATGTTAAAATATGATAAAAAATAGAATATATATAAATATTTGATAGGTTTTTGTTACTTTAACTGTTCCATTGCCACTGAAATTACTCCAACTATTCAATTGTCATTCTTATTACACAAAGCTAAAATCAATTACTGAATTAAATATTAAATACTACTTGTTTAACGCGTTGTGCTCCTAATACGATCGTAATCTGTCAATATTTAGGTAAACTGTGCACAAAATTTAAAATACGTAATAGTTACATTTCTTTGCCAATTTTATTATAAATGCAACTTTCGATGTACCAGAATTATCCTGTATACACTCTATCCTGCATCAAACTATGCTAATGTATTGAATAAATCAATTTCAAGAGATACTAAGCTTAATAAATACAGTGGATCTAAATCAATGCAACGTAAGTTGTTTCGCTTGATCGTTACTGATTTAATGATTGATGGTTTACCTACAGTGAATTTTTTTTATAAAGAGATCATATAAGCAGGACCTTTACCTCTTATCTAATGGTATAAAATATGGTTTGTCCGTACAAAGAAAAATTCACTCGCTACCCTGAGATGTTACTACTCTATAAGTCACTTTGCCATAGTATTATTTCTCCACTACTGCTTTGTTGCGAAATAAGCACCGCTGCGGTCTCTCTCAAGCCCCTATCAAATGGGACATAAAATTACAACCATGTGTTCCTTTTAAATACTTTTCCTTATACGGTGCGCATAATATACTATTACTATGTGCAATGTAGAATTTATTGATGCGTACGAAAATAAGTTTTAATATAATATTTATACAAAACTATTCGTTACTCAGTCAATGATAAAAAAGATAACAAAAGCAAAAAACAGACTAGAAGACCAAATATAGTAACAAGTTAGTAAAAATAATTGTCCTACATTCCTAAAAAAACTGGGCACATTCCACTAACAGCCAAGCAGTCCAGAGTACCTGTTACTTGTTAATGGACGACAAAATAGTAAACCACAAAGCGAAACAGCGAGCGGGTCGTGACAAAAGTGCTAATTGATTGCCGTTTAGTCCTCGCCCAGCGCTATATTCAACCCGACAAAGTTTGCAAACGCATTTTACAAATGAACCCGTGAACTTGTACATACGCGCTTTTGGCACTGCGCTGCTAAACTTTTTAACAGCTCACTAAATGTGAACGAGCTTCGTTGGAAGTTCAAACTAGGTTATTACGGGTAATGGAAATAATCATCCATGATTCTGTTATGTAATAATTAAAGCACTAGCTAGCTGCTGTGCTGTGTAATTTACTATGAAGCCAGGTATAAATTTCTGTAGCAACTTGGTGTCATATGATTGTGGTACAATTATCTTAAAGAAGTGTTAACTGCTTGTATATATTTAATGTCTATTAAATTTGTTATATAAACCTGAAGCTATTTTCAATAACTCTCCAATCACTTGAACTTCATTTGTAGTAAAACTTGAAATCGTTAACTTAACCAATATATGTTTACCTTTAATTCAAATCTATGCCGTATAATTTTAAGTTTAATATCAATTTTATTCACAAAAATATCTTATCTATTATAAAACAGCAGAGTATATCGAAAACTTATATGAAACCGTAATAAACTAGCTGTCAGGGTGTACTCTGACACAAACAGAGCAAGGTCACGGCGACGAAAGTAGCCATCATCGATAGGCGATAATTGATGATATCGATAGAAATACTCTAAAATTATTTTATAAGATCAAGCCTTGGTTAAAAATATCGAACATTCTGTTTAAATCTATCGTTAATATAAATTAAAACAGTTTTATGATATGAGTTGCTTGTAATATTTTAGAAATAATAAATCAATTAAAATTTGATTTTATTTTTAGTAGGGAGATCCTTAAATATGGCTAGTTTGGCATATTTATGCTGTAATAAAAGTTTCATACTACAAAAACGTTGAAAATATAGGCTTACCTTAAGATACCTTAAGTCATATATATATATATATATAATCGATTGCGTTTTACGTGTGTATATAAAAACATTGTAAAACGCTATTGACTTCTGAACCACCTACAAACATTTATTTTTATGTCTTGTTATTAAAAGTTTAACATTTATATTTTTTTTATTTTTAAAACCGGTCATCTAAAAAGGCCTCCTAGTCGATTCCGATTCCGAGAGAGATAAGGCACAGGACCGACTTTTTACATTCCCATCCGATGCATGGATCATCTTACTTTACAGACAATCAGGTGATCAGCCCGCATTGCCCTAACCATCGAGGAAACAAGAATGAAAATTTGTTGAGACCCTGCAGGATTCGACCCACGCCCTCGGATTTCTCAAGCACACGCCCTTACCACTAGGCTACGAAGGCAGTATACAACAATATAAATTAGAGCAAAGTTTTTAACGATTTAAAAGTACTTATCACGCTTATTTTATCTGCGTATAATTAATTTAATATTGAAAACAATTGAACGATCGCGACGCGTCAAATCGAATACCCTTTCAATCAAGGGGTCCAAAGGCCGATGTCGGGTCGACGCTTAATCCAATCCCCTCGTCAACATTCAGCCGTCAGAGCGACTTTTTGGATTGCCATTACTTTCGTTTTGCGTGTTAATCGAATATTTCTGTTCCATCCTTTTAAGTACCATTGATTATGCGTACACAACTGTTTCGTACAAATTTTACAAGAGCTAGATAGAGTTGAAAAATTTTAATTGTTCGAGGTCAGTCTGCCCCATGACCATATTCGTACAATTCATATAATTCAATAATTAATTTTAAATAAGTAATTCTATGTTAGCTTGATAATATTTATAAATGTTAAAATTGAAAGTAAAAAACAGCTTTAATACTTTTTAAAATCCTTTTGTGCTCATCAGTATTTTTTTTAATATTACTAAAGGATCTTACAAAGTTTGTATGATTTTCTGTTTGGATTAACATAACTGTCTATTTTGGGATTAACTTTGCTTTTCATAAGCGAGATTGTTTTTAATATCAAACCAATTTTTCTAGTATTCCAATTTTAAAGTTTTCAAAAATTAATTTTTTTCTTAGTCATCATCATCATAAGCAGCCCCTATCCGTCCACTGCTGGACATAGGCCTTTCTCAATTTTCTTAATATTACTGAAAAATTTTTAAAAGTCAATTTTGCAAGTTTAGCACTTCCTTTAATTTTTTTTACACGTACCACTTGTATTTCCACGATTCATGGTGTTATAAAGCTTTATTTAATAACTAAATCAACAAACCAAGCCAATAATTAACGAGACCCAAAAATAAATCAATTCTCCATACGCCACATTTACTTCTGGCAACCCTTTAACCAAAATGATCTTAATCGACTGAACACATCCGGTTTCGAGACAAAGCAACCGGACGTCGGTGTGGGGGCGTCTGGAGAATTAACTTAGCCGACGTCGGCATCTCCCTGCAACGATAAAGGCGTCTGGGATGCTTTTATCCTTAGCCGTTCTTCCTAGATGCGAGGATCCTAGACAAAATAGAGTTAGACACATGTAGAGACTACGATAGTAATGAAAACGAGTACAAAGTCGATGCTGCCACTTCGATCCTTTTTTTTTTTCAAATTAAAATTCCTTTATTCAATATAAAAGTGTTATACTCACTTATTGACTGTCAAGGACACTACCACCGGTTCAGACCTGACCTGAGAAGAACTGGCGAAAGATACTCAGTGGACTTTAGCTTTAACATACTAAGTGGTATCAAATGAGTAATTAAAATAAGTTGGTATAGTATTGGATCAGACATTAATGTTACTTTACATCATTTATTAATTAACGCATGTCCCTTGATAAAAATATTTGGCTTTTTAAAATTTATTCCCATCGTAACCTTGATAACGTTGAATGTTTTTCTCTTTTCTGAGAGCATGACAAATGTCTCTACTTATTGTCACGGTAATCGGTATCGATGAATAAGTGTCGATACTATGAATACTGCGCAGTATCATAAAACGATATGAGTAAAATTTAAATGAGCACCTATCGAGCACCATTGTATAGGTATCGGAACATCCCTAGACACACGTAAGTCCTGAGCATTTCCGAGTGAAACGTCAAGTACGGTAAGAACAATTTAAACACATACGCTAGCTTTAGTGTTATCTTAGTAAAAGTTTTATTAAAAGGTACAAAGTTTTTCACTTGAATTGTTTCTAGTTTTTTTATATAAAACTTTAGATTCAAGAGTCATGGTGAAGAAGTATACAGATATTTTTCCTAACCTTAGTCGGTTGCTTTCGCTCTTTAATCCATCCAGATTTTCGTATTACGGAAAGCGACTGATATGTTACCTAAACAACCCAAAGAGTGTTAAAAACTGCATCCAACAGAAGGTGTAGGCCGAATTTGAATACACTGACTTGCAAAACCATTCAAAGACGATCCTGACAACCGGGCCTGACTTTTTATAAGACCAGCTTTTCAGGATAAGCCACGACCATGGCGCAATCTGACGTCAAATTTAGAAACCCCAATCCGGGTTGCTGGTAACCCAATCCAGGTCGTCACAGCAGCACGGACTGTGCATTGCAGCGCAGAGGACGCTGCACCAGAAATAGCGGGCGTCATAAGACAACGCAAGGCCGACCCGTGGTGGTATTTTCGAGAGCGGGACAAACGGACGGGCGGGCTAATTAACATATCGTAACTAGAACGGCCAGCGCCAATTTTACACGCACTCACCCATTTTCTAGGCACTTCTTAGTACGTGTCGCCGGTCTAATTATAAACATTGAATGTTTTGCTATTAGCGACAGTGGTAGTTGAACGTCGCTAGGTAGAAATATGTTTTCGCACTACAGTATAATAAATTCAAAACATTTTATTGGCACATTGATTAAAGACACGACAAGCGAAGATTCGTTCACATAGACATTATGTAGACGAGCTATGAAATTGAAGAGGAGTGTCAATTTTTAGACTTTTATATGACAAAAGTTCATCACGGTTATATGATATGCTTACTATGTAGGCAAAAATCAGAAACTGAACAAGTGTCCAACTTATAATTAATAAGTGTTTATTTAGTAACCCATAATCATTACCTTTTATTAAACAAGTTAAATAAAAGTCAAAAGGAATTACAGCAACGTTTTAGGTTTACGTCATCAAAATTTACAAGTAGTTTTCTTCTTGTATCTTTATTAAAGAACCGTTATTTTGTGATAAAATTACATTTTAACCTTTAATAGCCCTATTTTGTACTGATAACCTGCTGGTAACAACCATCGTCTTATATCTTTAAAGGTTTCATGTCGTGTGTAAATTGGTATGACAATTTGTACAAAGAAAATATATTGAAATGATATTTCGATATGAAATCGTATAAATACATTTCACATCGACCTCAATCCATAGAAAAAGAATATTGCCAAAAATTGATGATATCTTACAAACGTTGACTATCTTTATTATTCCTGCTATTTGGAATTTATATAAGAACCACTTAACTGAAAATTTGGTGGCTGAATTCTATTGAAATATATATTAAATTAATCTTAAACCTAGTTACCCTAAAGCCTGTTTAACAACGTGAAACCTTAATTTTAATATTAACGAAGCAAGTTCTGCACAACATAAAGACACTTATGGCGTCCGATAAACTGGAACACACTAGCCGTTCCAACTTTAAGTCGGCATTACGATATTTAGCGACAAGACGAGAAGAAATGCTTCAAAACCACTTGCTTCCATTGCATGTCCCTTTTACCCGATTGTTTCGTTAGCTACAGAGGCCTTTAAACCGGAACACAGTAGTGTCTTAACGCTTCTGCTTACCTGCAAATGGCACCGCAATCGTACTTCCCAGTCGATCCCCTGTACCAAGACGTACCTTCTTCAAAAATGTGTCATAATAAACATCGTAAGGCATACGTAGTACAGATGTAATGAAAAATATTTTTTTAGGCACACTGATCTTTACCGGAATACGATGACACCCGAGCTGTCAATGAACGATCGATATTTTCATATCCATTATTGTCAAATGTCAAAATGAATAATGTCATTGTATAATTATGTATGTTTAGAGCACGTAAAATAGGATCGTTTCCGAACAATTACGAAGGTAAATCTTTTCTCACTATATCTATCCTGTATCATTCGTCAAGTTCATGACCAATAGAGGTTGAACTCCGTCGCATCGCCCGACGTGGAACGTGGCGCGATAGCGGTTACGTAACTTGATATAGCGAAATGCTACACATTTATCATCTCACGCTGTCCGTTATAAAGTTCGCTTGTAACTTATTACAGCATATACTACTATCGCGTTTTATATAGTTAATAATATAAACCATACAAACTGCACTAAATCGTCTCGAATATTGTAGACTAGTAAAACGCCATAAAATCCGAAAAGTCTGTTATTCAATTATTATTACAATACATTTCAGCTCTACAGAATAATCCTCTTTATATAAAATAAGTTTTAAGATTAAAGGTGTAAAGGCATGACGACTTTCTTTGTTTAATTAAAACTTCTTCATACTGCTGTTTATCACATTTGACAACCCAACCTCCGGCTTACTAAGCAATGGCCACGTAGGCGGTATATGAAAATCATCATTCCTTGTAAATTGTTAAATTGCAATAGTCAGTCCACAGCTGGACATAGGCCTCCCCTAACGCACGCCTGCCCCATTAGGGAGTTTTTGGACCTTATCACCACTACCACCGCGATGGTTGGTGGGTGGACCGACTTTTTACATGCCCATTTGACGCATGGATCATCTCACTTTTCAGACAATTGCGTGATCGGCCGAAATTGTCTTAATAAACTTGGAAAAAAAATTAAGATTTGTTGAGCCCCCGCAGGATTCGAACCCATGACATACGGTTTGTAAGCACACCCTTACTATTTGGCTACGGAGCCTGAATAGTAAAACTATTTACTTGGACAGTAGCCCGTTTTCACAACAAATTTTTCGTAATAACAAAACTTACCGAGATTCTTTTGATATAGCGTTGAATTAATTCTTGTTTACCGTTAGATATAATACTGCAGATAGCGGCAAAATATCTTACCTGAAATGGAAAGGCACGGGTTAATAAAAATTAAATATGAAAAGACAATATTCATAGACTGAAGAAGATACAGAAAATGTAATTTACTTCGGCAATTTTTTTTTGTGTTCAGCATTTAATTCATAAACATAAACATCATTAAATTGTTGTATTTCCTCAAACAAAAGTGTACAGTTTTATTCAACATTAAAAAACGCAATTTATAGAGGGAACACGAAAATAAATTACTTCTACGGCAAAAAGAGTAAAGTAAAGGAATAAAGTAAACATGATGATATAATATAAAAATGGATGATGCTTCTAAGCAAAATCTTATTAAAAAAAGTTAGAAAAAGTTATGAAGGAAAGTTTTTCCCGTTCCAAAATTCCGCACATGATTACAGCAAGTTTATGCCTTTTTTTGCCTCATTACGTCTAAGGGTGTATACATAATAAAGTTTCTATATGTACTCATTTTAGTAATCCTAGTAATACTAATTATTGGCATAATACATATATTTTCTAGATAAGATCTCGAAAATGACGCAACATATTATGTGTTTAAGGAGTGTAGCCAAGTGGGTCATTCTTTAATAGAACAGTGGGCAAGTGAGGTAATTACTTTGTACCAACAGCATGTAATAAAGTATAATATTGGAGGATTTTTAACGTTACACACTAATTTGGTTAAATATAATAATTTTAAAGGAAGTAACACCATAAAGTGTTAAACATCGTCTTTGTGTCCTAGTGATTAAAGAAGCTATTTAAACAGGACGCAGCGGGTTTGAATCCAGATTGAACTGAACAATGGTACATCTCCGTAGTTGAATAAGACAATATAAATATAGGTCACCCAATTGCCTGAAAAGTGTCAGTATCGATGCGTTATTACAATAAATAATCAGATTCAAAAAGTCTAATCCTTGACTACACAAAATATCGCTTTAGCATTTAATTACTTACGGTTCTCGATTAAAAAAAATGTTTTCTTCCTATAACACAAGGGCGTCGTTTAATTTTAATAGATATAAGCTATATGCATGATTAGTGGTGTATATTAACGAAGTATATTTAAGACAATTTGAGCATTGGAACTTCAGAATTTCTTCTGTCTCCTGAAATTGGGCTCACAAATGTAAAATAATACTTGTATATTACAAGTTACACTTCTGATGTTGGTGTTTTCTTGGAGCTCATTGATGCTCTAATTATCTTAAACAAACTTGATTATATACACCAGTAAATATGCATATGGCATATATCTACTAATGTGACCGCGCTCTGGTGTTGCAGTAAGAAAACTTTTTCTTTATCGAGAACGGTAAGTAAGTAACTATAAATTGTATATCCTCGACGCTCTAATGTAGGATAGTTTTATTTAATCACATAAATCTAAAGCTCACTCCATCGTTTTAAACGGTAGCCCATTAAAAATAACCTGTAGTTGTTGCGAAGATTTACGATAATCCACATTGTCTTCAAACGATCGGAAATAATTTCAAACGGCGTATCCAAAGCAAGAGACAACTGGACGCTTACAGTTACAAGCGGTCCGCAACGAAAAACACAGTGGTCGCAATATGGCAGTTTGCCAAACGCCGTGTACGATACAATTCAGGGCTCCATTATACGTTTATTGGGGAGCGTTGATCTTGTATTGAACGACAGACAAATATATTATTCACCACGTATAAACTGCATTAAAGTGGACCATAAAGGATTGACAATAAAGACGGGGCGTGCTTTTAAGCTCGGACGTTTAGAGATTACTGGCCGCATAACAACTGCCTTATTTGTTTATAAATTAACCGAATTCGCTTTGTTGTAACATATATAGCGCGTACATAAAGCATATACTATATGAGCATAAAACATATACCTATTCAGACGCGTCAGCTGTTGCTGCGTGGTTGATGTTGAATATACAACGCTACCGACTAGAAATTGCTGTATGAGATACTAAAATATTGTCTTCTCAGATATTATCTCAGCTTGTTCACAAGCTAACTTATAATGCGACTTCCTAAGCAATAGAAATAAATCCTTTATATTTTATATAAGCTGTATTACAAGGTGGATAACATGTTGGTAGACTCTAAAGTTCTGACGCCTGTATAATAAATTCCTAAGTGCGTATATCTATATCAACTATTTTCACCAAATGAGTGCGATCCCATAATGATAGCGCATCATCTAAAGTGTAGTGGACTATATAGGATAATTACCGCCGGCAAAACTTCTAGGATCGTAGAACATTTTGAATGATTACTTCGTTTCTTGTCTTCGTTACTTGACTTGAATTACTTCGCCCAAGGAGTTACAGAACAAGGTTTCAGAAACCTTTTTATGATGAATAATTGTGAATTACAATTATTCATCATGAATAATTGTTATTCACAATAGCGCTCAGTTTAGAACATCGTTTTCCTTTTGCGTGTGCCCTGGAATATGCTGAGGCTATCAGAATTATAATTTTACAGTAAAAGCTTTCATAAAAATAACAAGAATCTACATTTTGATTAACATTATGACAGCATTAGATGAGAACTTGTTTTTCATCGGAAATTGAACGTTAAAATTATATTCTAATATTCGACAGGTTGGAAATGAAACATCTATCATATCATCCGATATGATTGCGACTTTTTATTAATAACGTAATAATTAGCTGCCTCCGAAGCCTAGTGGTATGGGCTTGTGCTTCAGAAACCGGAGGTCGTGGGTTGGACTCCTGCGGGGACCTAACTACTTTTTTAAGTTGTTCCCAGTTGGTTAGGATAATTTGGGCCGACCACCCAATTGTCGGAAAATTAAGATGATCCATGCGTCGGATGGGCTTTAAAAAGTCGGTCCTACCACGAACCCGCATTGCACCAGTGGTGTGATACGGTCCAAAAACCCCCTACAGGAGAAGGGGGCATTAGGGAACGCCATATTTGAGCAGTGGACTAACACTGGCTGATGATGATGATGATGATGATGATGAATATTAACGCGCAAATTTCTCCTCATACTATTTTTATATTAAGTAGCTTATTACAAGAAAAAATATTCGACATATATTTAAGGCTATACGTTTCAAAACTAAATCCTAATTGGCTTTTCGTTGCTCTATAACTTGTAAAGGATGAGTTAATAAAGCGACGTCCCCCTTGGCGTAGTGGTTAGTGACTGTACTGTTGCGCCAAAGGGTGTGGGTTCGATTGCATCACAGGAAAAAATATTGCGTGACGAATATAGTGTTATTCTCATGTTTGGGTGTTTGTATCTATGTAATATCTATTTATTTACAAAAAAAATTAAGTCTATATATTTATCAGTCATCCAGATTCCATAGTACTGTTTAGTTTGGGACTAGATGATGTTGCGTAATTCTTCCAGAAATATTATTATTTTTATGATAAGTTGGGCCAAATTGCGTTGTTAACGAATGAAATAGCCAGACAGCGTCCCCTAAAAGAAGTTTATATTACACTTTCAAAGCGAGTTTAAAACGCTACCCTTTGCGCTATGATTAAGTCAAATGTTTGCGTTCATAAATTTAAGTGTTTAAAGCGCCCTGCTGTGCAAGCTTTTTATCACCAAAGACGTCTGTCGAAAAACAAGTTTAACAACATAGACTTATTAACGTTTATGTATAGCAAAGAGCGAGTATTATGTTTGTAAAGAGATCATTTTTTAAGTGTTATTTTCGTAAACAAGACGCAAGTATATATATCGAAGGTGCTAGTTTAGTGCTAAAAGTTTTATTTATTTTCTCCTCTTGCACAAGTAGTACAAAGGCATTTTTTCTCAGTCAACCTTTTTAACGGTAACGCCCTGCCCATAAGGAAAGCAACGTAATGCGCATAATCGCCGCCCTGAAAGGTGGGACCTTGTCTCATTTACCAGATAATTTTACTGGCTACGGTGCCTTTCAATCCGGAAGACAAGAAGTGTTTCAACACTACTGATTCGCGGCCGAATTAGGCACCGCAGTTAAACTACCGCCTAGAAAATTTCTACACCTAAGAAGCGTAAAAAACCAAGCTCATTCTGGTTTGAAGGGTATCACAGCCAGTATAAAACGGATGGTTTCTTCCACTCTTTAATTCGTAAAGAAGAAATGCACGCTTTTAATCCATCAGGTAAACGTCATACCATAATCTCGGCAATTAAAATAAACACATAGTAAGGATATTTTTTTTTGTTTACGCAAATACTAAATATTCAATAACACAGTAAGGAAATAATTGACGGCAGAGTCAGACATCGTTATATTCAAAGCGCGTAAAAAACTGTACTATCTTAATGCGTTTACTTACAAATTACATAGTATATTATGCTTTTAGCACTATGCTAAACATGATATGTTACAGTGATATTAAACACCAATCACGTTCCAGTGTTACGACCATCACTAATTAATTCATCATTAATAGCTTATCATTAAGCTACTTCAACATCATCTTGAATTGTGCATCAGATGTATATAATATACATTTATGTTTACTTATAATAGTCGGTATTAAGTGTGATATACAAATATATGTATTGGATATGAAGTGTACACTTCATTATGTAGCAATAAGCTCTGTGTGTTACATTACGTATTTAACCTTACAAAAGCCCTTACTGTGTATAATTTTTATTTAGAAAAATATATAATCGATCTAGCTCTATATTTTACTCTCGTTAAAGTTTAACTTTAACTATGGGAGAATAACTGGGTTCATAGCACTCTCACCACGTCATCATGGGATATTTTGATACCGATCTCCTTACATCTGTTTCCCCCCGTGCTCTTTAACTCTTACACATTGTTAAGTCAAGTTCTTTACAGATTTTACCACTGCAACCTACACATCAAACCTTACCAGTGAAGATACTTGGTTTGACCTAATCCTCTCTTCTAATCCTTCTATGATTCCCTCACAAGGTCAACACCCTGATCCTGGCTTTTCTTACCATGACCTTATTTTCCTTTCCTATACCTTAAAACCCCCTAAACCTAAACCCAAAGTTCTGCACTTGCGTTCGTTTGCAAAAATTAATCTTGATCAATTATGCGAAGATGCTAAAAATATTGTATGGCAACCTTTGCTTGACGAGAACTCGATGGACAATAAGATCTCTATATTTGACGGTCTTATTACCAAGTTATTTGATACTCATGCACCCATAAAATGTGTGAAAATGAAGCGGTTACCAGCTCCGTGGCTGACTGAGGGCGTAAAAATGGCGATGAGGCGTAGAGATCGAGCTTTCAGGTTTTTCAAAAATCATCGCTGTGAAAGCAATTGGACTAAATACAAAATAGCCAGAAATCGATGCAACCAGATGATACGCAACGCAAAACGCCGACATATTCTTGATAATATTTCATCTTCAAATCCTGCCAATATCTGGAAGTTTCTTGCAACCCTGGGTATTGGCAAGTCGCGAATTACAAACCTTCCAATTCAATCACTTTAGATGATCTAAATCATCATTTTCCCACCGTTTCGTCAATTGATCATCCGACAGTAAGTAAAACAATCTCTTATTTAAATGGTTTCTTGCGCTCCTGTACCAACACCTTTTCTTTTACTCCTGTGTCTTCTGAAGAAGTCAAAAACCATCCTGGCAATCAAGTCTACTACAGTTGGACCGGACCAAATTGGTCGAAGAATGATTGTTCCTATATTTGATTATCTCCTTCCTGCAATCACAGTCATCATTAATTTTTCCTGTGGTCAAGATCCTTTCCTTCCTCATGGCGTAAAGCATTTGTCCGGCCTATTTCAAAATGTTCTAACCCATCAGTTCTCGCACATTATCGACCTATCTCCATTGTGCCATTTCTTTCTAAAGTTCTTGAGTCTTGTGTTTTCAAACAATTTTCTTATTGAAGTTATACTTTTAGGCGTGTTATGAAAAATGATGAGAGTGAAATTTTAAGATGCGCGCACCTGTGACACAAAATTAACAGTTTATAATGAAAACGGTGAAATGGATCTTATTGTATAGTGATAAGGTTGATTTTTGTGTAGTGATAATGGAGTTGTCGTTTTTATTTGCGATAATTGTTGCATAATGTGCTCTATGAGTTAGGATTAAGGTTCGTTTTTGGTAAATATATATATATATATTATTATTATTAATAATATATTATTATATTATTTAAATTTATATTAAATATATATATTAAATATATTATTATGTAAATAAATTAATTTTGTAATGATGTTTATTCAACTTGATATAATGGTAATATTTTTATTCATTTAATATATCAACATTGTGATTTATCTATGTAATACGTTTTAGATAAGCGCCATCTAGTCACACATAATCAAAGTTTCTGATTTATAGTACCGCTGTACAAGTAAGCCGACATCTCTTAGGAATTCTACATTGTTAAGCAAAGATGGCGCTGAACTACCAGTTATATGATATATCAAAGTACGTCTTGTGAATCCATAAATTTTAATCGAATTATTTATGATTAGTTCTTGTAAATCTATCATCTTTATTATCTTAATTATTTTGATTGATATTACTTACTATTTGGGAATATTAGTGAAAAAATTGTGCTTATATACTTTTCAAGTGCTCCAATATAATTGAGGTTAACTATCCGTATGTATTATTTTTGTTTTTCAAAACAACTTAATTAGCCCACTACAATCGGGCTTCAGACTCGCCATAGCACAACAACTGCCCTTTTAAAAGTAACTACGACGATATTAGAAAAGGTATGGAGAATACTAAACTTACCTTACTACTTTTAATATATTTTTTAAATGCCTTTAGTACCGTCAGTCACGAGATCCTCCTTGCTATCCTGTCACATTTTATGGTTTCTGATGAAGCGCTGGAATGGTTCTCTTCTTATCTTCGGGGGCGTCAGCAGTCTGTAGTTGTTGATGGCTCGACATCGAGCTGGTTGCATGTAAAAAATGGCGTCCCTCAAGGCGGTATTCTCTCCTCTCCTTATTTTCTGTCTTTATTAACCTTATTACCAATGATATTCAGAGTGCGTATCATCTGTACGCTGATGATCTGCAGCTATACGCCCAAGCGGATGCTGGTAGCTTACCAGATGCCTTTTTTAAAATAAACCAGGATTTGGCTGCTATTAAAAGTTGGTCTGATCGGTTTGGATTGGCTGTTAATCCATCTAAATGTCAGGCTATCGTGCTAGGCAGCTCAAGAATGTTAGCAAATATAAATTATGCCAATCTACCTGAGATTATTTTTGACAGTCATCCAATACCGATCAGTCAAAACGTTAAAAATCTTGGTTTGAACACATTACACTCTAAACTGGAAGACCCAAATTGCTTGCGCTAGTCAGAAGGTTACTGGTGCCATGCCGTATATTTAAATATGACTTGTGGAGACTGGTTTTTCCTCTGATCGACTATGGTGACGTTTGTTACTTTGACCTGAATGCAGATCAACTCAATAAGCTTGACAGACTTCTAAATAACTGCATTCGGTTCGTTTTCAATCTCCGTAAATTCGACCACGTGTCGGCCTATCGTGCTGAATTGCAGTGGCTACCCATACGTCAAAGACGCTCCTTAAGGGCGCTCACAACTCTCTATTCTTTTTAGATTCACCTGTTACTCCAACCTACTTATCCTCGAAATTTCAATATCTATGTGAAGTCAGCAACAAAAACCTTCGCTCAACAAATAATCGTTTGCTTCAATGTCCTATTCACCGTTCTGACTTTACCCACTCGTCATTCCTCATACAAGCAGTTCACTTGTGGAATGAGTTGCCTTCGGAAATCAGGATGGCTAAAAATCGCAACGACTTTAAGCGTGTATATATATATATATGTATGTATGTATATCGTAGTATACGTATGTGTATTATTTATTATAACTGTAATTTTTATTTATATATACTTTTATTTATATATTACTTTTTTACTATATATAATTTTTATATAGCAACAATGGAGCTGCTATACGCAAACAATTAGTAGTAAAGATTATTACTATTACTATATTTGCATAACACAATAAAATCAAAACAGCAGTAAGATTCTCTCTTAGTTTTTAAAATACCCTTACTATCGAAGGATGTAAAATGTAACTATATATCCCTTACCAAAGTATGTAGTAGGTATTTATAATAATATAATCGCTTATGTTTCAAAACAGAGTTTGTTTTAAAGTAAATAGCGAATGGGCAGATATAGCTTGGGTTAGGCGGAACGATATTAAGTAAACACTGAATTTTAGTTAAGCAAATTTAGATATAGAGCTTACGTATACAAAGTCTAATGACCTACTCAATTGACGCCAAAAAGGCACTCTTATTGGTTGAACATCGCGTAGTGATTCAAAATGGCCGCGGTCCACCAATTAAGCGCTAGCTCCTGGCGTCATTATTATTTGACATTAGACCGAGTCTAGATTGGCTATTGGCTACCTCGATAGTACAAAATCGAAGTAGGGAAAACCGCAAACATCCGGTGGCACGTTGCAGTGCAGTTGCGGCGGTGGTCGGAAAAAAACGGTCCCAAGGTCGAATCCGACGACCGGGCGGGGATATATTTAGCGGTTGCCGGTCGACTTTTTATGCTGCGGCCGCGCGATCATACGAACACGTTTTATCGATATTATCCATTATATTATATGTGATGTATTTGATTTGGGTAATATTATAAAGAGGAAAAAATTGTTTGTTTGTGATGAAATAAGTAATGTTTGAACACTATTGTGTGGCGGTGATAGACACTGTGGTTATCTTTAGTGTGTAAGGTCCTCCTAGACGATTTCGAATACGGCGGCCGATCTGTATAAAAGATAAGCCAACCGCCCAGGTAACAGTATTTCTTGTCTATCATTATCTGAAGAGACGGATAACGGACAGGTGATCGGCCCACATTGCGCTAACCAACTGGGAAACAACAATGAAAAGTTATGAGTCGATTTAGGATCGGAACCCACGACCACCGGATACTAAACTACAAGCTCAAACAAGTTGGCAGTCTATAAAGAGGGAATATGTGTTTTTTTGTGAATAGACTCTGAAACTGCTACCAATTAAAAAGATCTTTAACTATAAGAAAACCAATCATATGTAACATAGGCTACTTCTTGCCCCAGAAATATTCACGTTGATATAACAATGGCGGAGATAGATTGGCTTGCTAATATTAACAAAATTATTCATGAATATAACACGAACAAACAACAACAGCAATCATAATAGAGTCGAAGTGACCAGTAATATGTTCGGTTTAAAAATTGAAGATTCAAAATTCAGGTGTATGCCAGGAAACTATTAAGAAAACAAATTTTATTGTACCTGAAGCGCTACGTACTTTGAAAGATAATATTTAAAGCATAAAGTTTTACATATACGCTTTGTTCAAACGTTAGAAGTTGCAGGAAAAATCTAGTGAATAAAGCTCAGACACTTTAAAAGTTTATCTCTAAGCCGTTCATAATTCAAAACTGCATGTTTCTTTTTAGCTGGATGGAAATATTTCAAACAATAAATATATTATACGTAGAATACGCGCATGTATTATATGGACCATTTATAGTTATAGTAAACCAGAAATTTAAAGTCTAACCAAAAACTAATAAACGCGGCAGCTGATCTAGATTAAAATTCAGCTTCGCGGTAGATATTATAGTACAAGTGTATGCGCAAATACGGATGAACTTTTCCTGACAGACTTTTTACGTACTCATTCGGCGCATGAATCGTCTTAATTTACTGGCATTAGTTTTATCGACTCACATTGCCCTAACGGACTAGGAAACAACATCGGAGACTAGTTGAGTCCTCGCAGAATGGAACCAACGACCTCTGGTTTTGAAAGCAGCAAAGTTTAAAAGAAATTCTACACTGGCAACTGGTCTGGACCTACACCTACATCTAAAAACAACATATAATATATATATATATATATTCGTTGTTTTTATTATATAACTCTGGCGAGAGCAGCAATAAAAAATACGTTTATAATAGAGTGAGACAAGCAGGAAATACACTCCCAACCAGCTGACAAACGGACAGGCTCAAATGTTTTGTCTACGTCTATTAATACAGTATTAGCAGGGAAAAAATCGCATTAAACAGCATTATTTGTAACTGTCACACGGGGAACGGCGAGCCCGTAAATCCCGCTCGCGAGACGGCGCAAGACAAATGACCGACAAACTGTACAGCACGTCTGTCTCGTCCGCGATGGCCCACGTGCTGGTGTAATAAATCCGTTGGCGCTTTGATTCTAACGAGATGTTGCATCTCTCAATCTTTCTGCATTCGTGAGTTAACGTAACAGAGGAATCGTTCATCAATAAGTTGTTGAATGTATTAAGTAGTGTTTGAGTTCCTAAACAAACTTCTGCTTTAATTAATTCATTAATGTCCTCCAAGTCGAATTCGACTACGGCGGCGTATCTTTGGTGAAGACCAGCTGTAGACACGAGAGACATATTATGTGCACATGTGTACACGCAAAGCCAGATTCACTCCCACTTTATTTAAGTCATATAGTCTAATGGGACGGAAAACTGACAGACGGAAGTATGATCAGGCGCAGGACAGAAATTTTAAATGTCCTTCCGATGCATGGATAAACACCGGAAACAATGCATGTTTCGAACCTACGACCTCTGGTGTCTCAAGCGCCAGAGCAATCCTCTAGATTACAAAAACGATTTAGTTGTTGGTTGTACATAGTGCTGAAAAGCATATTTGACACGATATTGAAGTTACTTCTTGTGTCCTATTATGACAAAAAGCGATTTAAAAACGAGGGGTACAATATTTTAATACATCGAAAAGGAAATTGCACATATACGTCTTAAATAAATGAACTTTTAACGACTCTTTTTTAATAAATCATATATCAAAGAACTATATTACATATACAAACAAAACAAGTCTACTGAGAACGCTAAAACATAAAAAGACGACTCAGTATATTTCGGTTATTGGATTGAGTGTACAATTATATTAACAATACAATATACGCTTCAACTCCATAAACAACTATCATTCTATCATTAAATAACTATCATTAAATAACTATCATTAAATCATCAACCGATCTCCAGTATGAAACGATTTACTAACTGCATGAGGGCATTAGAACTTACCACTTATGAACGTACTAACTGATACTAAGTCGCTACATTGCTGCTATTCAACTAACTTAGTGCATTAATTAAATACAGATAGCAAACTGAGACTTAGATAGACTTAGAGCATTGTTAAGTTTCTAGTTGAACACATGTACGTTTAACTTAATTAAGTAACGTATGCTACTTTAATAGATATAAAACGATACAAAACACTTACCCGTATTACATTACATAGAAGATGTATAAAAAGGTAAAAAATTATATCTCCAAAGTTTTATAAATAAATGAAAAAAAGTTTTTCTCGCTGGACCAATAATTTACAATAATAACATAATAAAGGCAGAATATAATAAATGCGTAAAACTTAGTAATTTATTGTTGCACATATTTAAAAGAAAGTTTGCCACATAAACGATCACTTCTTACAATATTTCGTAGGCATAATCTTTACAATATCAACAATGATTGTTAGCAACTTTGTTCGCATACTTCAAATAGCGCCAATTATAATATCAAGAAAAAAACAAGACAAGTCAGTACGTCTCTACTCCTCTCCAACAAATAACAAGGGCTACTCTAAAACTCCGTCGAATTTTTCCAACATCAATTAAATAGGGCAAAATGAAACAAAATAAGTATGGGTTTTAAAAATAAGTCTCCAGTTGCCTCGTAGTCTAACGCATTTAAGAAGCTTTAGCTAATTGCTTTGATGGTAATTTATTACTTTAATACAAGACGAAACAAGAACTAAAGTAAATTAAAATGAAAATAAAATGAGTTTAAAAAAAAGTATATTATGACGATTCATCATCATCATCATCAGCCCGTGATAGTCCACTGCTGGACATAGGCCTCCCCTAATACACCCCTATCCATTAAAGGGTTTTTGTACCGTATCCCACCACGCAGGTCCAATGCGGGTTGGTGGGTGGACCGACTTTTTACATGCCCATCCGACGCATCTTACATTTCAGACAATTGGGTGATCGGCCCAAATTGCCCTAACCAACTAGGAAACAACAATGAAAATTTGTTGAGTCCCCGCAGGATTCGAACCCACGACCTCCGGTTTCTAAGCCACACGCCTATACCGATAGGCTACGGAGGCAGTCAATGATTGATTGATTATGACGATTACTAGGACTATTCTTTTATTGCCTACGCAGGCAGAAAAGCAGTAGGACCACCTGATGGGAAGTGGTCACCGACACCCATACACGTGGGCAATACCAGTGGTACTATCAAGGTGCTACCTACCGTGAGGCTCGTTTACCCACTAAATAGGCTGGCTACGGTGACCTCCCAACAGGAACACAGTACTGTTTTCACACTACTGCATAGTGTGTGTATAGACACCGCTGTGGTATCAACCCAGACGGTCCCCTGTAAAAAGGGGACCCACCACCAGTAAACAGACTACATTGGCATGCTGTTTAACATGACAGACAGGTCAAACTATTGTAAAAACAATCGTCTGTCCCGTGAATATGAAGGTTTCAAAGGATTCCAAACGTCGAGAAAGGAAAAAACTAAACAAGACTATTAAGTATACTATATTGGATCAACAATATTTATGAATCAGGTAAAACAAGAAATCATTGAGAACTAAAGGGAACGTAACGTACGTACGTTTAAACATAACATAAATTATGTTTTGTAAAGACACATACAACTTTTACATTGATACGACAAGATAACATAACAATTAATAGAAGATATACTACGGAAAAGCAGTATTAGTTACATGGTGAGAATCAGTGGGAAAATAATTAATACCTTGAGAGTAAGAAAAAAATCATGGAATTGTTTAAAAGCCGTATGGAATCATTAAAATTTGTAAGTAATTTTCAAGCGTAAGCGTTAAAAGTACGCCAATAAATCCTACATTTAAGAGTACATAAACAGCTTACTTCCAAGTAAGATTTTCGCGATTATTTAGGAATATCTTGAAAGGACATTAAAGGCGTTGCAATCCTGGCAGTTAATATTCTACATATTAAGTGTACTTTAACATACATACACGTGTAAAATGTCCTTTTGTAATACAGTACTGTGACAATATATTGAAAGTCGCGGTATCTTTTATCTTTCGTATTACTTGGTATCAAAGGCAATATTGATCCATATATTCATCAACGCTCAAATAAGGGCCTGTTTATGATAAGGCAATTCATTTTGTGAATATTAGTTATATTGACGGCTATTGTACTTGACAAGCTATTCACTGGAAGTTCTTAGTGCGAAATCACATAGACGTGAAATAGAAGTCACTGAGTGCAGACTAGAGCAACTTTTTTGAAGTGTATGTTGATACGTCAAGTAAAATTGACTTGGGCGATTTTGACAGTTAAGGATGATAGCACTGTGACGTGTCAAGGGACCGATTGTCAACGTCAATGTGTCAAAGTCAGATCTGTCGGTATGGTAGCTTAACTTTGATGGGTAATTAAAGGTGGAACATAAAACTGAACGCACGTGTTGTCGACGATATTCGATTTAACCGCGTTCAAATTGCAATCTCATTGTACATCGCGTTCGTCTGACCAGTTTCAATAATTACTTGTTTACTACATTACTAAACAATTTTAATGAACGGCGTGTTCGATCTAGAGATATAATTTGCTTATAAGTTTATTACATTGTGTAAAATACGAGCACTAAATATTTAAAATTATTATTAGACTAGCAATACAAGAAAAAATTAACATAAAGGTTGCATTTTAATGATCAGAGCGATTGGCTCTGACATGATTTTAGTGAAATTAATAGTACAATCGAAATTAACGGAAAACTACGGGAAACAACCTTCCAAAGTCTACAACTTTTTTATTCAATATCGTCAAAGCGAATCGTCTATCATGCCGTACAAACTTTCCTCACAATCAAACAAAACCATTCCAATTCACAATCGAGCAGTTCATGGCTCGTGTACAATGAGCTCGTTCGCAATGAACAAAGGCTCAACTTCGCGCGTGCAATCGACGCTGTATGTCGTTATCCATTTAGCAACGAGCCGGTCGCCTTCCTAACGAGGCGTTTGACACGGCCGGCTTGTTGCAACGATGCGTACTACCGAATTCAATTGGACCAGACTATGCGTCTGCGCGGCTGATTACGCGCTGGCGGTTAGGGTATTGATTACCTACATAATTTCTATCGAATTACGTAAAATTCAACACTAAATAAGTCATGTCTGCAAATCTTCATGACGAGAGAGATAGGAACGACCATATTTTTAGTGATCATCTGATATAAATAATGTTCAATTGATAGGCCAGAAGTTACAACTCGAAGACTGGTGTAACATATCTTTATACATTATCAAATATGAGTTTTTTATGGCATATTTTTAATTTTATCCAACGAGTAGAGCTTTTTATTAAAGGTGGGATTAAGTTATCATTACAGAAGTGTAAATTTGTGGATAGTGAGATGGAGCTAAGAATGAGAAGAAGAAGAAGATCTAGACCAAAATTTAATTTCATTTTATTAATTTTAATAAAGTGTACACATTTTACTGAAAGGCAGACTTTAGATATATATTGTCGTGAATTATTTTCGTATACAAAATTAAAAATTTTTGATAGGATTTTTTATTATAAATACAAAAACAACTTCCGCATAACCCAAATAACACATAACTCGATTGCCATCGGATTTATCTTCCGCTAGCAACAGCATCTAATAGTAGGATCTCAGAGCTCTCAATACACATTACCACATTACACACATCCGACATCCGATCACTGGGTACGTGACAAAATCCACTGCAAATACTTAGCGTCGGCCGAGTGTCGAGTGCATGTGAACAGAAATAAATCGCATGTAATTGAATCGTGCGCTGAAATAGAACGGTTGCTGGTGCGCAATGCGCCGATTAACCTATTAATGCTGGCTAAACGAATTGCGGCACGAATAGAAATGACCGTTTTAATGGGCCTAAAACTAGATTTGTATTAATAATCATTGAATTTGCATGCTAGTCGAGTCAAAAGTTCTATAAAATCCAAGCTACTATAAACCAAAATGTTTAAGAAATGCAGAGGATTGCAAAAGACAATAAGTATTTTCTTTTGTAATTCATGTGCACCCACGTTGATCTCTCTGAACCACCCTAAGGTTGGCTGGGAGAAAATGCCTAAGGCATTAAGTCCCCCTTTTGTACTTAAATTGTAAAAGAGGCATAAATAAATAAATAAATAAATAAATATGGACGAACTAACGGAAGCGGATATATGGAAGACCTCTTTCTGTCATATGTACCACCAAGGTGCTTATTTCTAACGCTAAGCAGTAATACTTTGTGGGAACTCTATGTTAGTTAAAGCTTACCATAGACAAGAGTTTTAATAGTTAACAAAAACTACCGTAATTCAATTCAATAGGCAACGTGGTTGGAGGAACTGATTTAGGGAGACAACATCCCATGACACAGCGACGTAGACTTTTAAAACGCTTTTACTTGCATTTCCTACATGCAACGTGTGGCTAGACATATCGATATATAGTTACGTCGCTACATAGTATAAAAAATGTATGCAAGCGTATTAGTTTTCTGGGTTGCCTATGCAACGTTAAAACGACATCTTAGAGACGATTCGACGAGTGCCAATAGCGAGGGAATTCTATTTGCGTATATGTGCCGAGTCAGTGGGTCGGTTTCGGGCCAGGTCTCCCGTTCAGCTATTTCAAACACTATTCGGTTACACTTTGGTCTAAAGTTCTTAGGTATTTAGAATATGCTTAAACTTGTGTGTTTAATAAAGATTTATTTGTATTTACTAATCTCTACCGCAGGATAGAAAATTTATGTTGATAGGACAGGGAGATAAGACTTTTTTTGTACTGCCGTCGAAGGCAGACGAGCAGTCGGGCCACCTTATGAAAAGTGGTCACCGACGCCCATTGACATCGGCAATGCCGAGGGTATTACCAACACGCTGCCTACGTGAGACAGGATGGACAATATGTTAAATGTCGTTTACCCAGTTAATACGTTGGCTACGGTGCCCTTCAAAACCGGAACACAGTAGTGTTTTACACACTACTGCTTTGCGGCAGAAATAGACTGTTGCCTGTTGTAGGGAATTTCTTCCGTTCTAATTATTACTTAATCTAGAAATACCACGATACAATCGTTGACTTTGTTCAAAAAACATTGAAGGCTGAAAATATTAAAAAGTCTAGCTTTTTTTCAAAACAGATACGTAACAAATAGATTCCTTGTAAAGAATATACTTGCATATTAAGGGATATTATTAAAATTAAATGGAAACCTAAACGCTTCTATTGACGTTAGGTTACTAAGGAGTTAAGTTACTTAAAATTCAGATTCAGTTTCAGGTAATTTTTCAGATGAAGCTGAAACAACGAGGCGTCTGATCTCTTCAGTGTCGTTGAACTCTTTGTGGGCGAACTCAAGGTGAGACGTATTGTTTCAGGAGACCCATTTACGTGTAAAACGACCCAGCTGTTTATCAGAAAGTGGGCCAGTGCAAACATTTACTTCCGCGCCATTCACCTAAAAAGTTTTCTTCTGTTCCAAATGTAAAACTGAAACTTCGCCCTCTAATGTACTAAAGAAGAACGTTTACTGTTATTGAAATGAGGAAATCACCATTTTTTCTGCCCGCTAAAGACGCTTCATCAGACCATCAGATTAATGAGTAAATATAATCTGTGTAACTTCACAAACAATAGTTTATTAATATAGTCCGACAATAAAACAAACGTTTTGTCCGGAAAATATAAATAATGTTTTTACGTCTGTTCCAAGCAAAATAAGGATTATAATTTCAATTCAACGACACAAATTCTATAATTTGATTGGTTCCCGCGACAAAACATAAAACATCCCGCGAAGTTTAGCCAATACTTGAGCTATACTGCGCTATAAGAGTTCTAATAGAGTTGTGTTATAGACAGTGTCGAACGAAATTAAACAGATCTTAAAAGCACAAGGGGCTTTGTTAAATTTATATTAATCTATTAACTTCACTGCATCCAAGGCCGCGATGCGCCTGCGTTATGTAAACCGAACGCATTATAGTAAACCATTCATCTTCGAAACAAGTATAACATATGTAACTAGGCATGGACAGTGAAAATATGTGAAAAAAAGAATCGGTCGTTTATCATATTATGTTTACGAGAAAATATATACGCTTAGTCTAATAAAACTGATTAAGTGATAAATCTTATACTTTAACGTGGATAAATAGCTAGTATTTAAAATGATTTCATTTGTAATTAATGCACGTGGCCGTTAAAGTAAAACTACTAATAGCGTATGTTATCAAGAACTCAAAAATCCAAACAGCCTAATCGAACAATTTTTTTTTTCATAAAAAGTATAACTGCCTCCGTAGCCTAGTGGTATGGGCGTGTGCTTTAGAAACCAGAGGTCATGGGTTCGAATCCTGCGGGGACACAACAAATTTTCATTGTTGTTTCCTATTTGGTTAGGGCAATTTGGGCCGATCACCTAGTAGTCTGAAAAGTAAGATGATCCATGCGTCGGATGGGCATGTAAAAAGTCGGTCCACCCACCAACCCGCATTGGACCAGCGTGGTGGGATACGGTCCAAACCCCCCAATGGAAAGGGGTGTATTAAGGGAGGCCTATGTCCAGCAGTGGATTATCAAAGGCTGATGATACATAAGAAGTATAATTAGTTAGCCTAGACTTGGACCAAAAGACACCGACGGCTATTAATAGACGTATTGGAAATAAGAATATTAGACTATTAGGAGGCTATTTATGCAAAGTAGAAGTCCAAGTCAAATATCTTTATTCAATATGGAAGCAATACTACTTTCTTATTGATTGTCAAATAAACTACCACCGGTTCGGAAATAGAAGCCTCTCTGACCTGAGAAGAACTATACATCGTAATGTTTTATAATAATACATATCTACATAGTACCTTAACAACACCATAATATTAAATTTATATCCTCAAGGCGGACTTAACGCTTCCAGTTGCACGATCCCATGAATAAATCACTCATAATCCTAAGCTTAAGTTGACAGGCGCCTAAGTAATAAGAGAAAACTCTTGATATATTTTTAATTAGCATGGTCGCGAGGTGCTTTTCTTTGATTTATTGAAGTAAGAACGCCTGAAAATTGTTGTGAAGTTATTGTTCTGATTTAAATGGTGACAAGAGCGCGTATTTTTCTAAGATATAACTCTTTATTTCGCAATAATTCCATGGAATATCAGATATTTAAGTTCCTTGAACTTTTTAATATTCGTTAGAGTTTCATAATTCAAAAGCTTTTGTATGATTCTATTTTTAGCATACAAATCTTGCTCTTGTTGTAATTAACAGATAGGAACATAAGTAGCATTTAATCATAAAAATCTATTTTATACATAGGGATTTTATGTCCTTTTTATATATTCATCATTTAGGTATATTTAAATCTTACAACGAGTATAAACACATGTAAGACGCTCACAATCAAAAAGACGCCAATATATAAAGAAAAGGGGGGTAACTTTTAACCTTCCTTCCACTAGTCGTCATAAATAAAAATTATGATTATATTGATATATATACAATCATAATTTTTATTTCAATAATTATATCTAAATTAGACACAAAATTAATTAACCTATATTAAAAGATGAAAAATCTAAGTTATCTTTGTGTCTAGGCATGCATTTAGACATATAAAATTGCTTCGCAAAAGAAAGTTTTACTATATACTATAACAACTGTTTTATATCTTCGCTATTCTAGTATATGCAACTTAAAATATAAGTATCATAATGACACGAGTACATCATCAGCCTTTTATAGTCCACTGCTGAACCGGTGGTAGGTCCCCTGTTTACAGGAGACCGTCTGGGTGGGTACCACCGCGGTGCCTATTTCTGCCGCGAAGCAGTAGTGTGAAAACATTACTGCGTTCCGGTTTGAAGCAGCAAAACGTAGCACTTTACTGAGTAAATAAGACTTAACACCTATGTCTAACGTAAGGCAGCGTCGGCGATACCACTGGTATTATCAACGTCTATGGGTGTCGGTGACCACTTCCCATCAGGTGGCCCGACTGCTCGTCTGCCTGCGTATGCCATAAAAAAAAAAAATAGGCCTCCTCTAATACATCCCTATCCATTAGGGGTTTTTTTTATGACACGAGTGCTTACGGAAAATTTTCGCTAAAAAAATGTACAAAACGAATCTACTACGTGCTCTTCACTCGACAAATAAAAATTGTCACGATGTATCTAATAATTTAGGTGAAGCGTAAATTATTTAATTTGTAAGGTAAGAACCAAGGTTGTTGCTGATATAAGTGTTTCTTAAACCAGCGCAAGCCAATAAAAAAAATCCGTCAAGAGATTATGATCCTAATATTAAAACAATGCTGATTTTCTGCTGGTGCTGATGCCCATAGAGACTAGTATTTTTTTCTTTGAGAAGGTAGAATACGAATTTATGAAAATGTACAGTATCTACAATTAAATAAACCGAAAAAAGCGTATCGTGAATGTAATGCTCAACTTGATAATTTCATTATTGAAAATAATATATAGCTATCTTTTAGACTTTTATGAAAATTATCTTTTAACTCGATTATTTTATTTACGCGATTATTATAGTATAAATATAGTCTACCCGTGATCATGGATGCTGAATAGAGTCCGAAACGTCAGAAATAAATATAAATAATGAACGAGAAAAATAAGTAAAAAGTGCATTTTAGTGCAGTTTCAGTACTGTGCATCATCAGCCTTTGATAGTCCACTGCTGGACATAGGCCTCCCCTAAAATACACCTTTCCATTGGGGGGTTTGGACCGTATCCCACCACGCTGGTCCAATGCGTGTTGGGGTGGACTGACTTTACATGCCCATCCGACGCATGGTCATCTTACTTTCAGACAACTGGGTGTTCGGCCCAAATTGCCTAACCAACTAGGAAACAACAATGAAAATTTGTTGTGTCCCCGCAGGATTCGAACCCACGACCTCCGACACTACTGTAAAATATAAAATTTTACTTCTTTATAGTTTCAGCTTTAAGTAATAAAAAATTGTAAATCATCTTAAAAAAAGCCGGTCAAAATATATTTACTCCGTATAATTTCCAGTAGACGTCTTGCTACATTATACTGAGGAGGAATATCAAATTTAAACTTTATATAATCCCTGAAATAAGTTAATATGACAAATGACAAGAGATATTATAAATCACGGAGTCTGACAACATAATATTTTCGCGTCTTCTGCACAACCCTTGCAAAATTGCATGAAGTCATAATAAAACTGAGTTATAAGGAACGATAACAGGAATGTACAAAGTGTCTGAAATTTCAATAGCTATTGTTTTTATCCATTTGAGATAACCTATTTTAATACTCGTAGCCTAATGGTATGGGCGTTTGCCTTAGAAACCGTAGGTCGTGGGTTCGAATCCTGCGGAAACTCATCAAATTTTTATTGTTGTTCCATAGTTGGTTAGGGCGATTCAGACCGATCACCTAGTTGTCTGAAAAGTTAGATGATCCATGCGTCGGATGACCATGTAAAAAGTCGGTGCACCCACCAACTTGCATTGCAGGATACGGTCCGAAACCCCTGATGGATAAGGGTACATTAAGGGAGGCCTATGTCCAGCCGTGGACTAACACAGGCTGAGGATGATTGCTTTAATCCATTTAAGATTAACTATGTTAATGCTGAGTTAAATTATGTGACTACAATAATGTCCTCGTACGTTTCATTGCAACAATCGACCATCAATTATATGAGTCCCAAGACGCTTTTGTTGATTTCATTGTGACAATTAATTAATCTTGTTCCACCACAGCTAAGATTCATTAGCTGCATTAAGCACGCTTGTATTCAGGATAGTACGAGACGCGTTAACGCATTTTCCTTCTAAAATTGTAAAACGCACTAGCTGCATATGTTTAGCGAAAAACAAATACGGATAGTTTTTCAATGCTGAAAAATTTGGAGTGTGTACGTAAAAAAATATTGTGTATAGGTATTAAAACTAAACCTGAAATATTGAGTCAAAATATGACGTGACTGCTTTCTGTCAATGGTTTGTAGGTATACGTACAAAATAACGCGAGCACACAGTTAAGCCGCACTAGTAAATATAGTCAAAAGCTTCACCCTCTTATGTAAAATCCGTTATTAATGTTATTCTACTAAGACAGAGTTCCCGCAAAGAAGCTTGTGTTAGAAGAAGCTTACCAGAGACAAAAGTCTGGAAGCGTATCCAATTAAAAAAAACAACATCAAGCACAATTGTGTTTATTCCAACATTGCCATAATATCGGTACAGGCCATTGCCATTTTAAAAAATCCTATTTCAGGCTATTCCGTCATTAGTTAAAACAAAAATATTAAAAAATAAACGCGCCAAACACTTACCGCGTTCTTTACGAGAAAATCTACACTACGTCATTGATAACCTTCGTCGGATCGCGACCGATCGAACCCAAGGCCGAACCGCAAATGTTTTTATAACCGAGAAAAATTCACACCGACGCTTACATATAATATGACATACGCGGGCAGCTGCCGATATTATATTGGCGGATGCGAATTAAACAAAGATGACAATAAACAAAGCAACATACGAAACGTCTACGTAAATGTACGTCTTTGCTACAAAGTATAAAACCAAGTCGCTTTTCTGTCCCTATGTCCCTATGTACGCTTAAATCTTTCAAACTACGCGTCTGGTTCCGATGCGGTATTTTTAATAGACAGAATGATTGAAGAGGAGGACATATATGTATAACACATGCTTAATATTGTAGGTATATTTTTCATCAGCATAGCCCCTGCGAAGCAGGGGCGGGTCGCTTTAACTACATAGCAGTTGACGACCGAATTGGGTCTGTGTCCCTGAACTTTCATGGATTGATTCAGGTTCAAATCCTGCTAATGCAAGAACATTGCTTAAGAAACTTATTTATTCTCGTGTCTGTGTTTGTTTGATACGGATCTCGAATCATTAACTACTAGCTTCTGCTCGCGACTTCGTCTGCGTGGTAATATGTGTATGAAAAATAAAAAGAAAAGTAACCTGAGTTACTCCCAGTTTCATCAGGTATCTCTCAATGAAAGTCTTAATAAGCCCAGTCATTCTAAAGATAAGCCAGAACAAACAGACAGAGAGACTTGCAACAATTTAGGAAAAATAGTTTTGTATCGTTATATGTATCGGTTATATGTCACAATTAAATTTAAAAACGGTTATTTTGATGTGGCAAACATACCCCAATTTTGTTTATTTGTATAGAAAACAAAATATTTATTTAAACTTTTAACTAAGTATCTATTATCTATAACTTGTGCCTCATCTAAAGAATCTGTTAAAATGTTACTTCTTTGGAGGCCATAACAAATGTTTCATTTTTATACGACGTCCTAGTAATATCATGACCAAAGGTTATATACTGGAATAAAACATGCGATACATTTAAAAGGGGAAACAAAGTTTAATCTAGATAAGCTTAAAAAAATATGGAGATTATTTATAACATTTACATGCCGCGTAGTTTCGAGCAGTTTTTCTGTAAACTGACCTGATTTTGAATACTGGTTTCAAACACTAACATTCAGATGACCTCGATTAGTATTTAAATCGAGACCTAACATAATATTTTCATTTCGCCTTCCGATACAATGTACATCGATAACCAGTTTACGTTCTTTTTTAACGTCACGGTGGCCTAATAATACATTCGACTTCTTCGAAGATCTGTATGTTATGGTAGCCACTTCCAATATAGTTGAATTGAAAGGTTAAAAAAAGGTTCAAATTAAGCAAAGCTACTACTCTTTTCAACACTAACAATAATGACAAATGAATAACATGTAGTATTTATAACTTAAATAGACAAAGCAACTTAATTGCTGTAGGTTACTTCGTCATGTCCGTTTTTTACCAATTACCATGTTAACTTTTGCTCTAACATAATTGATTTTTTATGGTTTATATTTACTATATAAATTTCCGCAGAGTTATAAATTATTGTATAATTGAGGAACGCAATATGGTTTCAGTTTAATTTCATATCGTACATAATACTAATGTAGTCACTAGCACTCCTAGTCAGTATCTCACTAACCAACTAAGAAACTATAAAGAAAAAATTTAAATCCCCGGAGGATTCCAATCCACGACCTTTAAAGCGCCAGCCTTCACCACTAGGGTACGGAGGCAGTTTAACTGTAATACTAGTATCCCTACAGTGTCAATATATGCAGCACATTCTACTCATCTATAGAGATGTGCACGTGATATGTCAAACACGCGGCGCACGTGTTTACCGTTGGCCCTATCAATCATCTGCCTTTGCCCACTTCGCACACGCGGGATCGTCAAACAAATAATACAAACAGATACGTCTTCACTGAAACAAACATCATGTTATATTGAATATCTGCCTTATTTTAAAATATAAATTTACTTATCAAATTAAAAAAAAAAAACATAGAGATACAGTCGGGAATAAATATATATATAAGTAAGGCGAAAAATCCGTAAATAAGTGGATTTGATATGTATAATCCGTAAATAAAAGAAATAATTATAAATTTACTTACTCAATTACATATATACAGCGAAAAAAGTTTGTGTCTTCATTGCCGCACCCTATCAAGCCTTAATTTATGGCAAATAGAGCCTACTGGGTGTTTAAAATAGTGGTATTTCAACACATCAACGTAATAATCTCATTACTAGAGGACCCACTGCAAGTGGAATTTATTATTATTCTTCATATTTTACATCAACAAATCAACCATGGGGCTTCGAGGTCCATTTTCGTTTTCGCTGGACCTTTTTTTGGAAAACCAAAGAATGTATATTTAATATTACAATTAGTGAGATACGGTCCAAAACCCCTATTAGAGAAGGCATGCATTACGCCTATCTCCATCAGTGGACTGAAACCCGGGCTGATGATAATGAAGATCATTACAATTTCCGAGTCCATGTAGCACAAAAGTCGAAACGTTTAACATGGACAGTTAAAATAAAATGAAAAATGGTCAAGCGCTTCGGAAAATAGGAACAGAATGCTGCTGCTATGAGCGTTATATTCTTGTTCCACGAAAGAGTCGATATGTCAGCTGATTGACGTTGCCATAGGGTATTGTTGCAGTTTTATAAAACTGGTTTCGCTTGGCGTTTTCAAATCTTTTCGATACATTTGGCACAATTTTCGAAAGATTTTAATACTGTTGGCCCGGATTCATTTTGTGTAGTGTAACACTCAATATATTAATAATTAATTATAGTCGCCGAGTGCAATAATTTTTTTAATTTGAATTTCTTTATTGGAAATCTCTATATATAAAAGAGATTCCTACCTATATATTGACTCAAGACGATATCTCTGGAAACATAGGGGTAGCGACTTGAAATTTGGTAGAAATATTCCTTTTGCCGGGTAGAGGTCAGCTAAGAACGGATTTTACGAAATTCCACCCACAAGGGGGGTTGGAGGGTTGCTAGTTCTAAATAAAGTTTTACCATATGACAAACATAAAAACACGAAGCATTATGAAAATATAAAAACTGTATAAAGCAAACTCGCTGTAACAGTATATCCTATACTGGAACTTCTAATGGCTTAAAAACATTAATAGTGGAATATTGGAGCTAGATTGACGTTAAAAATTAATTGGCACGGTATACCTAGAGTAATTGTTACCTGGTAATTACTCTTGATGGCTATGTCGCCCTGAGACATGTCATGTTAAGGGTTTTATATCTATTTATAGCTCAACATCCTATTTCCGAATTAGTGGTGCAATTTGAATAATAGAAGAGAGTTAAATATAGACGGTTGGTAAGAGTAAAGCAGCATTATCTCTCCTAAAAACGAATACAAAGCTGCAGCATGGGTTTTATTTTAGTTACACAAAAGTTGATATTGGCTGCAACACTACTACAATTACAGTGCAATTGCAGCTTTGAGATACTTTTTTGTATTTTGAGCAATTAAAACTCTGTGTCAAAATTAAAGCGACACAAAAATCAAAATTAGGATTTTGTGTGAATTAATGTAAATGTCAAGTGGAGAAGTATAAACGGGAAATAATTAATTTTGATTTTAATTTCGGAGGAATTTTTAGAAACCGCCATTCCAAGCGGGCGAAGTCGCGACTAGTAAATAAATATATGAAAATAAAGACAAATCAGAGTATGTATTCCATTGTAATCATACCAGAATGACCTAAAGGTTTTTAATGACGTGCATCTAACAAAATCCATCGCCAGAATTTAGTCCATATTTAATTTATATCAAAGTAGATTATCTTACGTCCGATAATTGCTTTAACGTGTTCTAACATCGGTAATACTTTTAGATTGACGACATTACGCAAAGATGTCGGCGTCGTAAACTCCCCCCCACATCCTGTTATGTTATATTTGCAATGCAAATTTAATGGACACGATCCAGAATTAAATTGTTGCTGAGGAAAATAGGCAAAAATACACACAAAAAGTTTATCGTCGTTGCACGCATATACGTTTTCTTATATGCATATATTTAAGGCATGCATAAAAGGTAGATTATAAATTGGCACACACATTTAATTTCCAATTCATTAATTACCTACTATTTTTAATAACAAATAAGAGACCTATGATTTTAAACATACTAAGAACATCTGCTAAGAAGTAATCTACGAGTTATTTATTTAAGGTCCATTTTTAAGTTTTATTATCATAAAAAAACCACAAGCATAGTGAAACGTACCAAATTAAATAAAAATACACGGTATAATTAATATTAAATATCATCGAATAAAAATAATACTAAATACACTTATTACGGATTTGTTTATTGCGTTAATTCCTTATTAGTTGTTATGTTGTACTACAACCGACGACGGTTAGTGTACATATGTATAATAATCGCGTAAATAAAAAATAAAGCCGTTTGGAAACAGCCATCGTCATCATCATCACCAGCCTGTGTTAGTCCACTGCTGGGCATAGACCTCTCCTAATGCACCCTTCTCCATTAGGGAGATTTTGGACTATATCCTACCACGCTGGTCCAATGCGGGTTAGTGGATGGACCTACTTTTTACATGCCCATCCGACGCATGGATCATCATACTCTTCAAACAATTGGGTGATCGGCCCAAGATATAGTTATAACCAACCAGAAAACATCGATAACACACAGTTGTTTCCGCGCGGAATCCGAACCCACGAGGCATAACATCCATAGCAACCACAAAAGCAATAATTTCTGCGCAGCGTTTCAAACTACACACCAAACTAATCAATATCGAAACGGGCAGTTCAAGAGTCGCCCCACATTTCGGCGAAGCTAACATAAACGTCATGCTTACAAAGAACTAGTATATAAACACTTGAAACTATTTGCGTCTGATGTTTCCGTTTGTTAAGCTGTAATGCATTAATAAAATCGAATACTTTTAGTACTATTTAATATAATAATATAAAGCAAAGTAGTTACAGTTTTGGTGCATAAATTATACATAAAATGAAAGTTGTTATTCGCAGCGTGTTCTGCGAACGAGCAAATAAAAACAGTTAATATTACAAAATATTGAGCATTTTAATTTTGCAACTACTTATTGAACAAAAAATATAATACAGTTGCTTTATTTGAAAATCAATAAACACTTCACACTAAGATTACCGTTGTTACTAATTAATCGTTCTATAACAAGTTCACAAGTCGCCACATGTCATCTAATTAACATAAAAAACATTTTGTAAAAAGCATCTGATCTCTTAAACGCCTTTGCTATATACCAAAGTAGGTATTCTTAAATTAAATGGATTATCTAAGTACTAAGAGAGCTTAAGTCAACCTAACCTAAGCTACGTTTCAATGCAGAATCTGGTATTAACGTGTCTTTAAGTGATAAACTTATATTGCCTAGAAGTAACATTAAGTTAGTATACTAGATTTAATTTATAGTTGGTGTATAGGATAAAATTAAATCAAAGGAAGAAAGCCTACAAGTAGATTAAGAGCCTATAAATTTACAAACAGCTAAAATTTAAAATTAGTGGATAAAATGTAATATTCAAAGCCTACTTTGACCTTAGACGTAAAATAAACTATGGAAGTAACTGATTGTATCGTATTTCCTTTAAACTGTTGCCCGTGACTTCATCCGCGTGTTAATTTTAAAAAAATTCGGATCTTTTCTATAAAATCAGCATATACGACCGACACAAAAATTAAAACAAACATTACATACGACAATTTACTCAAACATTTTATTACATTTATTATTACACTTTTTTTAATATTCCAAACACACACCGCACTTTTATTTACTTGTATAGATAAAACAGAGAGCAAAGAGTAATAATAAATTAAAATCCGTCACAACTCACATTTAACACGTATTCAATCTTCTGCGAATTTCTGTATACACAAATCGTTGTGCAGGAATAAGGTGAACGCTGAACGAACGAGAAGATTTATGAAAGAAGATTGAGCAGAGATCCGCAGCCGTATTTCTTTATTCGCAGTGCATAATGGCCCAATAAATTTTATGCGCATCGTATTTTATTTCAAAACACATTATGCTCTGGTAATTGCATAAAAGCGCGCTAAACTCTTAAACGAAACAGATATTTTTTTTTATATTTGCATATATTTCTATCGATGTAATATTCATACACTGTTGGAAGGCGACCCCATGATGATTTCCTAAAATGGCTAGATGAAAGAAAGCCTTACTACCCTATAAATAATCATATCTTATTACATCCTAAAATTAGTTCAATATATGATAATAATTATGCCTCCATAGCCAGGTGGTAGACGTGTGCTTTTGCAACGACAGGTCGTGGGTTCGAATCCTGCGGGGACTCATCAAATCATCATTGTTGTTCCCTAGTCGGTAAGGGCAGTTAGTGCCGATCACCCAAGTGTCAGAAAAGTATGATAATTTATGCGTCGGAGGGGCATGTAAAAGTCGGTGAAGCTAAACCGTAAGTAACCCGCATTGGACCAGCGTGACCAAAATCTAGAGTACCAGCAGTGAACTAAACAGCTGCCTGATGATGATGATGATGATATAATAACAATAATATCTAAAGGTTTTTAAATTTTGCTTAAAATAAGGACTTCATTAGGGATTGAATAATAGTAATGTTGTGGTTAAGAAATTTATTAAAAGGCGTTGTATTTCCAATCCTGTTAAATAAAATTTCTGTCTCATGTATTATTCATGTTTCAAATCGCGACAACATTAAAAGAAATTAACATTTTAAAAATGTCCCGACAAATTAATATCATAAACGTAGACGGTTCGAATAAAATGGACGTGATATTCAGACATTTTTAGAAATCACGTTCAATAATACACGCAATGTATATACGCCTCAAGTAAATTGCTTGCGTCAAAATTATTTACGAAAGTAAAAAAAGAGGAACAAAGAAAATCGTGTATGAAAATACAAAGAAATCGCGGCGCTTCAAAGGAATCGCTCGACGGCTCGCAAATAAATATAATTAAATCTTTATATAGCTAAAGTCAAGACGAAAATACTTTCTTTTATATCTCTAAAAGATGAAAATGAAGTATCCAATTTTAGTATCGCCACATATTGTACGATAAAGTCGGTTTTTTTTTTTTGTTATCATTTAAGAGAATACTTGTTTAAAAAAAAATTATAGTATTAAATTTAGTCGATAGAAAAAATGTTTAAAATATAAAAGCAACCACTAAACATAGTAATTGAAAATATTATTTATCTACATAACGCTTGATCTAACATGAATACAATTTTAAGTATCCTAAAAAGTTTACGGAAAACCATTCGCGTCATGAAAGTGATTCATCTATTTATAGCTTTGCATTATAGTAATAAGCTAACTTTAATTTTCTATTAAGATTTTTATAGAAATTAGCAAAAACGAAAGAAAAATCTGGTCTGAACCGAAAATTTGCATTGTTCCCATTCACATGGATTTACGACCCCACTTTCCAAATAAAGCTTAAAATTATATGTTAAATTGTTTTCTCGGTAATAACTGAATATTTTGCAATATCATAGTGCATGATAACAGTCGGAAAATACACAAACTTATTTGAAAATTATACAAACTAAAATGATTAGTAGTGACATGTTCATACCCAACACTTCGTAATATTTTATGTAAAATATAAAATATTTTATGACCAAATAAAAGAACAACTACAGTAGGCATACTACATCCACGCCGCAAGAAATCTAACGTGTAGCGAAACCTTATAAAATTAACTACCGGACAGAATAACAAGAAAAATAAAAGATTGGTTCAAAATCAAGAAATAACGCGATATACCTAAAAGAACTTGTTGCATATACTGTCGTTAATTAATTAAATTATTAAACATGGCATGTATACACAAAAATCACAATAAACAAATCTAATATCATAGCTTCCGAAATGTAAGTTATAATTCATTCTAATCATTAATTATATCCGTAACCTATCGATTGGCACACAGTGCGTTGACCTGGTGGTAACGAACCTTGCGCTGTCCCAGCATTCTCATACTTGGACTTGAGCTTGGCAGCGGTGGCCCTCGCGTCCGACCTCACCGAGTCCGAAGCGGTGCTGCGGAAGGACAGGGTGGTGGAGAAGGTGGAGGAGAAGGAGGACCCGAGGCCCAGGCCAAGGGTGGCGCGGTAGCGGCGGCGGTACATTGCGTGCGCACGCGACGACGGTCGGACGAACACTGACATCGACTTTCTTAGCTGGGGATATAGACGCACCCGGAAAAGCGGATTTATTACCGAACGGGAGTGACGCACGTCCCGCGATGGACGGACGCTGGATCAGGATTGAAAGCGATCGGAGAATGGATTAGAGGCTCTTAGAAAAAGTTGCAATATTTTACATATAAACTTTCTTATTCTTGATAATATGATTGCAAATAGATGAATGGAAAATTTAATCCCAGGATACCTAGACTAAAATCAGATTGGAGTGCGTAGCGGTCTAAGAAATGTAAATGTAATCCAAGTTTAATAAATGGAAATGGCAAAGATATAGGCAATAATATAATGTAAGTGCCCCGATGTATCATAACGAAAATCGTTTTAACGTTAAAAAGAGGAAAGTCGACTTCCAGTCTATATATCCAACATCTATGAATAAAACAAAAGTAAAAACTTCACTATTAACGCAGCTAAATCAGGTGAAAAATAAATAACGGGACATAGACCAATCGAATCAATATTCAATACTCAAGAAGATCATGATCATCTTGAATACTGACTAATGCCTGAAGTTACACACAGTAATCAAACGCTGTTAAAAATTTCAATGGCTTTGAAGTGTTACAAAAATCACGGCACATAAAAACATAGCCGTAGTCTAAACACGATCCCTTATCGTCTCTAAAATACTTAATAAACAACAAATCAACCAAAACGATCGACAAACGACACCGCAATGATGAACCCGTCATCCGTTGGCAGCGTGATGATGAACACAAACAAAGCCGGACGCACAAAGCTCTCTCAGTATTGGGCAATAAAATATAAAAAGCCAGCGCTGGCACTGCGCCAACAGACAGTTAATAAATAATGGCAAAACGACACTTGGAACTGAGTTTTCAATTTAATTTAACTCCAGCGCGTAATCGAGCCGTGGACTGTTGGAAAATTTAGGAGAAACTTTGGCGAAAATCAGCTCACGACGTACGTAGCCCATAATAATATTACTATATTGGATATGATACGTGTAGGGAAAGCTAACTGACCGCTATGGTCATAATGGTGTATCTCGCCATCATCTTAAATGTAACTTGTTTTTTTAGTGCGAACGAAGGCTGACGAGCAATTTAACCACCTGAAAAGTAATCACCGATGCCCGTGAATAGTGGCAATACCAGGTTTGTCACCAACGACCACCTGAAAAACGGTCACTGTCATAGTCACGGCCATATACATTGGCGATACCAGGGGTATCCAACACGCTGCCTACCGTGACACATAGAATGTATGTCTCGTTTACCCAGTGAATACGCTGGCTACGGTGCCCTTCAAACCTGAACACAGTACTGTTATCACACCACTGTTTAGCGGCAGAAATAGGCACCATAGACGGATTGTCTTATTCGATGATGGATGTCGATGAAGGCACTTAAGGGGTCCCTTGGTTCAACTGGCCGATATGATTATGAAGAAGAATAGTAAATGTACTGTCGTCGTGTAATAACAGACAAAGATGGGTCTTGAGAGCAGAACCGATACTGCATGCGCACCGGATGCATCATTTTACTTTTAAGGCAATTAAACGATCGACTTGATTGACGCTTTAAAATAAAAATATCACAAGATACGATGTACGACACAAGTGTACATTAATTATGTACACTTCCGATTATCAGCAATATTGTCTATGGAAATAGAGTCGGATCTGTGACCATCTATCTGCAACCGAACTGGCCAGTTTTGTTTAGCAAATAACACTGACAAGTTGCGGCAGCTTAGGTACGATATGTTTTATGCAGGCCAAAGCTATGCACAGTTTGCATGTATTATGAATTTAAGATAACCACATATCCATTCAATTAATTTACTATCCGAATAAGGGAATTTATAAAGAAGATTTTACTGCTTAATTAAAATTATATGCCGATGTTGCAAACTGTTGTATAACTTTTGTTAAATTTGTATAACGAAATCAAATTATGTAAATTATGCTAGATATCTTTTTAATGTAAAATTAAATACGGTATTGCTGCATAATATGCTGCCAAATCGCAAAAACTGGTGAGAACTTACACTTCAAAACAACTTTTTTTTAGTAGAGAGAGTAAGAGAGTACCTACTTACTAAAATATTAAACAATATTTATCATAAATTAAGAGCCTTAATGAAAAAAAAACAAAAAGATTTTTTACGCTCGACTATCTGTGATAAGGTCGTCTTATATTAAGTTCCTGACAGCATTTCTATAAAAATAAAAATTCTTATTAGTACTTTACATGTGTGTCAGTCTTATTAGTACTTTAAAATAGATTAAACCCATTCAATAGTAGAATATTATTAACATCAAGGTTTGAAATGTCATCCGATCGGTTTCAGGAAGTCACCCTGCGAGAGATGTGAAGACCTTTATTATCAATGGCACGGTTAGTATCGAGTTTGACAAAGGATAAAGGACATGTATGTATGCGATTTATGACAGTTTTTTTTTATTGGCAACGCAGGCAGACGTGCAGTCGGGCCACCTGATGGGAACTGGTCACCGACGCCCATAGACATTGGCAATACCACTGGTATCACGAACGCGCTGCCTACCGTAAGACCTAGGTGTCAAGCCGTATAGTACCCGGTAAATACGCTGGCTACGGTGGTGTTCAAATGGGATACTCTTAGTAAAGTTGAGCAATAATTTTACCAAGTCATTTATTTTCAACATCATGTACGATATGGTATTCTTAAACGTTTTTAATATTAATTGAAATTGCGACATCTATATTTTAAAATCTATTTTATTATCGACTAGCGACCCGCCCCTACTTCGCACGGGAACTCTGATAATAGAAAATATACCGACAAAATTTAACTTATGTTATACATAAAACCTTCCTCTTCAATCACTCTATCTATTAAAAAACTGCATCGAAATTCGTTGCGTAATTTGGAAGTAAATCTTTCAAATTACGCAAAGGATTTCGATGCGATACCGCATAGGGATGTAGAGACAGAGAAAGCGACTTTGTTTTATACTAGGTTAAGATAATACGTAGTAAGTATTCACAAAATACTAATAAATTATTTGTATCGGTTGCATGTATGAAGGCCGAAATAGATTATGCATTGCCTTCGATTTCCATAAATCCTTAGTATAGATTAAAGGCATGTACGATAACATTGATAATTATTGCAATCTTGATAAATTGTAATAATAACAGCTTGATAAAACACTTTATACGTTACTAGCGCGACTTCATCAGCTTGGAATACTCATCATCATCATCATCATCATCATCAGCCTGTGATAGTCCACTGCTGGACATAGGATGCATGGATCATCTTACTTTTCAGACAATTGGGTGATCAGCCCAAATTGCACGAATTTGGAATACTCGCTATTCCTTTATTGATATATTGTACTAAAATATACTGTATATTAGGTTTTGATACCTAATATACAGTATATTATAATTGTATATAAGGTGTTATAGTGTCTAAGTATTATCGTCGACAATTAAGAATCTCCACATTGATTTTCATCCCTATTTCAGCTTTTATTTCATCCCCGTATAGTTTAAAATTACAAAATTTCTACAACAAACACTTATGGCTCGTTTGAAGTATCGAGACACAAAATTTCATGGTTTTATGTTAAAAAATGACGAATTTCCTTAAAAATTTTATAACCCATTCAACCACTTATACAATTATCGCCATACACATCACATCATCAGCCTGTAATAGTCCACTGCTGGACATAGGCCTCCCCTAACACACCCCTATCCATTAGGGGGTTTTGGACCGTATCCCACCACGCTGGTCCAATACGGGTTGGTGGGTGGACCGACTTTTTACATGCCCATCCGACGCAGGGATCATCTTACTTCTCAGACAATTGGGTGATCGGCCCAAATTTCCCTAACCAACTAGGAAAAAACAATGAAAATTTGTTGAGTCCCCGCAGGATTCGAACCTACGACCTTTGGTTTCTAAAGCAAACGCCCATACCACTAGGCTACGGAGGCAGTTATCGCGATAAATAATAGCCAATATTCTTTCATGGAATCAAAATCGGTTCATGGTTTAGACAGTAAAGACGGACAGACGGACGTTAATTTTGCATTTACAATATTAGAGAATGAACGATATTCATTGAAATGATTATATTGGTATAGATTATTTGATAGCTAGTCATAAATCAATTAAAGCTCTGATAGTGAATCATAAACGTGCAAATTTTGCACGTAGTGATTGGAAGATAGGCTTATCATTGAACAATGTTACAAAAATCATTTCCTTTCATCTTTTTGTTAAAGTTTAACCGAAGTTACAATTTGAAGATAGAAACATTGTGCAGTTTTTTAATTTGTTTGTTTAAATATTTACGTGAACCTTCAACAAAATGTATGGCGTAAATAAAGTATTTAAGTGACCGTATCAATTAGTATATTATAAAATTAATCATAGAAATTGTCCAAAGAACAGTCTTGTGAAGACTGAAAAGCCCTAAAACTTCCGGTGCAGTAAAAAAAACGAGAGGCATAAGGCTGTAAAAACGAAACTTAAACAAAAACTACCATTCTTTATAAAGAAATGACCACAATCACCTCATTCTATAGTTATTAAACAAACCTACTTTGCATGTTTAAGGGTCACAAAGCACACCCTGTCAAACATATCACGTTTCATTCCCGCAATTCCCCTAACATTAACTACCAAATAAACAACTAATAACTTATTTAATTAAATAAAACTAAGCCGAATCAAGCCGACAACGCGAAACACCAAACAAAATACGAACATCGCCTAACATTTCCCCTTCGTAATGACGAAACAGTCGTACCTATAGCCCGTACCATAATTCAATTATCCACCGCCCATATCTTTGTCGTCCGTGAGCTAAGCTCGTTACGCTAAGCGTTGACGTCTGTACGTAATTAAATGTGACAATTCACCGAGCGGTCGGCGCGCGAACGTAGTGGATTCGGACGATAAGGACTATAAATAGGACACACGCTATATATACTATTTAAATATTGTGTTAAAAAGTCTGCGAATGATTTACGTTTAGTTACAAAGAATCGCAGGCTAGAGCGATTATTTTAGTCTAACATAAGTGTAGACTTGTTGGAGACTATGACTAACTTTTTAATATAACATCATGTGCTATTTACGTACGTTGTAGGTGAGGTGTAATGAATCCGTCCAACTGCAACTGCCGAGTTATTTAAATCAAAACATTATTGACAACATCCAAAAAAAATTTAAAAGTAACTTTCTATATAGGCTAATTATTGTGGGAAATCTCCGTAACATCTCTGAATGCTTCTATGGCCTATACAAGTGCCAAAAAAGTCATGGAAATTCATTTTAGACTCAAAAATTCCTTGTTCTCGGTCCAACGATAAAAACATGTTCACTTTTAGTGCACTTAGTGTTTGGCATTAGATTTTGTTTAAGTAATTTCGTTGGCGTATACGGTGCGTGTTTAGTATTGATACTGGCCCTTGCTTTACAGACCGGAGGCCGTTAATTCGGATCCTGCAGGGGGACAATTTTCTGTCATCATCGACGCAGGGTTAACTAGGGCTTGTATCCTGAAACCATTCGGAAAGGCGCGTTAAAAGGATTTTTCAAATTTATGGTCAATGCAGCCACCTACAGTTCGCTTATACAATGACATTTCACTATTACAACCACTAGAAAGGTTCCTAGTTCGTTTTAGTTGTGATCAACTTAGACTGAAGCTAAGGGAAACCTAAAAAACTAGCTTTCTTGAAAAATAAAAATAGAATTCGTAATAAACAACGCATCAAAACATCTATACTTTGGTTTGTTTACAAGCATTCAACGTCGGATCTGGATTAAATTGATTTACGCGTCCGTCCAAAGGCCCTCAGACATCGTCTGCCTTGGGCGATGCAATTGATTCTACACAAAGCTTGTGTCACTATCACAGTTGGAGCTAAACGTTGCTCTCTTTAGCAATAACTGGACGGAGCGTTTATCTTTAATATAGCTAATATAACTAAAAGCTTCATGACGAAAGCAGGTTTTTTATTAGCGAAGCAGCAAAAGAAAATCAAATTTAAATGCAGCACTAGCTGTCGTTTGTTTATTAACTATTATCGCATTTGGTATATTTAGAGCATATTGGATTCACAACCATAAGTTAAGTTGCACAATTCAATGTAAGTAACGTCTATGTACTTAAATCTGCTAGTTCAACTATTTAGTTGAGTATGAACTACAAGGACATAAAAGAGATCTTATATATGATCGATATTATCCAAAAATTTACTTAATGTAAATTGTAATAACAGCCATATTTAAATTGCTAATGTAAGGAACGATTTATTAAGCAGTGTAAATGACCAAATATATATAAATATGTATAAAGTATTAAATAAAGCCTTGTAGAAAGTTCGCTTACAGATATAAACATAAACAAAGTTTGAACACAACGAAAAATTAAAAATTCTAATTATAACACTATATGACATCACCTTCTTGACCATTCTAAGAAATGATTATTATACATGCTTATCAAACATTTTTTTGGCATTTTAATATCATTAAACAAATCATGATCTTATTAAATAAAATGACATCTATTCTCGTAAACAAAGGAAATCGTGATCTCACAAAAGTTTAATTTAGAACTTTTATTATTTTATTTTAATAACAAATTTTGAGATAACGTATGTTATGATAATATTGCTATTAAAACAAAACATAATATTACGACAATATATAATCTAATATGAACAACAATAACTTAACTCTCGTAATATTTCACGATTGTAAAGTTTACTATTAAAACAAACAACAAAACTGAAATACAATTACTTAGAAACTTTAATTCAAACGTCATTCTCAAATAACAATATTTAATCTTTATTTAAACGATAATGCTGCTGTAGGATAAAACTGGCTTATTATCTTTAGTTGAAAACGTTCAACGTTTTCCTGAAAAAGCAGCCCATGGAAAAGTGAAAGAAGATTAAGGTTCACATAATATTAATATCCTTAAGGTTTAACTGTAATTAAGATTGCTTAGTAATATGTTAACTTAATGTAATGCTATTTCTTGCAAATGATTGAATAACTTTGGATTAAATAGCTTTATCAGCTTGTCTTGCTTTTAATCGGGTTAATGGCATAGAACAAATTGTACATAGCCTACTAAATAAAAAATTATCCATGACCATTTGCCACGTATTTTCGCTTGCTACGAATGATAACATTCAAACTTTTGATGCCTAAGACCAATTCATATCACATATCACACATCATCAGCCTGTGATAGTCCACTGCTGGACATAGGCCTCCCCTAATACACCCCTATCCATTAGGGGGTTTGGACCGTATCCCACCACGGTGGTCCAATGCGGGTTGGTGGTTGGACTGACTTTTTACATGTCCATCCGACGCATGGATCATCTTACTTTTCAGACAATTGGGTGATCGGCCCAAATTGTCCAAACCAACTAGGAAACAACAATGAAAATTTGTTGTGTCCCCGTAGGATTCGAACCCACGACCTCCGGTTTCTAAAGCACACGCCCATACCACTAGGCTACGGAGGCAGTTAAATGATCAAAATACTTTTTATCGTTTGTGTTACAGCATCTTTTAACGAATAGATGAATTTCATTTCGTAATTGCACTCAAATATTTTTATGCGACATTTTTGTTTCGCAAAAATAAAACGTATGTGTTGCACAACAAACGTTTTTATTAGATATAAGATTTGAATAACAAAGCAAATCACAAGTCACGTAATGTGCAAAGATTACATAGCCGATATGAATTGTCTCAAAGATAAAAAAAATGTATACCGTATAATGACAGAGTTTAGTGAAAAAATACAAATATCATCTGCTATTAAGATCTCTCTTGTGATAATGTCACTTAGCAAATCATAATTTTATTACTTTCGTAGATTATCACGCATTTGTATATGAAATAAAAAAAGCTATTGGGACGTAACCAATCCATTTGAAGCACCAAGGTGGTATCTATAACAGCACACATTAACTGCCTACTTAGCCTAGTGGTATGTGCTTGTACTTTAGAAACCGGAGGTCGTGAGTTCGAATCCCGCGGGAACTCAACTACTGTTCTAAGTTGATTCCTAGTTGGTTAGGGCAATGCGGGCTGATCACCAGATTGCCCGTACAGTAAGACGATTTATGATAGTCAGTTGCATGTAAAAATCGGTCCTGCGTCTGACCTCTCTCCGTTTTTATCGGTCTCCTATCCCATTAGACCATGAGAGCATAAAGCAATATGAAGTGCATATGTGGTTGCGCGTACACTTGTGCACTATAATATCTCCTGCGCAGTTGGCTATCAGCGATCGGCAGCCGTAGCCGAAATCGACTTGAATGTCATTATAACAGCACAATCCTGATTAAATTACCACTCATACATTTTAATATAATATATATAATATACATACATCATAATTTATCAGATTTCATCACAAAAGCCGATTAATCTAGCGAAATAAAACTAAGCAATTAAAAAAGTTACGAGTCACAAATAGATTCAGCTGTCACCTGCATTTATTGCTTTAGTCAAATTCTTCCTGCAATCAACTTTTAGCCTACACATAAAACATTTATAATCGATAAAAGAACAATCACAATTTGTTTAAAAGACTAATATAGTCGTGCATGCTAAGTTTACGCGATATCGATTAAGTCATGGAACTGGTCGTAGCTCACGTACAATACTAGTCAGACCGGTCGAATTAAAGCCGCGACGAACACGAAATTCTGAATTACCGCTGAATTCGTTTTCTGCTTCGGTCGAAGCAATAATGATAACGATTCCCACAATTGGGCAGAGTTCTTTATTCCCAAATACAAGCATAACACAAGGTATTCAAATTAATAATATAAAATGTTTGATACTGTGTAATTTTTTAATGTTTTATTATTACACAAGGCAAATTAAACATTCAGTCGGACATTTAACCATGTACTAAGAAATACATCAAAAAACCTCAACTCGGCTCACCATCATTACACATTGGAACATTGCATGTGTAATCTCTTATACACTAGAAATTACATATGCTATGGTCTTGTTCATAATAAAGCAGATTTATTTAGCTAGCTACCCTAGTTTTACTTTCAAACTTGTTGCCCGTTAAAGTGGATCAATTTTGCAAATAGTTTCAATGATAGAGTACAATAAATAAAACCAACAAATAATGTGCATAACATTCAGATTCAGAGTTTTAACTAAATTTGTTTAAATACAATTTCAATTACGTTCTATGCACTGTAACAATGTAAACTAATACAAAAATTTAATACTCAAGTTCTCCACTTGCTTAATAAAACTGAATGAGGTAAGAGTCTAAAATGTAGTTAAGGTAACTCTGCTCAGATATGGTTATAGCTGTACAAAGCACTATACTTATATATTAAAGATCAAATAATAGACTAATAAAAATAAAGTAAATTCTGTTTTGTCAAGTACCTAAACACATACTCTATAAAAGCTCCTTCACTAAGCTGCAGGGCAATGATGATTATTATTTGCTTTTGTAACTGCTTTATTTAAAATAGATTAAATATATTAACTTTAATGCTGAACATAACATAAGTATGAAATTTTACAATTCTAAACGGAACAAGTGTAACAGCGATTAGTCTTACAGGCTTTGCTAATTAACTCATTATATAGCAACAAGGCATATTGCTTGAACAAATTTTCATCAAAGTATAACAGGTACTAATTGGCTTGATTAACATGTTTTCAGAATAATTACATCAAGTTATACTAACATAACAATTACTCAGACATAATTTTTTATTATGAATAAAATAACAACATCATTTCTTGAATCATAAACCATGTAATTGTTATGAACAAATTAATTTACTGCAGTAAACGAAGCAAATTTTATGCAAAAATATGTGACACATACTATTTTGATGATAGTGTGGATAAAATTATTAGTAAAAGATCAAAAATATATTTTGATCTTTTACTAGTAATTTTTATCATTGTTATGTATAAGGCTAAAATCACAAAGGTTAGTTTTTAATAAGTTACTTTGAAATGGCGTAATGAAAGTTTACTTTAATACCTGCCATTACTTAAATTTATTAATAAGGCTCTAATGTTATAATAAAAATGAACTTGTAATTAATTTTAATCCATTGTTTCTTTTAGTGTTCAAGTGTAGGTGAGCTTACTTAAAAAATATTACATAAAACTAATAAAAAGTTACATCTGAACATAAACAATGTTTGTTTTCTTTATATACACACCAATGCTGTATTAAATCTTGTGCTATCTTAAAAGAAACAAAAGTATAGAAAATCCTGAAGATTGCAAATAAACTTATAGTATTTTTGATACAACTCATACAAAATATTTATTAGTTTTGATAATATCTAAACAACATTAATAATTTCATAAGAAAAATATGCTTGCAGTACTATAAATGCTTACAGGATAATGAAATATAGAAACTATGAATTTGCAGCAATAGATTTGATAAGGAAACTTGGATGTTATCCAAGTTAGCCTCATAAGAACAAAGCATTACATAAGAATACATGCTATTATGTCAGTATATAATTGGAGCAACATGAATTGTGCCATTACTAAGAGTACAATTGTATGAGTGAAACTATAAATCAGATTCCAATAAGAATGTATATTATCAGTAAATATGTACTGTAATATGTAGTAAATATATACCTTGGATAGTTTTATGAAAGCAGACAAGAATAATACCCCCGATTTGAATAATACATACTTACGAAAGTTTATTTATTTTTAATGAGGACAAGAAATGTTTTCTACAAGCATGCCACAACATCTGATGAACTAGAAGATATGGAAAATGGAGACTTACCGTTAATGGACCAGATGTGTGATGGCAAGGAGTGCGCTGCGTAAACTCTCCCGAGCGCAAGAGACGTCCCAGGACCTGGTCCCGCTTCCTCGTTAGAGCTAGAGTCCGTGTCAGGACTCGCCGCAGCGGACGCTTCGTAGCTCTGAGAATTTGCTGGTATAGCGATCGCTTCGTGCGAATCATGCAGATCCGGCACCGACGAGAGTGACCTCGCCCTCTGACGATCATTTGACACTTGTATACCCGGAATTGCGCGTAGCAGGCTAAAGCCGGCGCTACCGGACACGACATCTGAGCTGGAGCTCGTAGAGAATGTCCTTGCGCGCGGACTCTGCCCTCCATTCGCCGTACTGGCCTTAGCACCCATGTCTACCGACTTTATTACGCAAATCGCACTTGTCACACACTAAATTTCTTTCGTGATCACGAGCACACGCGTAAAGCGACACTCGCGACGCCCGCACACATCGTATAGAAAGCAAAATTCAGCCGCGGTATATGAAAATTACAATGCTGTTAAATCGACAAACAGAAGGACGTCGCAAGTACCTACTTGTAAACAGCGTTGCATGTGCCTGCAAAATTTTGACAGTTCTGGTGAAATACTTCTAAATATCGATATAACTCGATTATATTACTAAAATAAGATAACTATTTAGTGTGTACCAAGTTTTGAGGCGATAAATAAAAACGCTCTTTTATTCATATCAAAGTTGAATGTGACATCAGAAAAAGTTTTTGTCTATACCTTTGCTCGTTCAAGAGTTTTCTCAGTGAGTTAACTTCTAATCCACCCAGTTTTACCTAAATAACAATTTTTCGCAGAGTGACGGGCATTTGATCTATCTAATCCTAAGGGTAAACTGTATTTAATGGATGTAGTACTTCTATGTACATTCGAAGGCTTAGTCTTTTAACAACTGTAAATTTGATATGAACCACTAAAACAAACTTTTTACTTCCAACGATTGAAATTATCTAACTTTTTTGGCAATTAGGTTGGTCAGGACAATCAGAAGGAGACAATTCTGATTCCTTCTGATTCAACCAGAAAAAATAAAGTACAAAGCCGAGTTGCTTGTTTTATTTGTACTTCCGAAAAAATCACACAAATATTCGTTGTTGTGTGTTTTCGCCAAAATACAGCAATAGAAATGCTATAAGTTTAAAAGTCAAATATTTATTGGCGTGGATAGTTATTTAAGAGGGAATATAATAAATTTTTATCGCCTACGATAACTAACTATGTATCGCCGAGCATATTTCTAGGCTGTTCATTATTGAATAGAAACGGTACAATCGTCGATATTTACTAAACTAAAGAAAGGAGTATGCAAATATAAGTAGTAACATTTACATTACTATTTTCAGCCATGATAGTAATACCTCTTCTTAAAATATATAGAGAAATATTAAGTACTTTGGTAACAAAAATAATTGACATCTCGATTCTTTTACATCACTAATTGCGGCGAATTGTCACTCATATTTTTAATCTGTTCTTGGTATTTACGATTTTTGTAGTGTAGTAAGAGTGATTTATGTTTACGTGTAATTTACAGAAAATTCCTAAGATCTTACTATAAATAAGGCAGCATGAATTCCGCTACAGTAAGTTTATATCAAATATTTTGTTGTTGACGCCTTCTCTACAAGTTCTTTTAATACGTTAACGTTTTACATTATACTATGTTTAAAAACATCGCTATCTTGATTTGCGTTGTGCTCTCTCTCATTATTACATTTTTACTACAATCAATTAGCTTAGGTACTTAACATAATTCATATACTTATACCGCAACGTCATTTAATTTCTACCAATTACTCTCGCTTTCATAATAACTTTGCTATCAGAGCTAGTTAGTTCAAAATTTCAGCTCTTAGACAATATTGTTACCATATAGTCTTTAATAACATCAATGATTCTGGCTTTGCACGGCTTCTGCTCATGTAGTTGTGTTACCGCATTACTTACAGCCAGGTGTGCCTCAGGTGCCGTTGCTGGATGATGACACAATAGCCTTTGGAGAGGAGGACAATGCCAATAAGCAATTTGTGTAAGTTTTATCTGTGATAAAATCTGTTATTGACCCAAATTCACATTATTGAATAAAAAGGACTTAAACAGATTTTATTGTGTTTATTTATATTTTAACTGCCAATGATAGTCTAATATTGTTTACTTGAACATCCATATGATTTATTTACTCCAGGCATTAGTAACTTTAATAAACTGAATGTAAGAGCACTTATAGCTCTTGATATTCATATTTATAGATATTATATATTGGTAGCTTTTAATGTTGTCCTCATAGCATACAATGTAGATCTAACTGAAAGAACTAATGCAGTACTCAATTTTGTATCAGGGCAGTAGTGTGAAAACATTGCTGTTCCTGTTTCAAGTTAGCGTTTCACCATAGCAATTGTACTGATTAACAGGGATTAGCGTACCATGATGCTGAGGTAATAGTTGACTTGTGTGATCTTATGCTCTATTTTTAAGGGCTATTAAACAATATTAAATAGTGGAAATAGCCAATTTATTTTATTAAATAGACTTCAATCCCAAGGTCTATCGATTCAAAAAGTAGAAAAATCATTTATTTATGAATTTAATAGAAGTTACACCTTTCCCTCTTTCAGACATCCATATATTGTTTTCTTCCACCTGATATTCAGAAGTTCGGCAATTGTGGTGTATATATTATGTGGATGGTTCTCTGATTCATTTATTGCCAGTTTCGTGTTAGTAATACTGTTGTTATCAGCCGACTTTTGGACTGTGAAAAATATAAGTGGTGAGTCACTCTCTATCTCTATGTCTACTTAAAAAAGCTTTGTTTAATTTTAACCGTTGTTTGGTCAAACTTTGTGTGAATTAAAATTTACTAGAGATTTTATGCTTTATTTTTTTTAAGATATACTTAAGCAGTTTGGACTCAGAATAAATGATCAGTAAAAAGAATAACTGCCTCCAAAGCCTGATGGTAAGGGTGCATGCTTTAGAAACTGGAGGTTGTGGGTTCAAATCCTGCTGGGACTCAACAATATTGTCATTGTTGCTTCCTGATTGGTTAGCATTTAGTAAACAAATAGTTTTTTTTTTTTATAGTAATCAAACAACAATTGTTATCTGTTTATCAAATAATCAATGAATATATAATAATCATTATGTTGTTTGCTAATAATTAATGGAAAATTTATGTAGTAATTGAGGTATTAGGAAAATTCAACTGTCATTTCAATGAAAATATCTATTTTATTTTTAGGCCGCTTACTTGTCGGATTAAGGTGGTGGAACTATGTAGACGATGATGGCAAATCACATTGGGTATTTGAGTCAAGACAGGTATGCTAAATTGTTTTCTTTTTTAGTTTTTATTACATATTAGTTTAAAACTACACCAACTTTAATTTTTTCTCTTTTTTTTTTAAATGTCACACTACTGCACAAACAATCTAATTCCTCGTTTTTATTTGTACTGTGTTTAATTTAACAGATTTGACATAACTTTGCTTACATAAATTTTTAAAGTTATTGGGCTCTGATGCAATATATTTTCAGTATATAAAATACTTAGTAAAGTTAAAGTTAATGTCAAATTTCTTTAAATGTATTATAATTGATTTGCTTTTTATATAATTACAGAATCGCATCAATCGCAATGAGAGTCGATTGTTCTGGTTAGGGCTAATATTATGCCCAATGATTTGGTCAGGATTCTTCCTTATATGCCTCTTTGGACTTAAGTTTAAGTGGATGGTATGTAGTTATTAATAAGTCAATGTATTTTTTAAGGCCTTCACCTTGAACAGAACACATGCTAGTACTTTTCAATGTTTTCGGAAATACTGTTCGTTATTAATAATACCACAGTCACACCTATTATTTAAATTACACATGGTAGATGCACAGTCTGTCCCGTTTCTAAAACCCGTTTCGAGTTTATTTGTGGTAGGTCCCCTTTTTACAGGGGGCTGTCTGGGGCGATACCACCGTAGTGCCTAAATTGGTAGTGTGCAAAACTATCGTGTTCCGGTTTGAAGGACATGGTCGTCAGCGTAATTACTGCGTAAACGAGACGTAATGTCCTATGTCTCACGGTGGGCAGCGCGTAGGTGATAACCCCGGCATCACGTTGGTGATCACTTTCCATCAATTGACCCAACTGCTTATCTGCCTTAGTATTTAAAAAAAAACAATGCTCAATGGTATAAATAAAACATATCGTTTTTTTAAATAAATGCATATTCGCTATTTTCAATTATAGAAATGCTTTCATATTACAGATATTCTTATTTTGGTAACTACAATTTATGTATGTTTTACTTAAAATATTGTTCTTTTCAGCTCCTTGTGCTCATAGCATTGACCCTCACTGGAGCAAATCTCTATGGATATGTGAAGTGCAAATTCGGCGCCAAAGAGAATCTTAAATCGGCGACCACAGACTTTGTCAAGAAGCAATTATTGCAGAATGCGACATCTTTCATGTTCACTCAGCCAGCGCCACCTACAACTAGCAACACTGGTGTTGTTTAATAGTTTTATTAATTAAATAAAATATATATTAATTAATTAGTATTAATGTGCACTGTTATAAGTAGACATAGCGTCAGGTGTTCTTTTAAATACAACCTTTGTATTTATATTCAATTTGGAATGTAATACTTATTTATATATGAGGTGAATACAGTATTGAAAATGTATAAAGAATGCCTTCAAAATCTTATGGTGCCATGACAATGAGAAAGCTTTTGATAATGGCATCATTTGGCATAAGATTTGTTTTAACAAATTCTGGCACTTGTTTGACTCTTGTATAGTGAATAAATTCAATTATGTTATCAATATGTTTAAGCTTTATAACAATAAATTAAATACATAAAAAGGACTTCAAATGTGTTCAACTTTAACTGCGATTTCTGCATGATGCGAATATTTTTATAATTTATGTAAGAGGTCAATAATTTGAAAATATTAAAAACAATAACACTGTCCATAATTCAATAATAACAGTTGTTCCGTCAAGGATTTTACAGGAGTAGAATTATTAAAAAAATATTTATTTTATGTTGTCTTCTTACCTTAGAATATACATAAGTAACTATGATGTAGATATTAAATTAGTGGTCTACGTATAAGAGATGTAATATATTTTTTCTTTGTTTTTAACAAACTTATTGATGAAAGAGGAGAATTAAAGGCAGAATTAATAAAATATTTATATCTTACAACCTAACTTATGAGGATCACTTAGGGGTTTTATTTTAACATTCCATTATTGCATTTATTTATCTTGATTATATATTTTTGTACACGTAAGTTACGCTGAGTGCGGCAGCTTCAAAAAATTAATTATAGAGAAAAAGCGCCATCTAGTATCATTTTAAGGAAGTGTGTTCATTTTATTTTTATGTATTTTTTCTGTTGCTTATGCAAAAACCAAGTAGATAATATAAACTATACATAATAAATAATACAATTTTTCCGAATTTGAGCACGTTTAATTATTTTACTATTTGGTTTGGTGACCATGGACCCTAGGAAGGATTTAACGTCGGGTAAAATTTTATATAATGTTAAAGTAATTAAACGCGAAAAAATCCGATAAAAACTATATTATTTACCGTAATTTTTAATGATTAAAAATCAATGAAAACTTAAGAAAAGACACTCTTTTATTTGTGCCTATTAGTATATCGTGAGAAGGCACGGAGCTGTCTGTCCCATTCTAATCCTACCATACTTATCAGGCGATTGATTGAAATTAAATTAATGTATGTCGAATATTATCAATGCATGTCGAGAATTAATATATCTTTACCCCTATTTATTATATATTCCATGAAGTTAAAAATTGTCATATAAAGGTTTACTAGCTTGTTTCCTGCAAATACCAATTGTATTTGAAGCTAGTTTTTTTTTTATCCTTGAAGTTATGCTTCCAGACTCATGTCTTTAGTAAGCTTCATCTAACACAGAGTTCGTGAGGAGCTCCCGTTCCCACGAACTAGGTGGCCCACATTTGCTAAAAATGAAAGCCACACGTACAGACGGTACGTGAGTTAGGCATTAGTTTATGTCTCCTAAGGATCGTCGACGATCGGTTTACTGACCGGGACGCCGACAGTCTGGTGACTGTATTAATCGATTGCTGGGGGCGGTGAGAACCGCCCTGGAACGCGGGTGTATTTAGTATACGCGGTGTGTGTGTGTCGCTGTGCTCGTAAGCGAGGGCGAACTAGGTGAGGTGGTGCTCCGGACCCCGTTGGATCCGGAGTCTCAGCGACCCCTTCCTCGTCCGTGTCCAGGAGAACGTTTCGCGATCTACGCTTTTTACTAGACGCGTTTGGATCGGCCGTATACGTTGCTAATTTTACCAGCAGAGGGTTGCTGTGGTTGACTACTTTATCTATGTGTTTGCGAGTTAACTTTTTAAAGTACTCGCGGCGTGTTGGCAATTTGCGGTCGCTGTGTAAATGTACGTTTCGTTGGTACCACTGCGCCCCGGTGGCGCGGCGGATGAATTTGTTTTGAACTACTTGTAGTTACTTTAGGAGTGTGGAGGATGCGTGAGCGAAAGTTTGGCATGCATAAGCCATGATTGGACGACATGTTGCAGTCGAAGGTCACGCCTAGGTATTTGGTCTTCCTTTCCCATGGGATCGGTTGGCCGTAAAGTTTTAGTTGCCCTAGTGTCTGGTGTCGCGTGGCCTTATCCTGACGCCTGGGTTGAGGACCGAGGGTATCGTGTAATCACGACGTAATTTAGATTCTATTGCTACACTTTTATCGGGATTGACGTCGATTCTCCATTTACGAAACCAATTGCCTAAACGATTGTTCGCGTTTTGGAGCTTTTTATAGATATGGTTTGGTCTAAGCGACGAACAATAGAGAGCGGTGTCATCGGCGAAAAGTGCCAGATTGACATCGTCGGGCTTTGGAATGTCGCTCGTGTAGAGCGCGAATAATAAAGCCCGCTTGGAGCGGACGGCTCGTGGACAGGGTGCCCTCGACTCGATATCGAAAAGAGCGATTCGACAATTAGGCTTGGATGATGTGAACCAGCCTGTCAGGCACTTTGAGAATGTACAGCTTGTAAATCAAGCCGATGTGCCAGACTTTGTCAAATGGCTTTGCGACATCGAAGAAGACGGCCCATGTGATACAGGGTTTGGGTTGATGAAGGCCATTTAGAATGAATTCCGTCAGGCGATAAATTTGGTCGGGACACGAGTGTTTTGGACGAAAACCGAATTGCTCGTCTGGGATGAGGTTATTGGAGAAGGCGTGGTCTTTCAACCGGAAGAGAATTATGCGTTCATATAGCTTGCCCAAGAAATTGAGCAAGCTAATTGGACGATAACTCGTGGGTAGGTTAGAGAGTTTGTTCGGCTTGGGAATACCGATGACGATGGCTTCTTTCCAGGCATCAGGAAAAGTACATGTCGATCGTAAAATGTTGAAAATGTTGACCAACACACAGACAATAGGGCCTGTCAAGTATTTTAGAGTTCTATTTGAGATACGGTCTGGGCCAGGTGCCGACCGGGGTTTAAGACCCTTAATAATATCGCGAACCTCCTCCGGGGTCACTGGCTTTAAATTATCGCCAGGCATTATCGTAAGGCAGCCCTAAGTTCGACTAGACGGTCCACCTCCGATAGGTGGGCCGCGTCGGCGAGTGCGCGAGATGGCGTACATTGCTCTTCTAGCGTATCGGCTAAGCATTTGGCCTTTTCGAAGTCATCGAAAGCTAACAAGCCCCCGGTTGGCTTTGATAATGGCGGCATGGCGTCGCGGGGATCCGACTTCATACGTCGAGCCAACTGCCAATAGGCAGTGTGCGATGGCTCTAAGTCTTCCGTCAGACCTAACCACGTTCCTTTGCGGTTTAATATATATTGTGATAGGAGCGTCTATGCCTGAATCTGAGTATCTAGTTGGGGTCCCGGGAGCTATTATGTTTATGTTGAGTGGCTCCTCGACTTCCAGCAATTTATTGCCATCTGTGTTTGGCGTAATGCAATTCCAGTCGGGATGTTTGCTATTTAAGTCGCCTGCGATAATGGTTGATGCACCTAGGCCGAGAAGCAGCTCTAGGTCACATCATACATCACATCATCAGCCTGTGATAGTCCACTGCTGGACATAGGCCTCCCCTAATACACCTCCATTCATTAGGGGACTTTGGACCGTATCCCACCACGCTGGTCCAATGCGGGTTGGTGGTGGACCGACTTTTACATGCCCATCCGACGCATGGATCATCTTACTTTTCAGACAATTGGGTGATCAGCCCAAATTGCCTAACCAACTAGGAAACAACAATGAAAATTTGTTGAGTCCCGCGGATTCGAACCCACGACCTCCAGTTTCTAAGGCACATGTCTATACCACTAGGCTACGGAGGCAGTTAGGTCGGAGGCTCTAGGTCGGATCTAAGTAACTCCTTACTTGGGGACAGATACACGGAAACAAGTACAAGCGGCCTGTGGCCGGTGAGTGCAATCTGACACACTGTCCCCTCTAAGTTAGTTAGTGTAGGTATGTCTAATGGTGCGATATGTAGTGACCAGTATATTAGTGTACCACCCAGCGGTCCTGACAACCTATCGTTTCCAATTATGTTATAGCAACTGATTCTAGGTTTGTCCCTTGCACTAGAAATAAGTCTATACTATAATCCTGCAAGTATTTAGTGATTTCGGATCGCTGCTTCTTAAGGCCGTTTGCATTAAAATACGATACGAGTAGAGAGAACGGTTTTGCCCTACTTAAGTTGGTAGCCATCTTAAACGGTTAACCTACTTGTTTGTGTCAGTTTCGGTTCTTATTTAAATTTACTTAGTGCGTCTTAGATTTCGGCGTGAGCGAGCAAGACGTTTATTTTTTCAACTGGGCTGATTGCCAGGTGCATTTTATGGTCCAAATCGTATAATTTAGACATGTTTACTTTTTGTGCGAATTCGAAGTATTTCGAGATTAAGTCAACGGGCGGCGGACGGACGTAATTACCGGGCCCTTTGTGTGACGTGAATTGCGCGGCGGGTGCAGGTGCGAGTTTATTGCTCGCTATTGTGGGACCCACCTGGTCGGTTCCCTTACTGATTGTTGCCGCCGCAGCATTAGGGACGGCGGCGGATTTTTTAATTACGACTGGCTTTGTCCATGCATTAACAGCCGTTGCATGGTGCAGGAACAAAGCTCGGCTTTGTAACCGTGGAATTCGCGGAGTTCGCAGAACGTGAGGCAGATGGCCGCGATTGTTTTTGGGTGCTCTCGAGCAACCCCTGTAACGAGCCGGGTGACCTACGTTTTCGCAATTTGCGCACGCGGGCGGCTAGTTATGACACGGCGCAACTAGGCCGGTCTTGCGTGGAGTTTCGACCCGTAAACCGGTTAATTTACATATTGATTGAACATTGAATATTGATTTTCCTCGGGAAAGATCAAGTTCAACCATGAGTAGGTGCATTTGAAATTTATGGCGTGGTGGTGCATGCGGCGCACCCTATGCTCAGGGTATCCTTGGCGTTTGAGATCCGCATTGACCTCGTCTAATTCGAGTTTCTTCGGAATCCCCTAATGAAAACTTGAAGGAGTCGGTCTTCCGGCAGAGCGAAAGTGTGAAACGCGATTTTACCCTCGCGGAGGTATTAGGTTAACGCGCGGAAGTCATCTGAGGTCTCTACGTTGACCCGTATGCCTATACGTGTATTAGCGGAACGGAACTTCGATATTTTTGCCTTTGATAGCCACGTAAGAACACGACTCCAGTGACCCTTGTCGTGAATCACGACCGGGGGTGGAGCCTTGGCCTTACGTTCGGCCATATATACGTCCGCAGTGCTAGGCTTTGACTGCGGCTCGGCCGCGGGCGTCACGGTCGGTGACGGCCGTGGGGAGCTAGGGCGGCTCTCGGTGTCGCTCTCTATGGCGGGGCGTTTTTTGCCCTTTTTATGCGATCGCACGGAACCATCTGAGTCGGCTATGTTCGCGGCGTTTGTTGACACGGTCGTGGGTTCAAAGTCCATTTTCGAGGGCCGGGGTTCGTCTTCGGCGTCTGATTGTGCCGAAAGATAATGACACGGGGCAGGTGTACTTACCGGGCTACGGTCCCGGTTGGATGTCGCAGACGGCAACGACGTGGGCGATTATTTGGGCTTAGTGGGTATGGTAGCGGACGCGACGGCTTTGCCTTCAAATACAAGTTGACGGCAACCAGCGTGGATTTTGGCCCAATATTCCGGGGCGGATTCGCGGAAATAATCATCTATGGCATCGCGGTGTTGTGCGGGATCGTAATGTCCATTTTAGCCATTGGGGCGATCCCCGCCGGCACGGTGTAAGCTATTCTAGCCCTCCCCGACTGCGTGAGGAGGTGTGTGCCTATTAAACAAGTGTAAGCGCTTTAGGAGCACTAGGTGTGTACCTAGCTGCCACCTAATGCAGCAAGCACAAGTTAAATTAAAGATAAAGTCAGGAACCTGCCTGCGAGCACTTACTACACAAACGAAATACAGCACTACTAACACGGCAGCACTGTGACACCAACTAACTTTGTACCGCGTAAGGCTGCCAGTCCACCAGAGCGGAGCGAGGCAGGAGCCGAGAAACGGACTAATGCGGGATGGAGTTGCGTACTGTGACTGTCCACCGGAGCGGAGCAGGGCTGCGGAGCGAGTGAGGAAGTAATGCGGAGCGGAGTTGCTGTGTTTTCAATATGCGGAGCTAGGCAGCAAGTACGCGACGAGTGATTTCGAGCTCCCGGCGTGGGCGATTGGTTTAGTTCTACGCGAAATGTCGTGATAGCAGACATGCCATCGTTTTACGTGAGGGTTGCTGTGGTTGACTACTTTATCTATGTGTTTGCGGTTAACTTTGAAGTGCTCGTGGGTGTGGCAATTTGCGGTCGCCTGTGTAAATCTCGTTTCGTTGGTACCACTGCGCTCCGGTGGCGCGGCGGATGAATTTGTTTTGAACTACTTGTAGTTGCTTGAGGAGTGTGGAACGCGTGAGCTGAAGTTTGGCATGCAGAAGCCATGACTGGTCGTACTATCTTGTACAATAATAGTAAGTTTATGTTGAAGTGAAATTTTACTGTGGAATTCGTTGGGTGATAGAATCTGGTCAGAAACGAACAAGCCTTTCTCCTAACGTCCTGAATATGACTTTCGAACGACATGTGGCAGTCGAAGGGCACGCCTATTTGGCCTTCTTTTCCCATGGGATCGGTTGGCCTAAAGTTTATAGTTGCCCTAGTGTCTGGTGTCGGCCAGCGCGTGGTCTTATCCTGACGTCTGGGTTGAGGACCGGGGTATCGTGTAATCACAACGTAATCTAGACGGATGAAAGTGTGTTGCTACACTTTTATCGGGATTGACGTCGATTCTCCATTTACGAAACCATTCGCCTAAACGATTGATCGCGTTTTGGAGCTTTTATAGATACAGTTTGGTCTAAGCGACGAACAATGAGAGCGGTGTCATCAGCGAAAAGTGCTACAATGACATCGACGGGCTTTGAATGTCGCTCGTGTAGAGCGCGAATAATAAAGGTGATAGGACCGATCCTTAAGAGGACGCCGCTTGGAGCGGACGGCCGTGGACGGGTGCCCTCGACTCGATATCGAAAAGAGTGATTCGACAAGTATGCGTGGATGATGTGAACCAGCCTGTCTGGCACTTTGAGAATTTATAAGCTAGAAATCAACCGAATTGCTCGTCTGGGATGAGGTAATTGGAGAAGCGTGGTCTTCCGGAAGAGAATTATGCGTTCATACTTAGCCTCGAGCAATTGAGCAAGCTAATTAGACGATAACTCGTGGGTAGGTTAAGAGGTTTGTTTGGCTTAGGAATACCGATGACGATGGCTTCTTTCCAGGCATCAGGAAAAGTACAAGTTGATAGTAAAATATTGAAAATGTTGATCAATACACTGACAATAAGGCCTGGCAAGTGTTTTAGAGTTCTATTTGAGATACGGTCTGGGCAGGTGCCGACCGGGGTTTAAGACCCTTAATAATATCGCGAACCTCCTCCGGGATCACTGGCTTTAAATTATCCCTCTGGTCCCACCTCCGATAGGTGGGCCGCGTCGCTATGCGCGTGATGGCGTACACATTGCTCTTATAGCGTATCGGCTAACATTTGGCCTTTTCGAAGTCATCGAAAGCTAACAAGCCCCCGGTTGGCTTTGATAATTTCTCTCTTATCAGACATCGAATGCTGAACGGCAAGCCAAAGTTGCGGTCACCCGAAACCTTGACTGTCCTTCGGACTCGTCGATGGCTGATGAGATATGCGTTAGTGATACTGTCGATGGCAATATACGCTTTGTGTACACTATCAATAACTTTCGGTAGGTTAGAGCAACTTTGGGTGTCCATAGCCTTGAGTTTGCGTTCAAGACAATGCCAATTTGTTACGGTTTTGGTCGTAGGGACCTCACCAGCGCCTTGCCCAATTTGAATGAGACCGGCAAGTGGTCAGAGTCTAACTAACAGAGTGACCTCTATCGATACGACATCGAGCGAGACGTGCCATTTATTGCCATTTGTGTTTGGCGTAATGCAATTCCAGTCGGGATAACTAATAGCAGGTCTATAGTGCTAGGAGCGCCTATGCCGAGTCCTGAGTATCTAGCTGGGGTCCCGGAGCTATTATGTTTATGTTGAGTGGCTCCTCGAGTTCCAGCTATTTATTGCCATTTGTGTTTGGCGTAATGCAATTTCAGTCGGGATGTTTGCTATTTAAGTCGCCTGCGATAATGGTTGATGGACCTAGGCCGAGAAGCAGCTCTAGGTTGGATCTAAGTAACTCTTACTTGGGGACAGATCACGGAAACAATACAAGCGGCCTGTGGCGGTGAGTAGCAATCTGACACGCTGTCCCTCTAAGTTAGTTAAGTGTGGGTATGTCTAATGGTGCGATATGTAGTGACCTCTTATAGTATATCAGTGTACCACCCAGCGGTCCTGACAACCTATAGTTTTTAATTATGTTAAAGCCACTGATTCCAGGATTGGCTATTGACGGTTATAAAAGGTCTCTTGCACTAGAAATAAGTCTATACTATAATCCTGCAAGTATTTAGCGATTTCGGATCGCTGCTTCTCAAGAGCCGTTTGCGTTACATTACGATACGACTAGAGAGCCGGTTTTGCCTACCTAAGTTGGTAGCCATCTTAAACGGTTAACCTACTTGTTTGTGTCTGTTTCGTTTCTTAATTAAATTTACTTAGTGCGTCTAAGATTTCGGCGTGAGTGAGCAAGACGTTTATTTTTTCAACTGGGCTGATTGCCGGTGCATTTTGTGGTCCAAATCGTATAATTTACATATTTACTTTTTGTACGAATTCGAAGTATTTCGTGATTAAGTCAATGGGCGGCGGACGGACGTAATTACCGGGCCTTTTTGTGACGTGCGCCCGCCGCGCAAGTGCGAAGTTTATTGCTCGCTATTGTGGGACCCACCTGGTCGGTTCCCTTACTGATTGTTGCCGCCGCAGCATTAGGGACGGCGGCGGATTTTAATTACGACTGGTTTTGCCCTGCACTAACTGCCGGTAGGTGCAGGAACAAAGCTCGGCTTTGTAACCGCGGAGTTCGCGGAACGTGAGGGCAGATGGCCGCGATTGTTTTTGATACTCTCGAGCAACCCCTGTAACTAGCCGGGTGACCTACGTTTCGCAATTTGCGCACGCGGGTGCTCGACCGAAGGCCCTTGGGCACTCCGGAGTGCTGTGCTGGCTCGGCACATTTCACCAACGTCACGCGAAGCAGTTGCGCGTTGTTGCCCAAAATTTGGCAGATTAGGACACTGCGTGACTAGGCGGTCTTGCGTGGAGTTTCGACCGTAAACCGGTTAATTTACATATTGATTGAACATTGATTATTGATTTTCCTCGGGGAAAGATCAAGCTCGACCATGAGTAAGTGCATTTGAAATTTATTTATGGCGTGGGTGGTGCATGCGGTCACCCTATGCACGGGGTATCCTTGGCGTTTGAGATCCGCATTGACCTCTGTCTAATTCGAGTTCCTTCGGAACTCCCTAATGACGACTCGAAGGAGTCGGTCTTCCGGCAGAGCGAAAGTGTGAAACGCGATTTTACCCTCGCGGAGGTATTGGGTTGACGCGCGGAAGTCATCTGAGGTCTCTACGTTGACCCCTATACGTGTATTAGCGGAAAGGAACTTCGATATTTTCGCCTTTGATAGCCACGTAAGAACACGACTCAGTGACTCTTGTCGTGAATCACGACCGGGGCGGAGTCTTGCGCCTTACGTTCGGCCATATACATCCGCAGTGCTAGGGCTTTGATTGCGGCTTGCTTTTCGCGGGCGTCGCGGTCGGTGACGGGCGTGACGAGCTAGGGCAGCTCTCGGTGTCGCTCTTTATGGCGGGGCGTATTTGCCCTTTTGCGCGATCGCACGGAGGTAAAATCATCTGAGTTGGCTGTGTTGGCGGCGTTTGTTAACACGGTCGTGGATTCGAAGTCCATTTCGAGGCCGTTCGTCTTCGGCGTCTGATTGCGCCGAAAGATAATGACACGGGGCAGGTGTACTTACCTGGCTACGGTCCGGTTGGTGTCGCAGGCGGCAACGGCGTGGGCGATTTTTGGACCTAGCGGATATGGTGGCGGACGCGGCGGCTTGCCTTCAAATACAAGGTGATAGTAACCAGCGTGGAATTTTGACCCAATATTCCGGGCGGATTCGCGGAAATAATCATCTATTGCATCGCGGTGTTGTGCGGGATCGTAATCGTCCATTTTAGCCATTGGGCGCCCCGCCGGCACGGTGTAAGCTATTCTAGCCGCCCCACCTGCGTGAGGAGGTGTGTGCCATTAAACAAGTGTAAGCGCTTTAGGAGCACTAGTGTCCTAGCGACTACCTAATGCAAAGCCCAACTAAATTAAAAGATAAATGCACGTGGGCTTTTTGTATGTGTAACTACTAACAGTTAAGTCGGGAACCTGCCTGCGAGCACTTACTGCACAAACGAAACACAGCACTACTAACACGGCAGCACTGTGACACCAACTAACTTTGTACCGCGTAAGCGAGAATAACGAACTCATGCGGGAACGCAGAGAGGGTCCGTACTGGCAGAACGGAATGTGTAGCTAGTGCTACATTTATAAGTGTTACTATTAAATCCAGGGTCTCTCCAGACAATTTATTTAAACGTATTATAAGTGTTATCGTATTATGCTTATAGTATTCACGAAGTCAAAGTAATGTACGCCATTCAATATTAAAATAATACGCTTCGATCCATTAAACTGTTTTATAAACCAAGCAAAAAAAGGGTGTTTACTTACCATTAGCATTTGAGACAAAAAGTGAATTTGGAGATACCTATTTGAAACAATTAAAATACCGCCGGAGGTATAAAATAATTGTTCGCATATGGTGTTGGCAATATTTGACGAAAATATAATCGAATTTAATAACTTATTGAGTATAATCTATTTATGTGTGTTTTTATAACAATTTGGAGCATATATTTTTTTTAATTCTACATATGTTAGCTCATTAATCCGGTCCTAGTGCTCCGATATTGTTCATTCTTTTTTTAATGATCGCATAGCATTAGCTGTCATTCGGTCCAATTTTTTAAAAATGATATTGTCATTAGTTGTTTAATAATTATTTGAGAAATAAAAATAAATTACAGCTCTAAAATGACAACATCGTGCGATTAAATTGCAAGTGTTGCCAAAACTGTAAAAGATGGACTTAAAGTATATTTTATATAATTGTAGATCTTAAAATGGTTTATAATAAAGTTCGCGAGCGCATATCTTTTAAGAATAACTCACAATGCAATTTTAATGTAAAACATTGTTAAAAATTGCAATAAAGCATATTCAAACCTCATTTAAGGTAATATTGTGTAAGTTTACATAAAAGTTAATGTATTTAAAAAATAACATTTTATGTGCCTAAAACGTGTCATACATAACATTTTGGTTAAATGAATACATTAAAAGATATTAGAGATTTAAAATGCAGTGGCGGAAACCACGGGGTAGTTTTTTGCTGAGGGCACGTTGTCACCGTCGTATATTGCGTGAAATGGTTATATACTGTTTGAAGTTGGTCATATTTTATTTGTTAAAATTTCACTTGCAATAACACCACACGATCCCGTGTGTGATTTAAAGTTGATAATTTTGTTATAATTAACTACAAAATGTAAAGTTTTTTTATAAACGCCTGTTAATATAAACGTTATTTGTAGGAGACAAAGAAGAAGAACTTTACTTTTTAAAATCAGATTAAAGTAAAGGTATTTTTTAAAAAGGTAAAAGGAATTTCCTTTTTTTTTGCAATGAACGAATTAAATAAAAACCTATGGCTCTATCTTTTGAAAGAAAAAATCCTTATTCGTCTAGTTGTTTAACAAATTTTGCATAGGTATGGAAAAGTGATGAGTAATTAAACTTTGAGATAGTATAGTAGTAGTACTTAACAAGATAAAAAAAATCGTCCTGAAATTGTTGTGATATTAGCTCATAAAACAACAATTATGTATGGAAAATTAAAAATATGAGGAAGCAGATAATACGACTAAAATCGCGAGACGGCACCTTTACGTTACTGCAATGATCGCTTGTTATTTGTCACCTAAACCATAAATGTAGTCAAAGCCATTTGATTTAAGAACACAGCTCGATTAAATGCAATGAATTTTATCAATGTAGGAACCTAGGTCCTGTATTTGTAATTTACTTATAATAGTCGATTTATGTTTAAGTTTTAAGTCTTTTGGGTACAGCATCAGAAAAGATTCGATGCTGATCTATTATTTTTTAATGTGAATGACATTAAAAAACTCTTCTGTTTCTCTTCACATTAAAGAACTCATACGATAATTATTTGTAAATATCGTTACTAAATTTAATGGATTTTGTTCTAATACGTAAATATCATCATCATCATCAGCCTGTGATAGTCCACCTGCTGGACATAGGCCTCCTAATACACCTCCATCCATTAGGATTTTGGACCGTACCCACCACGCTGGTCCAATGCGGGTTGGGGGTGGACTCGACTTTACATGCCCATCCGACGCATGGATCATCTTACTTTTCAGACAATTGGTGATCGGCCCAAATTGCCCTAACCAACTAGGAAACAACAATGAAAATTTGTTGAGTCCCGCAGGATTCGAACTCACGACCTCCAGTTTCTAAGGACACGCCTATACCACTAGGCTACGTAAATATCCCAAACACTAAATCTATAAAAAAATATCAAAAAGCTTCCTTTTTGATATTTTTTTATAGATTTAGTTTTACACGTAAACTGTAGTAATTTTCTGTACAGAACAATGCAAAATGAAATATTACTATAATTAAATGTTACAAAGAAATACAATTCAATAAAAAGATGTAACAAAAATTATGCTCCAGGTGAGGCTCGAACTCACAACCCCGGCATTACTCACACGTACACTGTCTTATAAGTACCGTGCGCTAACCAATTGCGCCACTGGAGCTATGAGTGAAAATTCTAAATTTTTATATAGTTTTTATAGCACCATTTAGGTCAAATGACGTTCTTTTTTATGAATAGGAAACGTCAAAGTTCATTATAAAACTGCAGTTAAATATTCAAGTCTAATATTTTTCAGTGCAATATCGTTATCATACCCACTATGTTTGTATTGTTTCTAATTGAGTAAAGTAGTTGATCATATATACACTACAAGTCTTTAACGTCAGTGTGATGTACAGAATCTTGTAAAATTGCGTAGAACATAAACACAAAATGGAATGTAAATTGTAAACGTCATATTTATGTGCAGTGTGTGTTGTGATTGCGTTTCCAATAACATTTTAGCCTCATTCTAATGTTTATTGATTATTCAGTGAAGAAACATTCGTTTAATTAGTGTCTAATGTGTAAACAAGATGAATTGGTTCGACACAGCGGGTTTGACGAGTTTGGCCAAATCCGCTCTGAAGGAGGCACAAAAAACTATCGACAAGGCGCTAGATATAACCGATGAGAGTAGTGAAGAACAAGATGATGATTCCGTTCCGATAAAACCGAAGGCTGCGAGTAGTGCTAATACACCTCAAAAGGACACTACGGACTTCTTCTCGTCCTGGGGCCTCACCGTAAGCGCTGAGAGTCCCAATGACCCTATAAAGGACCAACCAGTAGTCACGGAAAGCCCGTCAAAGGCTAATTCTCAAAGTATTTGGGGTTCGTTTGCCGGTTCCTTCTTTGAGCAACCCAAAACGTCAGAAAATGCATCCGCAATTGTTCGACCGCCTAAAGCCAAATCTTTGAATCTTATAGCTGACGCAAAATATGACAGTCAAGATGATTTGTTTTCAAGGAGTCAGTTGGTCATGTCTGATGGGGCTGAATGTTTAGACACAAAGAAAGATGACCCAGTTACTAAGTTTGATGACAGGCATAACTCTTCATTGTCCCACAGGCTGTCCCTGGTCTCTAGTAGAAACAGTTCTGATTCTGTTGAAGTACTATCCCAAAGCTTAAAAACTACACCTGACTCAGAAGCTTCAGTACATTCAATCTCTAACAGCAGTAGTGCTGGTTTAAAGCAAACTTCAGAATCTGTGGAAATATTACCCGATAGTCTTATCAGCCCTAGTTCAATAGAATGTCTTGGTTTTGATAGTTATTCAAGTGATAAAATTAGTAGTAGTTCATCTAATCTTTCATCCCATGATTTATCTGATAAAAAATCAACTCCACTTGGTGAAGTAACTGAGAGAGCACAAACCGCTGACAGTGTCAGCTTGGTAGCTGATGATGATGAAGACACTATGTCATATAATTCTATATCCGAATGTACTGCACCTACTGTGCTGGACACAGATGAGAAACCTATCAGTCCATTTCCAAAGGCAAGGCATGATATTCACAAGAAGGCAGCGGATAAAGAACTTATCCATATTGATCAACCAGTTGTTCCGCAAAGAATGCAGCTCAGTGAGAATTCATCTAATGATGGTTCATGGTCTGACAGAACATTGAACGCTGATAATGACAGCGTCATCTTAGAAGCTGCAGAAGATCAAAGAAAAGAGAATGATCATGAAGATATACTCATGGAAAAGTTGAGTGACTCATCATCATTTTACAATGTGAATGTTACATCAGATTTGTTGAGGTCTGAGAGCTCGGCCTTTGTGAATGTAGAGAAGCAACAATGCAATGCTCCAGATAGCAGTGAATCGTCTCAAAAAGACAGTAGCATTAAAGAGAGAACATCACCAATAAGTTCCGATAGTAAAAGTGATTTAGTAAAAATTGGATCAGATCGCACATCTGGTCACACATCGGTGATGAAGTTGAAACGGCTACGTCATCTGATATTGAAATTATTCCCAGTCCTAATGGTGACAACGGACACAGCTTTTGTAAGTTGAGCCCTGGTAAATACAGTTTTAAGCAGGCGGGTACTATATCACCGAATCTCGTCGATTTAGTTTTGGGAAAATCTCTAGCAACAAAAATACGAGGCCATACAAGAGAACTGTCTGAAGCGTCTGTACAAAGCAACACCAGCGATGATAGCCAAGGTTCCGAAAATGATAGACTTATGAAACGATTGTGTGAAATGGCGGAGATATTAGATGCAAGGGAGACCAGACTGATGGAAGTTAGCAGGAATAATGCGGAGTTGGTAGAGAGCAATGCCAGTTTGAAGAGTCAAATGGAGAATTTATTAGCAAAGCATGATGTAGCTGATATTAACACATTAACGGACGATTATACTCAAAGGATGTCGGCGTTAGAAAAGAAATTCCAGCAGGCCATTAGAGAAAAGGTAATATTTGTAATTGAAAAATCTTATTAGCGTTCTTCAGTATTACATTTAATGTTTTAAAAATTAATAAGGCCTTATCATGTAATTTTTATGATTACTATATTTTGTTATTTTCAGTGCCACAAGTTTAAATTTTATTGTTATAGGTAGATATGATTAACTGATTTGATTTGTGCACAATGGGCAATAAAAGATTTTTTTTTACTGGTCTGGTCACTTAGTAGTTTGAAAATAGATAGTGGGTGAATCTCAGACTTATGAAATAGGCATAAAAAGTTTCGTAACAATTGGTCAAGCCATTTTGGGGTGTGGGAATGAACATAGTGACATTAGGCTTCAATATTTTAAAATATTTATGTTTGAATTAAGACATTGTGGATTAAAGCATTAAATTGTATGTAGCTAAACTATTACTACATCATCATCATCATCAGCCTCTGATAGTCCACTGCTGGACATAGGCCTCCCTAATAACCCCTATCCATTAGGGGTTTGGACTGCATCCACCACGCTGGTCCAATGCGGGTTGGTGGGACCGACTTTTACATGCCCATCGTCACATGGATCATCTTACTTTTCAGACAATTGGGTGACCCAAATTGTCCTAACCAACTAGGAAACAACAATGAAAATTTGTTGAGTCCCGCAGGATTCGAATCCTCGACCTCGGTTTTAAAGCACATGCTCTACATTACATAGGATATATTGTTAAATCTATATCAACTTGATTATGTCCTAATCTTATATTTTTGTAATAGTTGAATAACTTGACAATGGAATAATTTGTATCTAAATGTATCATATTACAAAGCAATCAAATTTAATGTCTATTTTACACTTCAAATTGTCTAAGGCCTTTGAAGTCTGAATTTGTGAATGTGATATAAAAAAAGATGGATGTATTGATTAAGAAGTAAAATCATGACACATTCAATTCAATCATGAAACATTACCATTTTGTTTAATGAATGGGTGCCATGGCAGTTTTACTAGTACAACTTGAGATTGAATGCTAGATTTACTTAATAAAATGGGTATTTATCATTTATAAAATTCCTTATATTGTCTTTATATAGTTTAATTATTTTAAGCATATTTCAATAAGAACTGGTAAGATATTAATTCTTTTGAAGAATACACATACGGTAATGCTGTTGTTAGATTATTTGTTTGGTTGTAAAAGTACTAAAGATCTATGGTGTTTCTGTAAAAGCTTCTAAAGATCTGCATTTATTTTGAGGTATTTTTTTAAATATAAAAGGCAATTGTTATTTAAATGTCTATAATCTATTTATGAATATAAACTATATAAACGCAGACAATACTTTACCTCAGTTGTTATTTGATGAGGCAATTAGCCTCAATGCTTTTGTTCGTTACTGTAGCATGACGGCCATGAAATAATATGCTAATATATTTATTTCTATGTGAGTTATGGTTCAATGTAATATTATTTTTTAACATTTTTTTTGACTTATCAGTCACCATTATCACGCGTCAGTTGTAAATCAATAAAAGCAATTGTTACAAATGCATCTTTGATGTTATTAAACAAATCACGATAACATTAATTGATAGTATTTTTCTGTAAACGTAGTTTTGTTTTGGACACCATCCGCTTAAGTCATGTCTGCGGAGTTATGCGAGGCGGTAATTTCTTTTAAACATTTAATGTAGTTATTTTTAAAGAAACTTGTATCATTGTTAAGTTTTGTTTTTTAATCTATCAGTTAACTAAGCAAGAGATATAGTACGATTTATATTACGGATGTGTACCCAAACGCAGGTGCTCTAGGAGTAAAGTTATTATTGGTCCGATGGGACGGATACCCGACACGTCCGTAGAGAGATCAGGCAATGCTCAAGCAATTTACAGAACTGCTATAACCAACTAGGAAACAACGATGAAAAGTAATAGAGTCTCCGGAGGATTCGACCCACGAACTCCTGTTGCAAGCGCGTGCCAAAACCATACGGCCATGGAGGCAGTTAAATATTAACGAACATATCTGCTACGTAGCACGAACTTAAATACGAAACGACTTTCTGAATGGATATGCAAATTACTTTGGCTATTTTGTATTAGGGTGCTGAATGTAAACAATCTCAATAATAGGATATAATTAGTTTGTAATGTGTGTTAATATTTAAAATAAGAAATATTCATACGTTTAAAATGAACCTCAATAACTTCAGAGTTATTGTAATGCTTTTTCTTATGGTTGACCACATCATTACTTAGTAGCAATAATATAGATACTGTTAATGACGTTACAAATACTATTTACAAAAAAATGCAGACCGACACAAATTAGGTGTTTTATATGAGTATTCAGATATTGCTTCTGTAAAAATTATTATTTAAGCAAACGCTCAAGTGTAGCTTTAGTTAATAGTTATAATAATTGCTTCGATAGTTAACTGTCTTCACCAGGACCAGTTAAGGAAGGAGTTGGACAAGCTGAAATTAGACGCTACCCGCAAGAACTCCTCGGAGCTGGAGAACGGCATCAAGGAGCGTGATGAGGTGATAGCCCAGCTGCAAGAAGAAGGGGAGAAACTAGCCCGCCAGGAGTTGCAATACTCGAACATCATCAAAAAACTACGAGCGAAGGAGAAGGACAACGAACAAGTGATCAAGAGCTTGAGGTTGGTAGTTAGTACTAAGAACATCAACTGAACGCTTAACAAATAATTTAATTGTTTACAAATATTTTTGATTAAAACTGCGGTTGGCCAATACAAACATCGAAAGCTTTTCTTGAGATTTCTTTTGGTTCGTTCTTATAATTGCTTTGCAAATGGCCATTCAATATTTAAGTTGATTATTATGAAAGTAAAGTCTTATAATGCTTAACTAATTAAAAGACTTTATATATAGCATTAAACTGCCTCGTAGCCTAGTGGTATGGCATGTGCTTTAGAAACCGGAGGTCGTGGTTCGAATCCTGCGGGACGCAACAAATTTTCATTGTTGTTTCCTAGTTGGTTAGGCAATTTGGGCCGATCACCTAAATGTCTGAAAAGTAAGATGATCCATGCGTCGGCTGGACATGTGAAAAGTCGGTCCACCCACCAACCCGCATTGGACCAGCGTGGTGGGATATGGTCCAAACCCTAATGGATAGGGTGTATTAGGGGAGGCCTATGTCCGCAGTGGACTAACAAAGGCTGATGATGTGATGTGATGTGTGATGTGATATATAGCATTAAAAGACTTTAGAGCATGGGGAACTTCTTTACTCGCCTAAACCTTAATGCGTGAGGATTTAAGGATTTGGTGCTAAACATTTGTAAATAAATTATCTGACATTAGTTATGACAGGTCTTGCAATCTTTTCGTCTTTTTAATTGCTGACAATTACAGCTGTCTGGTTGTTTCAGGGATAAAGTAGCGGAATTGACCGCGGAATTGGACAGAGTGAAGCGGTCTATGGCCGCTAAGGAAGAGCTCGAAGTTAGTCAGATAGAGGCAGTATATCGATTGACCACGGCGAATAAGAAATTGGAGACCGAACTTAACGAGGTAAGATTAAATGAATAGTTTTTTTATTGATGTTATATTATGTACGGGATTTTAGGGAGAAAATTTCGTGTTTATATAATGAACTAATCGTTATGACTATATTGTCGAGCAGAGTCAAAATAAAAGGATCTTTCATAATAAAGTCTATTTAAAAATTCATACGGATATATCAAAACGGGTGTGTTGACAAAAGTTTCGAACTTTTCGTATCCAGTGATGTAAAAGTCAAAATTATTTTTTTTTCTTTTAAGATATACAAAAAGTTTCCGCCCCCGGGTGGGCTCGAACCACCAACCTTTCGGTTAACAGCCGAACGCGCTAGCCAATTGCGCCACGGAGGCGATGGGAGACGCAGTGAAATTATACCGTATAGTTTTGCAGCGTCTTCTTGATTATGTTTCACTTTATATAACACGTTGTTTACTCTTGTAAGAACGTCCTTGTTATTTCGGTTATTTTAAGAATATATATCTGTCGTAGAAAGAGTAGCATAAGAATTTTAATTTTCTATAACTTTTGTACAGCTTGTTTAAAACTTATCCTAAAACAGTTAATTTTTCAAGTTTTCCTGTGATGAACACAGTTATGATTTAGTTTCATTTAGAATAGGGAAATGGTTAATGTGGGGAAGTTACCCTTTAGAATTGTTGTTTAATTTTTAATGGCAGATTTAGTAATGGTTGTATATTAAAAGCTTAGATTTATTCTTGATATAGTAAATATTTTACAACAGAATAAAACAAAAACGATGAAAAATTTTATATTTGTGTGCTACAGTTTATTGCAATGTGAATTAACTTGTGACGATAACACTCTGCTAATTGAATACGCGCTCTGGGTTTTTATCAATTATATGATAATTGTATACCTAAAATTGTTCGTTTTCAGTTTTTTATGGAAATACAGTATTATTACAAGCATGACAAAAAAAATGTCATTTAAAAACACTAAAATCCTTAAAAGGACGACAGAGAGGTTAATGACGACCCGCTTGGCTTATTGGTTAATGACCCTGACTTTTACACCAGAGGGTGTGGGTTCGATTCCCACAACGGGAAATATAATTGTGCGATAAACATAGCGTTTTTGTCGTGTCTGCGTGACATATCTATATTATATGTATTCGTTTACGAGTAAAAAGTAAGTCTATATAGTATAGTATTTATATGGGTGTAAGACAGATCCGTAGTACTAGTGCAATTAGTCAATTGCCAATCCGCCTCTCAGCGTGGCAATCGTGAGCAACTCTTTTTAATGGAGTCTTGACGTTCATTAGAAAAGGGCTATGTTCGCCAATGGACTGCTAAAGGATGTTTATGATAATGATATGAAATAACGATATTTGAATTTTAATTGCAGTCGTTGGCACTGTGTGCTTATGACATCGTATGACGATCGATGATCAATGAGACGTGCCAGATATTCACCTGATGGGTAATACTCTCTTCCCAAAAGAAAAGCAACGTAAGACGCCACAAATCCACTAACCACCCTGAGACATGAGACGTTTTGTGTCATTTACCCAGTAATTACGCTGGCTGCGGTGCCCTACAAACCGGAAGACAATGGTGTTTCAGCACTGCATATTTGCGGCAATTGGCGTCGTGGTGGTTTTTGTAAAAAGGCGACGTACCTCCTCAGTTCTTGCCACATTTCGGCCAACTGAAAGAAATTTGCGTTAACAAAATCATATTTCTTATTTAACTGGCCAATCTTATATATCTGCATACTGGCCGCGGTGCATTATATTTTTTTACATTAATTTAAAGTCTAAATTGGACTAACTGTAGTTCTTGCTGGAATATCCCACGTTTTGAAATAAATTCTCACAATAAAGACGTGTAACCGGTCCGCGAAGATGCATGCAGTCACGCACTTAAGCACGTGAAGGCAGTTTAATATTATGAATTCTACTTTTATTATAAATGCCGTAAATTATAAAAAAAATTGTTAAATTTTACAATAAAATAACATATAAAATTTATAAAAACACAATGTGAATTATTCAAAATGTAATAACAAGTATCATATATGTTAGAAAATCGGTCGTTTGCGAGCTATTCCGGTATACAACAAAACAACTTTTGGGTCCGCAATAATATAATGCATAATAATAATTAACACCATGCGAGCAAAACCGTATTGCAAAGCTATTTGGTTCTGTCTTGTAAATCTGGTCCTTGTTGTAATACTTACATCCCAAGAAGTCAATTCAAATATTGTGTCATGCTGTTTCAAGTAACAGTAACGTACCAGGAATAAATATATTTAATAATTATGATTCGACATTATATTTATATTTAATAATAACAAAATAAATAATTTAACATTTATATTTAACTAGCGATTTAAGCCCGCCCTGGCTCTGCACGGGTGCAATACTAAATATCTGTAAAATCTATGGAAAAATTTTAAATTTATTACAGTTTCCCTACTATACTATGCATTATACATATAAACCTTCCTTTTCAATTATTTTATATATATATATAATAAAAAAACGCATCAAAATCCGTTGCGTAGTTTTAAAAATTTAAGCGTACATAGGGATATATGGACAAAGAAAGCGATTTTGTCTTATACTATGTAGTGATTATAATGATATAAAAATCGGTAATTGAAATTCTTTTACCGATTAAAGTAAAAGAAAATTTAAAATATTTACGTATATAAGATTCTTTTATATATGATTTTGTATTTCTCATTTATTACATTGTTTTTATAGTAAACCTTGCGCTGATCTATTAAATGTAAACTAATGTATATAGCCGTGTACCTAATAAATTAACGTTATTCCTAGCGTACTATAGAAATGTAATAGTGACCATATTAATATGATAAATAACATGCGGTGTCACGATAATTAAGTTCGTTTCTGCTTCAAAAAGTAAAGACTACAAAGCTTTTCGAATGAATCTGTCGCTGTAAACTAATATGGGAACAAAAAGGACAAAAATATCCGCCCCCGGGTGGGCTCGAACCACCAACCTTTCGGTTAACAGCCGAACGCGCTAGCCAATTGCGCCACGGAGGCGATGGGAGACACGGTGAAATTATAGGTATAGTTTTGCAGCATCTTCTTAGAAAAAATCTTAGACGAGACAGTTTAAATACTTAGATTGTATTATAATTAACAATAAGAAATAAAAAAAACTTTATTATTGGAATTAATTTGTGAATTTATTGGAATAAAAATGTTTATTCATTTTATCGCCCATTCTTATGCTAACGATTTTAGAGTAAAGTATAGGTGTATGTATACCTTTTGAGTACAATACTTTTATGTATTGTATAACATAATTTAATTAAAGAAAACGTGCGCTTTAACTCGAGATGAATAATTATTACTTGGCACAGCTGTGTAAAGGTCGTTACGTCTTAGAAATAATGTTAAAGTTCGCCAGCTGTTTACGGATAGTTCACGGCAAAATGTTAATACTTTGCGTGGTCATTGATCTTGTATCATGCTATAGGTTAGCTTTATATAAGGTTTGACACGGGCTATTGAAATAAATACATTAAAATATATCTATAGTTAAACAATTGGAACTGGTAAACGAAATAACCCATAGAAATATAGTGGCGTTATATGTACGTGTACGTTGTTATTAATTGGCGGTCGCTTATTGGCATCTTAATGTCAATTGATCAATAAAAACGCCAGATGAATGACGCTGGCATGGGTTACTTTTCGAATTCTTACTTAGCTATTAATAATCTCATCAACAACTACCTCCGTAGCCTAGTGGCAAGGACGTGTTTAAAAACCGAAGGTCGTGGGTTGGAATCCTACGGGGACTCAACACATTTTTATTTTGGTCTTTTAGTTGGTTAGGGTAATGTCGGCCCATCACCCAATTGTCTGAAAAGTAAGATGATCCATGCGTTGGATGGTCATTTAAAAAGTTCACCTACTAATCCGCATTAGACCAGAGTGGTGGGATACGGTTCTAAGACCCCCTAATGGGGCAGGCATGTTTTAGGGGAAGCCTATGTCCAGTAGTGGACCAACACAGGCTGATGATGTGTGTATGTATGTAAACATGATTAATTTGTTAAGTATTCTTTTGATAGATAGTCCAATCGCTACATTATATAATGTATACTGGTCAAATGTGTGCATGTTAATAAAATGCAATATTAATATCATTTAAAGTCGTTTTCAAAATTAATTAGAGCAAGAATACCTCTGTATTTAGGCAGTGATTATTTACATGGAGGCCGTAACGAGTTTTCCGAATGCCACGCTAATCTCATGAACTGTTATCACTGTGCTGATAGCAATGATAACAATTAACGTCCGATGAATCACAATGTATCACTCTAATGAATAAGTGTGATATCAAAACAATTGCGCGTCCGATTAAGAAATACAACACGATTACTCTTTGCATTGGTTAAGCAGTTAAGCTTTCTCAATTAAAAGCATGCAATTTAGTTAAATATTGAGAAAGAATTATACAAGAATATTATTAGAGTAGTCTAAGTCACTCCCAGTTACATCAGCTATATTTCAGAGACATTCCCGACAAAATCGGACCAGCCAGTCCAGGGCTAGAACAAACAGACAGACAAAAATTTACAAATTATGTGGTTTTGCTATATGTACCGGTTGTATATCACAATGTAATGTTATGATGTGTTAAACAACTAAAACTTTAGTGAGACATTAGACTGTAGTAACGTGAAATGTGTATTGGTGCCGACTAGTTTCGGAACTATCGGAGGTCCTTCATCAGGACGTGTGGGTGGGATAACTTCACGGCCGCTTTCCGTTTCGCGCTCTTATTATATTTTAATGTTACAGACTACAATTTTTTTGTATAAATTTTAATTAACCAAGTATATAACGTAGCCTATAAACCATAATTCATAACCTGAAAGTCTTCCTCTAAATGGCATACACGTCTCACATACACGTTCTCGTTTCTCTGCCTTGTTCATTGTACGAGTTATTTTTTAGTTTTGTTATTCGTTATTTTTGATTAAATAGGCAAGACAAAAATACTTGTACTTACAAATAAAAGCATGACAAAAGGTACTGTCCTCTGTTCACGGTCACATTTCATTTGTTTGTTATCGATTGAAATGTTTTTGTACTCATCACGAGATGCGATATGACGAAGGTTGGCATTGTTAACCAATTGACAAAGGAGTGTTTAATCGAATTTTGTGCCATGTTTTTGGACAATATGTAATTATTTCCGAGTAAAACTGATTATTTTACGTAAAATTTGATATATAACTGTTTACTTATTTAATATTTGAAAAATTGCGACAATAGACAATAAATTTGTCCAATATGAACAGTAGGACCGCCCTCAGAGCATCTATATTTTTGTTTAAAAAAATATAAACCAATAATAGATGGGCATAAATTCTAAAACAATGTATAAATTTGTTATTACACACAGACTTAGATATTCTATATATATATCTATTCATCGAATAAAGTTACCGACGCTAGTCTGACAATAGAGCGAACGTAACAGAATAATATGTAACGAACCCGTTATACATCGCAATATCAATCTTGTTTTACTTGCTTTAATTGGGACGAATTGGCTTTCAAGGCATATTTCAATTTATTAAAACGAATATATAGTTACCAATACGAACGCAGGGCTGTTGGCATTTTGTCTTTGCAAAATGTCTTCTTAGATACGCGGCCAATAAATACGAGGCTAAATTAGTTACTTAGGAATGACTATCCCGATGGCTACTGCTACAGAAAGCAAAGAAGTTAATAATTACTAGGTGAAAATATCATAAAAAAGTAACATACTATGTCTTACAGTGACACTATGTTATTCATCTAACTATAACGTGACCCTTACGTAATTGCATAACATAAATCAATGCCTTTAATGTTTGTCGCAAATGTTAAGATGAATTAAAGTAATTGAACATTATTCTAGACCAAGAGCGCCCTAGATGACACGGTGCAAAGATTCGACAGTACCAGGACCTCTTTGGAGGCGGCTCGTAAGGAGCTGGCGGACCTCAGGCGAGGGGCCACGGAGGCGGAGAGGCAAAAGTCTTCGGGGGAGAAGGAGAGGACTCGAAGAGAGGTGGCGGAGAGGGAGGCTGAGCAGCTGAGGGCGGAGCTGCAGCAGTTGAGACTTGATAGAGCGAAAGGTAGACATTGTTCATAAAATTTCTACCCGCCCCACCTTCGCACGGGAGCTATGCTGATAGAAAATGTACTTAAAACATTAAGCATGTGTTATACATATAAACCTTCCTCTTCAATCACTCGTATCTATTTAAAAAAACCGCATTGTAATCCAGTAATGATAGGAATCCTGCGGGGACACCACAGTTTTTCATTATTGTTTCCTAGTTGGTTAGGGCAATTTGGGCCGATCACCCAATTGTCCATGCGTCGGATGGGCATGTAAAAAGTCGGTCCACCCACCAACCCGCATTGGACCAGCGTGGTGGGGTACGGTCCAAAGCCCCCTAATAAATAGGGGTGTGTTAGGGGAGGCCTAGGTCCAGCAGTGGACTATCAAAGGTTGATGATGAATATCCATCACTTTTTCAGAGGAGCAACGTTGGATATCACGCGAGGAGGCATTACGCCGCGAGCTCGCAGAGGCAAGGGAGGCGGGCGAGGCGAGGGAGGTGAGCGAGTGCGGCGAGGGGCAGGCGGCTTCTCTGCTCGCTCAGCTGGCCTCGCTGCAACGCTCGGCGCTGGAGAGGGAGCGAGCGCACGCCGCCGCCGCGAGCACCCGCCTGCACCAGCTGGAGGAGGCCGAGCGAGCGGCCGTCGCTGCGGCTGAGCGCGAGAGCCTCGCTCGGGAGGAGAGCGCTGCGCTCCGAGCGAGACTCGCGGCTGCGGAGACTCAGCTCGCGGACGCTCAGGCGCGACATGACGCGCTCGCGGCTCACTGCCAGAGGGCGCTCGGCGCTCAGCGGGAGCTGGACGGGCAGTTGGCCGAGTGAGTGTTTGGCTCATTGATTGATTGAGCTTATACGTTTGGAATACTCAATAACCTTTTGGAGATACGACACTCAGATGCGAAATAAGTGTGGGTTTCTTGAGTGTTTGGAAACTATATATATATATATATATATTATATGTTTAATTTTATCATTTATATTATTTTATGATAAGGTGTTCTCATGCAAAACCCAGTGAATACAGTATTTCGCAGCAATAAAAGGCACTGCGTTGGTACTTTCCCACACGCGATAAGGGATCTTCATAAAAACGTTTATTAGTTTACATTAATTGCATATAACTAAAGATACTACATCTCATTAATGCTAAAAAATGCGTTGCAGTAAAAAAGAGGAACTGGAGAAGGTTCGCGCCGAGTGCGAGTCGCGCGTGTCCGAGCTGCAGCGGCGACTGCACGAGGCGGAGAGGCAGAGGGACGAGCGCGCGAAGTGCAGGTGACCACTTGATACATCTCATACACAGTGATAATGCCCTCCGACTGGAGAGAGAGAACTGCGCGGGAGGTATTATGTGCACAAGTGTACGTGCAAACACAGGCGCATTCTCTATTCGTTTACACTCTCATAGTACGATGGAACGGATAACCGACACGATCGGATAGCGATCAGGCGCGAGACCGACTTTATACATGCCCGGCCGACGCATGGATCATCTTACTTTATAGGAAATCGGGGGATCGATATCCCTAACCAACTGGGAAACAACAATTTTTTTGGGTACCCACAGGATTGGAACTCACAACCTAGAGTTTGTCACACGCCCTTCCTACTGGGCTACGGAGGCATTTATCTTATAAACTCATACACATACGAATGTTAAATACATACAAAGACACCTCATGTTCAAACACACACGCACAATTTTGATTATTACTAGTTGTGACCACTACAAGCTTTTTAGTAATATTATAATAATTTATAAGTAATCTTATTAAACTGATGCATAAGAATTCAACTGTGCTTGTAAATAATATAATAAGATGTTTTGTTACTTACAGGCAGCACCAACCGAAGTGGAAGCATCACCTCCCCACTCGGTAGCTTCCGACAGTCTCTCTGCGTCTCTGTGGCCGGTAAATTATCGTTTATATTTTGTTTTATATATCAGACATTATTTGTATTGAATCAACATGTTTATTATATTACCTTGTTATAAATTATTATATCATCATCAGCCTGTGATAGTCCACTGCTGGACATAGGCCTCCCCTAATACACCTCCATCCATTAGGGGGATTTAATAATAATTTTTTCCATAAATTATTATATTGTCTTGTAAAATAACTATAATTTTAGTTTTAATTTTATTGCATTGTTTTAATTATATTGTTTATTGAAATGTAGTTTAACTATATTTTGTACGTATAGCATTGATTGTCACACAGTGATTCATATCTTAGTGATAATTCACCAATAAGAAAGCTACTCGGTTGCTATGAGAACATTTTTAGTATTGTTTCAAGCTCGTTCGGTTCGGACACAGATGGCGTTGTTTCTAAAAATGTTTTGTTTCAGGAGGAGGGGTGGGCCGTTCCTCCCCCGGCGGGCTGTCCTCGTTCGGCCTGGCCCCAGGGCTGGGCCTGGGCGTGGGCGTGTCGGCCCCGGGCGTGGAGGAGGCCTTGGCCCTGCTGGGCCGGCGCGAGGGCGAGCTGCGGGCCTCGGCGGCCGCGCTGAGCGCCGCCCGGGCGGAGCGCGCGCGGCTCAAGACGCACTTGGCCGAGCTGCACGGCCAGCTGGCCGATCACCAGGTATCCAGTCGAGTGTCCTGAGGAGTTACATGCGTTGAGGACTTAGATTCTGAAAGGACTAATTTGATGATTTAAAACTTCAGCCCTCTGCTTTATACAGTTGCTCAGCAGGAATCAATATATTATGAAAAGGTAATGGTACAATTTTAAAGCCATGTTTAACACATTGTTTTTCAATCGAAAAACGAAATAAGTTTTAGGCAATTAAAGATTATGTTTTGCTATGTTTTATTTTTTAAATGGTTTTATCAGACAACGTGACGTTTTGTCCAATTTTCAAAACCGGTAGACGAACGATTTAAAACATTTTACGTACCAATTGTCATCTTGTAACGCACACCTCGATCTGCTTTCAGAGCCTGCAGGAGCAGTACGACGCGCTGCTGCAGATGTACGGCGAGAAGGAGGAGCAGCTGGCCGAGCTGCGGCTCGACCTGCACGACGTCACGCAGCTGTACAAGGCGCAGCTGGACGAGCTGCTCGCGCTCAAGGCCTCGGCGCAGAGGTAGCCGGGGGCGGCGTGCTGCGCTCGCCGGAGGGCGCGCTCGCTCTGACCCTCTTCCGCCCCTCTTCCGACCTCGGCACCGAAGGTCTCGGTCGTTCTGACCTTTCCTCATTAAAGCTCTTCGATATGACCTCATCTCTATGCTACTGAACAGTTATCGTATATACTCTGACCCTTATCTGTTTCGAACGTCATAGGTCGTATTTGCTGTGACCTTACCTCATTATCGATGCTCTGACCGTTACCTGTCTCCAATGCTACAGGACCTATACGCTGTGACATCACTTCTTATGTTACTATGTCCACTTCATTAATACTCTGAATCTTACCTGTCCATTCCGACATCACTTTCTTGCTATTTGATCCTTATCATTGATGCTCTGAACCTCACCTAACTCCTACGCCAACAACCATTAGTCGCTAAGTCTTCATCGTACCTGCTTCTAACGTCATTAATTGACTCAATTCTGATTAATTTTGACAATTTACTGAGTAAATGGTTGTTACTTTTCCTTACCGTCACAAAAACTCAAACAATTGGAGCAAACACTACCAGCCTAGAATCTAGAAACTCTGACTTCACTAACCTGTCACTTGTCACACTATCTGTGCCATCAATACTAGGAACATTACCTGGTTCCACTGTAATTTATTTACTGAATAACAATACACTATGATCATATACCAATTATATCTTAATGGTACTTTGTCATAATCAGTATTGATGCACTGACTTTACCTGAATACATTACTTTTGACGTGACAACGTGGTTCAAGATAGGGTGGCACAGTGGCTCTCCTCAAGCAACCATAAGAGAAAGTGAGAGGCTCGATGTCTCTCTTACTCGTGCGCAGTTGGCCTGCTTAAGTGAAAGAGAGACAAAGAGAAAGAGGGTTGATCCTTCTTCCTACTATACGAATGAATATTCACATTGCAATCATTCTACCACTAAAAGATGTTGTCACATATAACTTTCGCCCGTATACCGATTTTACAGGCAAACAATTTTTTTACTCGATCTTGACTTATCAAAATATGTATAAATATTATCCTACTCGTACATTATCTTTGCTCTGCTCGATGCTCTGATTGATTTTATATTTGTCATGTTTATTGGTTTCGGGGTCTTTCTGACATTCATGGTCACGGCAAACCATGATGTTATGTCTCTTTTATTGTTAAACTTAATGTGTCATGGCATTAAGTTTTTAACTCTTAATTTTTAACTCTAATTCCAGTCTTATCCTTCAGATTTCCTCTACTCTACCTATGTCCTATTAAGTCCCTTATATCTCTACTTATCACAAAAGCATTTGCTCTTCATGGTACAAGTATCATGCTCAGAAATTGACAGAAATAAATACTGTCACTTGCCTTAATAAAACTATTCTGTTTAATGTTTTAGGTGCTCAAAAAATGTAAATTTCATTTCGTTCATTAATAGTTTTGTTGTAACTATGATTTGCTTGGTTACTATAGTGTTAAAAAAATAAAAAAGAAAACATCTTGATATTCAGAAAATGTTCTCAACTTTTCAAGGTATTATTCAAGTTATAAATTAGAATTTATTGCAATATGATTATAGGTTCATTTTACTTAGTCATATTCTAGTTTTGATCGTCATGTATTAAATATCGTTTCCTATTTTGTTATAGTATTAATTTAAATAGAAAAAAAAAATTAAAATGGTCACATCATGTTATAAATGTTTTTTTTTCTTTTTATTGAAAAATTATACAGTCTATGTTATGCAGTTTTCATTTGTAGTGGTGTTTTGCGCGTTTTAAATCTATACTGCCACCGAAAAGCGGATTTACATTGTGCATATCTATATCAATCATAATATTTCTGGCGAAATAAATATAATATTATTTAATTTTCAAAATCTGGTTATTTTAAATGTATATGTCGCAATAGGTATTAATTACAAACATTGTTCTTTGAGGTAAAATTTGCTTAAATCACAGGATTTAGATATGAAAGTTGAACACTATATAGTCGTAGATTTTAACATTAATTTATCGGGGAACATATTTTAAACCATAGTTAAGCCAATATAACCTCGGAATAAAACTAAAAAAAGGAACATTTAGCAACCAAGTGTCGTCTTACGTAAGGTGATGTCAGTCGGCTGTCATTCATTCTATTCATCATCATCATTATCAGCCAGTGTTAGTCCACTGCTGGACATATTCCTCCCCTACTTCTCCATTAGGCAGTTTTTGGACCGTAGTGGTGGGACCACACTGGTCCAATGCTCAATGTTAATTCTTTCTACCATTTCTATGTGTGTCAAAATGACAATGTCTTTTTTTTCATTTATTCCGAGTGTGAATTGGCTAAACTATCCTTTTATTTGGGTGCAATATATTATTTTCCAAGACATATGAATTCTTGTACGTTTGTTATGTGTATAGACGTGGTGAGAACTTTTGTTCCTTCGGGAAAACTCTAATCTCTATCGGGATTCGATGACGCCCGAACGGTCAATGAATGATCGTATTGAATGAGTGAAATTTTCATATCCTTTAATACGAATCTTTATTTCTATATTGTCAAATGTCAAAATGAATAATGCCATTGTATAATATAGAGATGTATAGGTATTGAAGCTATTTGAGAGAGTACTATAAATATGAATTGTTCCGAAACATTGCGAAGGAAAATCTTTTCTCACTATATTTATAACGTAACATTATTTAATAAAAATGTTGCTCCATAGAAATGTGCGTATTTTCATCATGAAGCTTCGCGGAATCCGCTATTAAATGATGCCTTTATTATAATGTATTGTATAAATATTCATTGAACGCAATTATTTATAGCGATTGTTCGCGCCGTAGTCATAATTATCGCCTTCATTAGATTATATATGATATGTTGTATGTAATTATTATAAATGTTATTATGGGCGGTGAGGTTATTAATGTAAATAAATTAAAACATGCCATATTTAAATGATGTTTTATTTTAATATCCGATATATTTTCGCTTGCATTATTTTAGAGACGAGCTTTGATTTTTTCCGTCTTTGTGAATTATTCTGCTTGTCTCATCAGGTTTTCTTTCGGTATGTCAATGTCAAAGTCAAAATGGCGAACAAGTTATAAATAAAGTTATAATTGGGACTTGACTTGACATTGGCAGAATCACCGAGACAACCTCGGTGGAGCCATTATAAATGAAAGAAGAAGAAGAAGAATTGGGAATTGCGTAAGGAGTCAAATAAAAAGTCTAGTGACTTTTTATTTGCTATAAAATGAGTCCTAATAAACGTACTAAAATATTTATTATCTTGAGAGAGATAAATAAACATCGAGGAATAGATTTCGTAAATCGTCTTTATTGAAGGCAGATTGTGTAATTTTGTATAAAAAGAAAGTTTTTTTGACAATATTTCAATATTTCAAATAAATATAATATGTTATTTATATTTATTTATTTATTTATACTTCTTGCAAAGTAGTACAGAGAGGGACTTAATGCCAGGCATTTTCTCCAGTCAACCTTGAGGGCATGTAGAGAGAGTGAAGGTGGGGAGGTCAATAGAGTATGTAGACATAGTGTATATGACTTAAAGTATTCTAAAAATAAATACATGATGTAAAAATACAACATAAATGTACTTCACATAAATATACATAGTTGAATGTAAAATTTATACTTAAAACATAACTATTTATATACATATATACACAAAACCTATACAAATAATTGAATATATATATAATATATATACTACATAAATTGACATATTCTGTGAGACAAGTTTTTTAGCAGAAACTCTTTGCCATTTTTTAAAAGTATGTAACTATTAGCCATTCTGATTTTAAAGGTAGCTAATTACCACAGAAGAACAGACTGATAAAGAAAGAGAGAATGCATGAAGTCAGAACGGTGAATGGGGCATTGAAGAAGACGATTGTGCGTCGAACGAAGTTCTTTGTTACTGACTTCACATAGATACTGAAATGAGTAGATATATAAGACGGTGTTGTAGACGAATTGAGGAAGGAGTAGAGAGGTAGTAAGAGCTCGTAACGAGCGTCGCTGGCTATAGGTAGCCACTGCAGTTGGGAACGGTATACTGTAACGTGGTCATATTTACGTAAATTGAAAACAAATCGAATGCAGTTATTTAGAAGTCGGTCAAGTTTGTTGAGGTGATCTGCATTCAGGTCAAAGTAGCACACGTCACCATAGTCGATAAGGGGAAGATCCAAGGTCTGCACGAGCATGGTTTTAGTCTGTATGGCAGAAAATTTTGAGGCGATACAGGCATCGTAATCATTAGTTACTTTCATAACGACACCTGCGATTTGAGCGTTCCAACTCAGCGTCGAATCGATATACAGGCCGAGATTTTTACATTTTGGCTGAGCGGAATAGGGCAACTGTTAAAAATTATTGGAGAAGTGTGTTTGAATCCAATCTACTCAAGGTGCACTTCCTACCAATATAGCCTGACACTTGGATGGATTGACCGCCAAGCCAAATTTGGTACACAACTTTTAATGCACTCAAGTCCTGGTTTATTAAACGTATTGCCTCAGACATATTGTCGACTGGTTGTTGAGTGTACAATTGTAAGTCATCGGCGTAAAGATGATACGCACATTGAAGATCATGGAGAATAAAGTTAATAAATAAAGAAAACAGAAGTGGGGAGAGAATTCCGCCTTGAGGAACACCAGATACAAGATTAACCAACGTGACGAAGAATCGTCAGCATTAACCGATTGCTGGCGCCCTCGAAGATATGAGGAAAACCATTCCAGCACTTCATCCGAGAACAATAAATGTGAAAGGATTGCAAGAAGGATATCATGACTGACAGCATTAAAGGCGTTCGTGAAGTCGATTAGAACCAAAACAGTAAGCTTGGTTGACTCCATGCTCGCCTTTATATCGCCAGTCACTTTCAATAGGGCAGTAGTGGTACTATGGCCAGGTCTAAAACCTGATTGCAGTGGACTAATCAGCTTATTGCTGAAAATGAAGCGGGAAATTTGCTTATTAACGCAAAATTCAAGTACCTTAGAAAGGAAAGGCAAAATAGAGATGGGTCTAAAATGAGAAAGAAGTAAAGGATTAGGTCACTTGGGAAGCGGCCGGACTAGAGCATTACGCCATAAGGATGGGAATGTTCCAGTGCCTAGAGAAAAGTTAATGATATGGGTAAGCACTGGGACAATGAAATCAAGGATGGGAATAATCATACCGGCAATTTTATCAATGCCAACTGCATCGGATTTAATGGAAATGATAGCAGTTTTGATCTCTTCGAAGGTACCGGAGAAAATTTAAAGGGTTCAAGAGAAGGTCGCGTCAAACCATTTAAATGGAAATAGTTACGTACAGTTAGATGATCTAAAAAAGTAGTGGAGGTGAAATGGCGATTTAAATCATCTAAGGTAATTGTCTAGGAAAATTTGATATTCGGACTTACGATGCCTAGTGTTCCAAGGAACTTCCAGACATCGGCAGGAGTTGATTTAGTTATGCTATCAAGAAAGTATCGGCGTTTAGCGTTGCGTATCATCATATTACACCGATTTCGAGCCAATTTGTAGAGGGACCAATTGTTATCAGTGCGCACTTTTTTAAACCTACAAAACAAACGATCTCTACGTCTCATTGCCATGCGTATGCCTTCGGTTAGCCATGGAGATGGTGGACGACTAACTTTTACTCTTTTAATGGGAGCATGGACGTCAAAAAGTTTAGTGATAAGAGTGTTCAAAGATTGAGTCTTGTCATCAATATTGTCGCTCCTAGTCACCACACTCCATTCAAGTTTTCCAGCATCTTCGCGCAGCTTGAAGACATCAAGCATAGAAAATGATCGCACGTGCAGAACCTTAGGTTTAGGTTTGGGAGGCTTTAGGATATAAGAAAGGAAAATTAAGTCGTGGAGAGAAAAACCAGGTGAAGGATGTTGACCATGAATGGAAACTAACGAAGGATTAGATGTTAGGATTAAGTCAAGCCAAGTATCTTCTCCGGACAGGTTATGATGGGTGGCGTTAAGAGGCAATATATGAAAAGAACTAGACTTGACTATATGTAGGAGTTTAAGTGTACGAGGAGATTTGGCAGCCAGGATGTTTGTGTTAAAATCTCCCATGATGACATGGTGCACATACTCTGAACCCAAAGATTCTAGTACCTGCTCGAAGTCGGTGAAGTAATCAGCGTTTGGAGGACAGTACACAACAGCAACCACTAATTTCGCCCCTTTAAGTGTAACTTCTAGAAAGAGGTATTCAGCGGTTGCTGTATAAATTTGAGAGGATGAAGCTAATATTTTGTACGGGAGATCCGATCTTAGGTATATGGCGACGCCCCCTCCACCTTTACCTAAGCGGTCATTCCGGATAAGAACGTAACCGGGGAGAGAATATAACGTAGAAGGAAGATGTGGTTTAAGCCAGCTCTCTGAAATCAAAATGGCATGCACGTTAGAGTGATAGAACCCTTCGCTTAATTCGCTAAAGTGGCTGGGAATACTCTGTGCGTTTAGATGACAGATATTTAATGAGTTAGTTTTATTTACAGAAAAGGTGCTTTTTAAAAAGTCATTCAGAGATTCATCAGCCGAACTAAAGCTATCACTTCCACTTGAACATATTGAATCATTGGCAGAAAAGTATTGTTCATCGTCAGAACTATAAGACATATTAATAAATATAAATAAATATAGATATAATTATAAATACAATTAAAATATTAATATAAAAAGAAGAAAAGATTTTCAATTTAGTTGGTGCGGCAACACTAATTCAGCACCACCCGCCAGCGTACACAATCACAGGTTGTAAAAAAAAAAAAAAGATATATGAATATGTATGAATAAAACAAAATTGTCTAAAGTAATGCAAAAAATAAGAAAACACAAATAATAAAATGTGTAGCAAAAAAGAAAAATAAAAAAAGGAAAGATTTGTAATAAAGTAATAAAAAAAAACATAAACTAAAACGGAACGTACCAATAAGGAACTAGCGGCAGACGTCAGATGTCAAAACATATAATGACGTTAGATGTAACTTACACAATAACAACAATTCACAACAGCTTTATAGAAACAAAAATATACGGTTGAAAATTCATATGAATAAATATAATATATAAGTAATTAGAACTAGCATGTGTAATTACAGTACACCCGTTTTTCAAAGCTAGAACATTAAAATTAAAGTCCTCATCTGAGTAAAGCAGCTATAAATAATTTTCTGTACATGGAATCCAGGCAGTACTTAACAGTTGTTAGAAGTGAACAATGAACAAATGTAAGTGAACATGGTAGAATTGAATACCTAATTAAGACAATCAAGAAAAGTATAGTTCAGTTTTGGTGGGTGACTTTTGGACGCCTGTGGATGCTTTGCAATGAGTGCGCAAGCTCGTCATCTGTGGTTATTTTATGGATGTCACAAGAAGTTTCATAAATATAATGCCATTTTGTGTTCATACTGGCGCATACCAAAATGCAAGCGGCTTTACAAAATAGACTGTCTTACCGGTCAGAAATTCTTTTAATGACATTGAAGAACCCTTTAGTTTAGTCTTGGCCCTCCAGACATCATCTCTGACAGAGACCTTGACAGCCTGACTAGTATAGGTCTTTGCTGCTACTCGGGCACTCGAGTCTATGACAGATCTTTATTTCATCTGGAGATATTTTATCTAGGCCTAAATTTTTATGGAATATGTGAAGTACAGTTGTATGCATTCTTCCTTTTTTTTTTCAGGAAAACCTGAGATAATAAGTGCCTTTCTGCGGTTTTGTGTGTTTAGATTGTCTACCTGCTTAGCACACTCCTTAATTTGTTGACACAGCAAACTAAGGATACCAAATATCAGCTCCCTGAAATTACGGAGCTCCTCAGCAATTCTGGCAACAGTCTCCTTGGAGGACCCTGCATTGCTGATCTGTGCCTGCAGGTCATCCAGCCTCCTGAAGATATTCTCTTCAAGTCGGTTTTGTGTTGAAGCTATTTGTGCCAAATTAGACATTCTGTTTGATGTGATTTGAAGTGAAGTGAAGTGCAATTTTGTTGGGCCGGCAGGTGGTGACTATAACTTGCAATATTAATTACATAAGACTTGCGGTATATGTAAGTAACAACTAAAATAAACTTTTGAAGATAATTTAAAACTTTGTATTACTGTAATTTGCCAAATAATAAATTTAAATTTAAGGAGCAAAGTTAAAAACGTCTAAACTTTTTAGTCACCTACCTCGAAAAACTGTAATATGTGAGTTTTCTAATGAATAAAGTAAACTTTATTCATTAGAAAAGTATTTCAATAATATTTTTTAAAAAGCATTTGTACCCTATGACTTCTGTTGTGTACAATAATATTAAAGCGAAAAGGAAATACTTGCTGATATAGGTCAAAACTTGTATGTCTGGAATTAATTTTTATTTGTTCGGTCTCCATGTATTTTTAGAAAATCATATTTAGTCAAACGGACAAGAAAGTTATAAGGTTTATTGATAGCTCTTTGACGTGCCGAACCCCGAAAAAGTGAAGTAAAAATATAATTAGGTCACCGGGTCGAAGCGGAGATGTACAGCTATCTGTAAAAGGAATTGCGAATCGAAATTGCGCTTAGACATCGCTAGAACAGATCCCCTGGGTCGTTGCCGTTGGTAATAAGTCTAATCTTCTTCGGCGGCTTATAATATGTTTTAATAGAAGCTCGCTTTAAAATATAACCGATTTTGTCGGTGACTCCTCTGATGTAAGGTAAGACGGCAGGCACTCTTTAGACTGTGGCTGGCTTCACACGGTGACTGCGACGTAGACGTGGAATTTGTAGTTTGTTGTCACGCAGCACCTGCTTGACATTCTCCAGTTCAGCTGTCAAATGCTCCTTCTCGCAGATCCGCTGTGCTGTCTGGGACAAACATTTCCCGACAGTAGCTAACTGTGAGGAATGGTGGTGAGAATCACCATTTAAATATTTATTCGTGTGGGTTGCTTTTCTAAAAACTGTATGGCTCAAGCTATTGTTAGAATTTCTGATGATTAAAATATCTAAGAGGGCTAAGGAGTTGTTTGCCTCTATTTCCATTGTGAACTTTATTTTGGGGTGCAAAGAATTAAGATGATCCAGAAATGAATTTGGTTTGTTGGTAAAATGGTTAATGCGTCATCTAAGTACCGCTTATAGAATCTTGGACGGTTGGGAGCTGTATTAAGGGCTGTTTCTTCAAAGTTGTCCATGAAGATATCGGCTATAATAGGAGACATTGGGCAGCCCATCGCTACGCCATCAATCTGCATGCAGAATTGTTCGTTCCACAACAAGTAGTCAGATGTAAGACAATGTTTAAGCAGAGATGCACATTCATTCGGCATTTTATTGTCTTCAAGCTACTTAGTTGCTATTGAGATGCAATCTTCAATATGTAAACATGTAAATAAAGACTGAACATCAAAACTTACCATAGTTTCATTGTTAGCAAGATGGAGATGGTTAATCTCATTAACAAAATGGTAAGAATCTCTTGTTTACGCCTCGGTGTGTCCTCGTAATGGTGACAGAACTTCTACAAGATATTGTGCCAGTTTTGTATGTACGTGAATCAATCTGTCTGACAATTGTTTCAATTTATACTGCTGTATCATTTATAACAATAATATCTTGCTTATGAGACAGCCGAAGCATTGCTCGAAGTATGGTTACTTTAATAAACTTAGAACTTGTTTCTATACTATTCCTTCTTAAACCACAGCGAAGTTACGTTGAATTAAGTGCGCCGGAAAGTTTTAATGGCCGGAGAATGTTTAAAAGTCCCGATTTAGACGCTTTTCGACCGAGAATTGGTCTTCGGTAAATATACTCTTTCTTGAAATACATATTTATATATTAATTAAAGTATTCTCAAAGCTTTTTTTATTTTATAATTTCATTTAATTTTTGTGATTTTGTAACCTAGATATTTTGAGTACACAAACTATATATGTTAATTTTAGTGAATTTACAGGATGAAAGCTTATTAACTGGCTAAAATAATACTTAAACCAGAGTAACAATGCTTGCGTTCTTGATTTCGAGCTTTAGTTAAAATAACATTCGCAGTATACTTTATGAGTTAAAATTGTCGTATCTCCTTAAACAAATAATTCCAGTTTTTATATTTAGTTATCTAACTCTAGGGTAAATTTCTCTATGTAGTAATTTTATAATATTATTAGCAAAATTGTCAAAAGAGCTAATTTTTAAATTCTTTTACCTTTACTTAACGTTTTACCTGTAATTAACATCATGTTATTAAATTAGTTCATCGTATACTACGAAAAGTAAATTATTAAGAATTTTTTGCTGCAGTCGTATTCATCACATATTTAGGTCAGGTTGCCTTACAACTTAGTACATTTGAATCCAGGGAAACGAAATTTTCTTTTATAACACGAAAAGTCGCCATTAAACATTCTGCGCTTGCGGAACTTTACTTTAAAATTCAAAGTGTTTGATATATATCGCTTGCCAGTTGAAAAAGTTTAAGGTTTATTTTATACTATTCACAAGTATGATATACCTACGAACTTTGTATATGTTAGAGAATATTAAAATCATTAGTTTTAAATTCTTGGTGTGCTTATCATTAGTTATTAATATTTATTTATTTTACACTTTTTGTACCCTTCTCGTACAGTAGCGGACCTAATGTCAAAGACATTTCTTTGAGTCAACCATTGGGTAAAATAGAGAGATTAAGAGGAGGTGCATAATGTTGTTTTGCGAAAAATAAACTTCTTAAAGCTACATTAGAAACGAGAAAAGAAATCATTCATTAAAAAGTTATGTTAGATATCTACATATCTAAATTTATATTTATCTTAATGAATAAATATTAATTAACATACATAAGTAATTTGACTATTCAAACGTTGATAATAGCAATATCACAGTCTTATTTCTACACTGAAAACATTTTCTGTATATATAAATTTTAGCAGTTTCGTTCCTAGATATTGATAAAAATGAGTATTAAATACATTCGGAGTATTAGAGTGGAGGTCACGTTTGGGAAGACGGACAGTAGATCGACCCCCGAATCGGTGGGATGCCGATCTCTGTGCACTAGCCAGATTAAATTAGCAGCGAGTAGTATGGGACTGGCCTTCTTGGCGCTCATTGAAAAGCCCTACGTCCAGCAGTGGACTGTAGAAGATGATGATGAATAGTGAAGTATTAAATAAGCTTTCTTTTGAACAATTGTTTCAATTTATACGCATTTTTTATCATATATTTATAGACATATACATTTAAATTATTATTTTTAAATTAAGCAAGATTGATAGAACATTTGATGTCGGCCATCATGTCAATTATATTAATATACAACACATACAAGAAATATCAGCGGCATATCCGCACTAACAGATTAATGAAATCTAAATCCCATCCATCATGTTGTCATGAGCGTTCATGTTCGTCATTTCGTCAAGGGACGTGAAACAGTGACAAATCGTTTGTGTAATGGAATGGGTACTTGAATGCTTTGAACTAAACTGTTGACATTTGGGTAATGCTTAATTGATAGAAGATTTACATTATAAAGAATAAATCACGTACTGTAAATAAACACTATAGCGTAGGCATAGCACATTTGTAATCTGTTCTTTAATATCAAACTAAGTAATAATTAATTTGATTTTATTTCTTGTTATTTAATAATTTTCACGTTATTTCAATGCAATAGGTATTAAGTTGATTTGCCTTAACTCCAAAGATAAACCATTAAATTGGAATTGTAGGACATTGATTTGGTTTCCGATGAATTAACATTGCATTAATAATAATAGAAAATATTCTGAGATAATATTTGAGTAGGAGTTGGTTAGGTAATACGCATTTTTCTTGTATTTTCGCCTTCTCCTTACTTTTATTGAAGAGTCCTCTTGATTTTTTTGACTGGATTTCGTGCTCTGTGGAATTAACCTATTAGAATATACCGGATGTGGAACCACCGAGTGACTTAATTGTCACCATGAGGCCCTCAAATGGGAGCCTCATGCTGAATGAAGGCTGAATGAAAGGGTTGGCCAGGTGAACCGACGCTTCGACGCCTCGTAAGTTCGACCTTACTGTAAGTTCGATATCACCAAGTCAATCCACCACCCACGTTCTTTTAACCACCATTTTTCAAGGATTTCTTGATCTTCCTGTGCTAAAAGTAGAGATGTAATTTAGCTTTCTAAGTTAGTTTTCTACTTTTAAACATTACATTTGGATAAATTTATTATTATAATACAGTTTTACAGATATCATATATCTTCGTTACTTTTAGTCTTAATCTTAATTCATTTTAGATTAACGAAGATAAAAACATGTCACCAGAAAATTTTAAGACAGCAATATTTTTTTTCAATGTCAATTTAAAATAATTTTGATTTGTATTTTATTAAACATTGGAAATTATTTACTATAATTGTAAGTTCAACCTTTAAATGCATTATAGCCTTAATTTAAAATATGTAAATGCGAATCAGAACTGTAGAAAAGATTAATTTACAAGAAACGATTGCGATTTTCCTATGGCCAAGGGAAATAACTGGAGCAGTCTTGGAGAGGACTAAATTGTCTATTGGCACGGCTATTACAGATAAAGGTTCGATATTGGCAGTTATCACTGATGCAGCACTTGCATTTTGTTTTGTTGCTTAAAAAGGATGTTAAGTTGAAGTTGAATAACCACAGTTTTTTACTAAACTTCTATAGCCTAGGGTCAAAATATTCATTAAAACCAACTTTAAATTAGTTGTACTTTGCAATGGGTGAACACGCTTTACATATTTCGTTACAATAATATTATGGTTTTTGAGATAGACTTTTATAAGTCACGCTTGCCTGAAGTCAAACTTACAGATATTTGCACCTCCCTACTTTTTTATCTCTGCATCACCCCAAGGTTGACTGGCAGAAAATGCCTTTGGCATTAAGTCCGCCTATGTACACTTAGTGCAAAAGTTCAAATAAATAAATAAAATATTATATAATAAAATAGTATAAAAGAATAATAGATAAAATTGTGACTTAGGCCTAGTTCTATTTATTAGTCCTTGCTTTACGAGCTAAAGCTATAGCTATTCTGTGAAAACAGCCATCTTATCTTATTAACAATAATCTTTCCTTGAATAAATAATCCTTGCAACGTCCTCATAAATTAGTAATAAATAAAAGTAGTATATAACAAACGTTATTGTTAAATATACAAATGTACCTGTGCATTTAGCGATATTTTATAATTTACCCAGGTTTTTTTATCTATTCATGTAAAATAATCATGTTACTAGTTTAAAAATGTTAAATCTATCTATAAATACCAAAATTGTTTCACATATCAGACTGTTCACGGTTTATCAAGTCCAGTATGTGTATGTTGTCATGTACACGAGGTCAATTTGCATTTTAAATGTGTATCGGTCTAGACTACAGTCGACAACAGTATTAGAATCGATTTGACGGGAAATAGTTCATTTATATTATTATACGTAATATCTGTGCTCGCATGCAACAGATGACTTTAATAAATGACAGGAATAGACTCGCATTGACACGGTATATCTTTATTTTGAATATATTAAGCGACAAAGACTTTAAATTTTATTTAATACATTAAAATTCAGTAAATATTTATAAATATGAGCGAGGTGGTAGGGTCTCTGTTACAGGGGGCCATCTAGGATAGTGCCATCGCGGTATCTATCAAAAAATGCCGGCGGAACAACGTTTTATTTTCTCATTTACTTTCTAACGGCATAACTTTCGCTTGCTGATGTTCTTTTCAGCTTTTTGATAATAAATATAATAGCTAGTTTTTCGCATGTGAATATTTTCGTTCTTTTTTTTGCATTGCCCTGAGGCTTTTCTTCACAAATCTGCTCCGAGTGTTAATGTATAAGGCGATTCAAACCTAAGACCATTGCGTTCCCCTTCATTAAATCATAATAGTGTGTTTGTTAGAGAGTTAAATGTATAAAAATTACATAAGAATAGATTATGACATGTATGACCAATTTATATACTCAAGTTGTTTTAACAATGTTTATGACCAATTGTAAATTATAATGTGTAAGGTACACAGTAAACAAGAAAAGTCGTCAAATAAGAAAAAAGTGGTCAAAAGCCCAATAGTGTCAGTGACAGAATAAGCGTTGTTTGTTCTCTTTAATATCAGGGCTTTTATGTTTTGTATTCGTAAATATACAGGATATAATGCAAGCAGCAAAATGAAGTATAAATACGTTTCTATTTATAGATTTGCTCCTAACTTATCGTTAAGATGATTTTAATTGTTAAATTGATTCGACAAACAGATCCTTTTTTTTAATTTTATTAGAGTCTCTGATTATATCATATACATAATATTAATATATTGATTGTTATATTGCAATAGAATGACTCTTAACTGAGTCAGGGTTTAAATATATTTAAATAAGAATGTAAACAAGTTAAAATGATATTGTTTTGATTTAATTTTTTACGTTTATTCTTACTATTTCTATACGTTGCAAGTTTTTGTGAATAATCACCATTAAATGTTCTTGTAGGAACTCATTTTAAACGGAATAGAACGGTACGCCGTTAGTTAAACGGATCTTTTGTTTCTCTTTAATTTGCGTAGTTTGTGAAAATAGAGAATTCTTTCAGGCGGCTGCTGTGAGTCGTATAAAGGTTAACTAATTTCTCTTAGTGCGGTTTCTTAAATAAACAAAGGCTACCGCCATTCTAGACTATTGTTATTTGATGAAAACTGAAACGCGGTTGAGTTGAATGAAGTTTTCCTGCAAAGTTTTAATGACTAGAGAACATGGAAATTTCTGTTTCCTAGGTGCAGTTAATATTTTTAATGTGAATTAATCACTATTAACAACATTGTTTGCATTAAATTTAACGCCACCAAAGTTATTTTACTTTATGTAAATTTTTAAAATTCTACTCAAGTTATTTTAAACAGTATCAATTATACAAATAAGGCCTGAATGTTCCTTCTTGAGGGGCAAAATCTGGCTTTTTTGTACCCTTCGGTCTCCGGATAAACTTAAATAAAACGAACTTTAAGGGAGAGGCTAACAGAAGAATTCGGAGGTTGGACTCGGTCTTAGTGGACCGCACTGAAACTTGATTTCTAGGGGTTTTGTTTGCGGTTAACTTCGTAGCTTAATTCTTAGTTGTCTTGTTCGGTCATTCCGCATTCCGGAGTCTGAAGTTGTATCAAGACAAATGCAAACACTCACTTATTTAGATGCATTGGCAAATTAGAACTTGGTAAACATGTTAAATAAAACAATTTACGGACTCGTTCAATTTATAATTACTCTATACTGACAGTATTAGCCTAATATTTAAAACACTTCTGTATCGGTTAATCTATTATTAACATAATAATATGAAATACGCTAAAAACCGCATATGCAAATAAAAATTGTCTGCGCTCAATTTTTTTTAAATAAATGATGCGATAATTTAACTTAAATATCAATTTAAACTTAAATGTAAAATATATGTTTAATACCCAAAAAGGGTATTTTTTACTTTTCACATCTTTAATTTAGTCAAACCGACGCCCAGGAGTTTAACTAAATTAAAAAGTAAAGATAAAGATTTTAACAATTTTTTGCTTTGTGTCTGTCGATGTATCTCAACCATCTAAGGGTCAAGACTCTTTACCGTCCAATAGTTTATAATACTGATAATTTTCAAATACAACTCTCGTGTTTCACCCAACCTTGACATTTGCAGAATCACCAAGTAAAGAGATACTTGGTGGTGGAGCCATTTTAACTAAAAGAAGAAGACGAAGCTTTTAACAAATTAAAATAGTGGAGAATATAATTTTTTCCATTTAATAACTGAGTTAATTCCAGCCCGGAGTGATTCAACGCTGTATCCGCCCACAAATCAGACTTTAAATTGGGACGAGTCAGTCATCCATAAGTCTAGTCAGTAGGTTACTACGAGACGCAATAACCACTTATATAGACAGGCTTTCGTTCCAAGTATGTCCGATATAGTTGTACACACACAAACCACGCAAGCGCATTGACCTCACTCGTACATAGAACTCCCGAATCCGAAACATGTTTAGTAACTCGCACATTAACATTGACATGGAGCATGGCCACTCGCCAGGATTTCATATGTTACAGTTACCCCAACAGTAAACTAGCCACTGTACTTCAGCAAGAAAGTTTTTGCTCTAGTTGATAATGCGCGTTACATTAAACTAGAGCTTCTTGTCTAAATTAAGTCACGAAAAAAACGTATTAGGGATTTGGAGCGAACACGTCTCACTTGTCTACGCTCGTAGCGTTGGCTTCGACGTTTCTACGTTTATCCTTTCTTCAATGAAATTGAACGTGTTTCGCAAACAAACGAAGGAATAGATCTGTTGGAACGTGCTGCTCGTATTTTGATTAAATAAATTCAACTCTCAAATTGTTTATAAAATAATTTTCTTAACGTATATACGCATAAATTATCCAATACCCAATTTTAATTCTTTTAAAGCTAATAAAACCACGTTAAACTTTAATCATAGACTGGACATAAAATTAAGATACTCCGTTAAACAATATCTAGTACTGAAGGCGAAACAAAAATGACATGATTCTATTGCGCGGTCGCAGTTTCAGCTCTCATTTTTTTATTCGAGGAGTCAGTTTATTACGTATGTAAAAATATTGGAGCCGTTAATTACTCTTTGATAGTTTTCTTTATAAGTTAGGATACTTATGTTGTGTAAAACATTACAACGAAAAAGATACGTAAATACCAGCAGGATTAATAAATTCCAGTGGTTTTTAATAATCATTTGTTTTTTAAAAACATGTCCATAAATAAAAGAAAGGGATAGTTAAAAAATCAGTAGTATGTCATAAATTTCTGTACGATAATTTATTGCTATTTATTGGATACTAAATTCATAAGGTCATTATTACATTTATCCGCCTACGGGTTCTAGCGGTATTGGCCCTTGCTTTATAAGCCGGAGGTCGAGGTCGAGCGTTCGAATCCCGCGGGGAAATAACTTTGTGTTGTCGTTGTTTTCTGATGATGATGATCATTACATGTGCCCATTAATCACCTTCTTTATTTAAAATTGGATTTTTCCTGTTTTATACATCTGTTGATAGATTTGTAAATTTAAAAACGTGTGACACGTTTAACGTGTCAATATTGTCTGTGATTAGAATGGGAATTTAAACGTATAGCCCACAGCTACTCGCTGTTTGTGCAGTGGAGATCAAACAAAAACTGCTGCAGGAAAAAGCTTAGCAAAAACATAAAAGACAATCTTTGTGACAAATGTGTGTTTTATATTTATTATAAGTGACAGTATTTCAATTTCATTTTATAAAAAATAATAATGACTTGTGCACAATAATTCATAACGGACCATACTTTAATTACTCTTAAATCTGAAGATCTATCTTCCTTTTAAACAAATTTAAGTTAAACGAGTCTTTGCCGTCTACATGGCATTTGTCTAATTGTAATTGAGTCCCAAAGCAGCAATTTTACACAAATAGAAACTAGTTTCTGGGTCAACGCAATTACGAAATGCTACGTTGTAGGGGAGCTCACATTAATCTGCCCCATCGACAGTCGTCTAACATAACGAAAATCTTGATATAATTTATTAAAGCAATACATATACGTAAACAAAAGAGTTAATTTTAATTGTATCACTTAATAATTGTAGATTAATACTTCATTCAGGCATTTCTTTAGCCTTTATAACTTATATTCAAAATCATTATTTCTAAATTTATTGATCTTGTAAAGTTGCACGAGTGCTCGTTTTGCAAATCATTGTTATTTAGGTTTTGATAATTGGTTAGTAAATGACAGACTTTCATTACTTAATGGGTGTATTATATCTAGACTAATAGTTGTTTTCTATTGAATTTAGACATCAAGTTTTCAGTCCAGTGTTTTCTAATTATAAAAGTTAACAGGAAACTTTAATGTTGCTGGGATAAGATATCGCTTTCATTTCAAAAATAAATTAAATCTAAACTGTTGTCAAAGATAAAAATTTTAAGTCTGTTACAAAATAATAATAACAAGTGATAAACATACAAGATTAACGAGTAAATTTGTGTAATTATCATTATATTTGGAAATAATGAAATATATTTATTTATTTACATTATTGTATGTAACGGATTCCTAGTACTATTTAAATATGTTTTCAAAGAGAGTGTCATTGTAGGCATTAATTTGCATTGAAATTAAAATATCACTTTACTGTGGCGAACTCGCTCAGGGGCCAATGCAAGTAAATTTCTCCTCATTAATATTTCTATTAATGAGACAGAAATATACGGTCCAAAACCCCCCTAATGGAAAAGGTATGCATTAGGTAACGCCTATATGCAGCAGCGGACTTGCACAGGGTGATGACGATGGTGATGATCTCTATATTTTCTAAAGAATTGGTATAAAATGGCAATAAAACTGTAAAAGTAGCACTAAAATATCTATATTTCGAATTGGGACCAAATTAAGAAGCACAACGGTGGACAAGCTAAATTACAAACTTAGGAAAAAATTGATGACAAACATCCAAGCGTAGGCTAGTAAGTCACTTATTTCAGCTTCTTTAACGTCTACGCATTCTCGTCGTTTCCGCATAGTCAATTTAGTATTTTCTTGTAGAAATAAAGCAAATACTACTAAAATTAAACTAAGCTGATGAAGTTATTTGTAGTAAGCAAAAATGTTTGTGATTTTATATTAATTATTATAGATACTAGTTTTGGTATCTGTGATTTCCCAATCCCCGTTCAGTTTTAAACTACATAAAAGAACTCAGCTATCAAATTAGTTCCACCAAAGTATAGTGAATATTGAGTAAAGAAGATTGGGGCATCGCATATTCATAGCACTAAATTCTAATATATTTAGCAAGTTTATGGAATACAGGTTTACGGAAAGCTGAAACAGATTTTTGAGTAGTATCTGTTTGTAAAGTGGTTTACAGAGAGAAATTCTACTACTAAAAGATTCGATGGATTATATAGCATAGATAATATAAGCTCAGACTATTGTTCAACTGCAAACATAGTTTTATTTTAAATCAGTTCAGTTCTTTTGGCTTTGATGGCGTTTCCTTGTAATTTCGCCAACGTCAAGTATTTCTGATTAGACTCTGCTATATGTAACAGGCTTCTGTAAATGAACAAGGTCACATGACAACTAAGATTGATTATGGGCTGAGATAATTTTTTTAAATCACGAGTCATTAGAGTCTATTTTATAATACTATTTCTCTTGCAGGGTACTAAGAAAAGGAATCTTGATATGACGTTTTGTCCTGTCATATTGTGCTATAAAAGTCGGTTTGAAATATAGCGGAGCAGCTTCCATAATCATTGTCCGGAACGGAACTCTCCTCGTGTGTGATAAGTGATCCAGTGAAAGTGTTAGTGTGTTGAGTGGTTTAAGTCTTGCTCATCGAGTCGTCCCGTACGAGACATTTGGTGAGCTGTTGTCGGAGTCGAGTTGAGCCTATTTTCAATGTTTTGACTTAAGAGATCTACCAGTTGTGTCATCATTTTTCTATTTGGATTCTCTTTGGGATTTCTAAAGTCAATTTAAACCATTCATGGTCACAGGTACCGATAGGTATAAAAAATTTCGTATATTTTAAAATAAATGTACTTTAATAAAAGCGATAAAATCCGTTAAAACTAAATATTTTATCAATATGTAATAATGTTTTACACGTAACTAGCAGACTCTGCCAGGCGTTGCATGCAGCTAGGATTTACTTATTTTACTTAGCTTAAGATAAACGGAAAAAAGACTCATGCAGGACCACCATGTATATAGATAAATGTCATTTGTATATAAACGGGACCTCGAAGATGCTACGTCACACCTGAATACAATGAAAAAATGACACTGGTATAAAAAATCGATAGAAATTTTACACGATGATTAGCTACCCAACATCGGTAAAATTTTTCTACTTTTATTCTCCACTTTTTTATTTATTGGCCTGGTATAATATTACGGCGTTAAAATAATTATTATAAACTTAAATGACCAAATCTAATAAATTTTAAGCAATAACTTCTATTGTTCCATTTCTTCTATTATCTACGAAAAGTTTATACTAATAAACAGCGCCATTTATGGACACACACAACGCAATTATTAGATATCGCCAACTGTCACAATCGTTATGTAGCAAACATCAAAATAATAGAAAAAGTTGGATTAAACTGCACATTGTGTGCAACTATATTTTAAAATCGGTTCAGTAACTTGGGAGTACATCGCGGACAAACAACGTGACACGTGATTTACATATAATAATGTAGTATACATTATATAGTACATAGTATACATAGTATACATTATATTACATTATTAGTATACTAATAATGTAGTGAAGTACTAGTATTCTTAAATTATTCATAGCATAGCTCGCAAAGTTAAATAAATAGTACAGGAGCTTGAAAATGAAAAATCGAAAACTTGTATGTAAGTGTACATATATGTACATACTTATATATATATATACAATTTTTTTTTTGTTAAAACTAATGTTTAAAAACAAAAAGCGTGATCTAAAAATGGGCAGAGGAAATAGCTTGAGCGAACTTAAATGGAAGCAAATTGAGTGCCGGTGCAGCAATAAACACTTTATGGGTTGGCTATTGGCTTTTAACTCTAGCCAAACTTGTACGTTTTGTTTTCGAGTTTATGTATTGATTGCTTGGTTTTAATTATATCATTAAATGCTGTAAAATGTATTACGTGATATAAAGTAATTTTTTACTTTATTTTATGTTTAAATCATTTAAATAATCTAATAAATAATCGAGATATTGCTTAAGATGGGTAATTATTTATATAAATGATACAGAATAAGAAGTTTTTACCATATTTTTTAAAATGTTGTTGTCGAAAATCGCTTCCTGTTGCGAATAAAATGGAAACGATGACTTGAGCCATTTTATCTGTTGAAGTTGACCTTAAATCTGTTTAAGGTCAACTTCTACAACATGCTACTTAATCATTGTACGTCTTGGGGATTAATCTAACAAAAGGCAAGCTGGCTTATATACCTATAAGTTACGAATAACCCACAGTATCCATTTCGATGGAAACATAGTTCAAATGCATCCATACAACAAGGAAATCGCACGGCAGTTTAGTACGTATCGTCACTTTTTATTGCTAATAGTACCCAAAGCATACAAGGAAGATTTAAATAATATAGCATTTAGTAGTATATCCACAAATCTACCTAATACTATTTTAATGATATTTATATGACAGTCCAAATTTTTTATCAAAATGATTCTAGCGCAAAACATTTATGTATTTAATTTTCTAACTAACAATATTATTTACCCCATTCCCATTCCCACACATATATTGACTCATCTCGATATCTCTGGATCCATAAGGCGTAACGACTTGAATTTTGGTAGGAATATTCTTTTCGCCGAGTAGAGATTAGCTACCAACGGATTTTACGAAATTCCATCCACAAGGGGGGTTGCGGGGTTGCTAGTTATTTATATCAGAGATTAATAAATAATAGTTAAATAACTTTTTCTTATACCTGCCTATATGCCTATATTTTACGTAGATTTTTCCGTAGTGCTGACCTAGACGTAGTTTTATCGTTTTTATCTGGAATAATGGGGGCCTTTCTATCTTAAGTACTTCGTTAACTACCCGAAAAGATATTAATAGCTCACGCATTAGACTTTTTGTAGGCTTACAAAATATCAATTTACAATTAATATAACGCATTTATATAATTATGAAAAAAAGACGGTCTTTTTATCTGCTGTAATTTTTTTTATGATCTCTTACTTATTATGATCAACGAGTTACTAGTCAACTCTTCATTTAAATACGCAAAGCTAATACTCATTTATACTTATAAAATTGATAAAATCAATGTAAGGGTTATTGAGTAACCTTTGTATGCGTTTTTGTAGAATTGTCACCGAAGCCTTAGTTGCTAAGGGTTAGTAAGCTAATTTTATACGTATGACGCCAATACGTTGTTTTATCATCATCATCATTCATCACAGCCTGTGTTAGTCCACTGCTGATACAGGCCTCCCTAATGCACGCCACCGCTTCCGATCTTCGGCATATCTCATCCAACCCACACCGGACCACTTTGCGAATGTCGTCACTCCATCTTGCCGCAGGGCTGCCCTACACTACGTTTGCCGAAGCCTCGGTCTCCACTCCAGGACATTCTCGACTCCAGGCGGTCGTCAGTTCCACTGCCACTTCAGCTATATATTCCGGTGGGCTATGTCGGTGATTTTGGTTTCGACGGATCACGTCATTTCTGATGCGGTCCTTCAGAAGGTACTCCGAGCATAGCCCTCTCCATAGCCGTGAGCGACTTTAAATTTGTTGACCAGTCGAGACCGTAGGTAGTCCAAATCTCGGTACCGTAAGTCAAAACGGGTAGGATGCACTGATCGAAGACTTTCGATTTGAGGCTTCTTGGGATGGGTGACGAGAAACTCGACGAAGCTTATGAATAAGCTGCCCAGCTCAGCTGAATCCTTCTGTTGGCCTCCTCCTCAAAGTTGTTTCTACCTAGTTGGAGCGTTTGCTTAGGTAAAGTTCTCCGAAACAACTTCGAGGAGAGTGTCAATTGTGATCGGTCCCGAATCAACGTGCTGTTAAACATGACCTTGGTTTTACTCCAAGTCATACGGAGACCGATGCGCAGAAGACTCAGCCAGGCTTTGCACCATTTTCTGCAGTGTCCTTAGCGGTCTCAGCCATGATGACGATATCGTCGCAAATCCGCAGATGTGAGATGTACTCGTTCGTTCACATTTATTGCCGTGTCCTTCCCAGTTGACCGTCCTGAACATGTCCTCAAGCGGCGGAGTAACAGTTTGTTGACATGACGTCTCCTTGTCTCACACCGCGTGCAGGGGTTCAGTCTGCCCACTTTGGACTACGACAGACATAGTGGCGGCGTTGTACGACATCTCAGCATCTCCATATATCGCCAATCAATTTGGCACCCTGTAAGGACTCGAGGAAAGACCAGGTCTCGATGGAGTCAAAAGCCTTCCATAGTCACAAATGCTAATGCACACGGGGCTGGAATTATACTCAAGGTCTTGTAACCTGCCTCACAGTATGGATGTGGTCTATGGTGCTGTTACCCTACGAAACCCGGCCTGTTCTTGAGGCTGCGCTTCGTCGAGTTTTCTGCAAGACGATTCGAGATGACCTCGAAAACAACTTATAGACATGACTCAGAAGCGATATTGGTCCGATAGGTTCTTCAAAAGGGTTTTATCACCTTTTGAAGAACAATACGACCAAACCCTATGCCATGCCTCAGGAGTTCTCTCGAGAGAAGGCAGACTAAATAGACGCGGAGTCTTTTCAAAACGTTGTTTTATGCCAACTTCATATTTTATTTGCTCTCGGGATTGTTAATTTTTAAGTAGGAAGGTAAAAAGGTAAAAATCCTACATTACATTATGCTAAAAAAATTCAATTATCAATATAGTCATTTTCTCTAAGTGTAATTGAGTTTCTTATGCATGTTGTAGCCTCGGAATGCAGGTTAACTTATAAATATTTAATCTTTTTTTAAACGTGAATTTTACTAAAAAGGATTTTATTTGTAGAATCGTTCTCTATAAACAGAAAAGCGTCACCAATTTCCTACAAAATGTATCTGAAATATGAAGCATTAAAACATACAATAAATACGAACTTCTCTTATCTTACATTAAAAACGTTATTAAATATAATTTGAACATATTTGTAATTTTATGTCAGCCCTTGTAATATGAGATTGTATGATTCATAACCTCCTTGAAACGCAAGCGCACACCACCTTTATAATAACTGGGAAACGTTTGAAATTGGTAAAATCGGTGCCAATATAACTCGGTTGCTTAAACATACTAATAGTAGCTATTTCATAATATTATGTTGCTTTTTCCGTGGCTACAGTAATTTCGGATAATAATGATTATTTACAATATACTTGTAAGGCCAAAGAATTTTGCGACGCACGCCGGAATCGCTTGCGGATTTTAGACGTTTTTCATAGCATAAATAATAGCCTTCGAACTTATTCTGACATATAAGCTATTGTTAATGTAACGTTTAATTAAAATCGGTCAAGTGGTTTTTGCGTGAAAGAGTAACAAACATACATACATTGTTACAAAATTGGTATTCAAAAAATTATTGGGATTAATCGTAGCAAATAGTTTTGTATGTATAAAAAAGTTTTTGCGGGCATTGACGTATTCGCTTAAAGATTGTTTTTGTAGTAGTGCAAATGTTGTCAATTTGCATGTGAAACGCTGTTTCAATGTATCAATTCAATACATGTACACATTATGCTGTACCGTCTAGACTTTCAAATGCTTATCTATAATTCATTTATACGATTATTTTGTAGAAGACACTATTGTTCTGACAAATATTTACTTGAGTAAAATGTATATGTTGTTTAATCTACCTATAAATTCTATTGTAATATAATTTTGTATAAAATATTTACTCTTTTCTTTAAAAGTAACGTTCATTTCTTACACCGGCGGTAACTCTCATTCTATCAGTTAATTTTTATTTAATTTTTACATGTAATTAACAGAGGTAAAACTCCTTAGCAGCTTAACAAGTGAGTCGTTTCGGATCAAAATGTAAAATCAACGTTTTAGAGCAATACCTTCCTGAAGGAAAAATTGGATAAATGCCTTATTTCCTTTGTAGCATCGCTTTAATTTATTTATAAATGTCATACGTATATTTAATTCATATTTAATTTTTTCTATATGTAAACTAATGATTTTGCCACTTAATTGTGAACAAATGTCGTAATAGACTTAGTGGAATTTACTTTTAATTACCGACCTATTAAAATGCGAAACCAATGAGAGATTTTGAATCTTTTGTAACCAAGTACAATAATATCAAATACTCCTCGTACTCTTCTAAAACAACATCACCTATAGATTCTAAATGTTATAAAGTTAATAACGTTTGATTTCCTATTTAACGACAAATGCACGAACTAAAATCTACCTTAATTTTTTCTAACCACAGAAAGGCTGACTAGTATAGAATGCCATCGGCAGCAAAAGAGTAATATTTACGTCGTTAATTTAGAAATAACTTTGTTATATTTATGTCATCATCATCATCATCAGTCTGTGTTAGTCCATTGCTGGATATAGGCCTCCCCTAATGCACGCCTTCTCCAATAGGGGTTTTTTGGGCCGAATCCCGAACCACGCTGGTCCAATGCGGGTTGGTGAGTGGACCGACTTTTTAAATGCCGGATCGGAGCGGCCCAAAAGGCTGGACTTTTTAGCTTAAATAAAGTCAAGCTGGTGGCTTTACTTAATTGCGAATTAAATATATATTTTTTTAAAGATATATGCAAAGTAATTTTATTTAAGTTGAAAATTGTGTTACTAAATAAAATTAGCAAATTTTTGTGTATACAAATGCTGTTCACGTGCAAATTGACGTCATACGTTCCAACAGACACGTAGCAATTTCTACGGAATACAAATTGACCAATTCTAGAATAAACCTAGAATCTAATTTTAGAAGAATGTAACCCATTGAAGGTTTTCGAGTTCTAAATGTAGAGTATATAATGATTGTCACAGCTATTTTGTACTGCAATGCAAAAACTGTTTTTTTTAATATATTCAAACTAGCTGTAACCCGCGACTTCGTCCGCGTGAAATAGGAGGAATGTCCGCGAGGTGTATTCAAATATATTGTAAACTCACTACATAATATAAAACAAAGTCGCCTTCAATATCCCTTTATCCCTATGTATACTTAAATGTTTAAAACTACGCAACGGATTTTGATGCAGTTTTTTTAACAGATGGTCATTGAAGATGAAGGTTTATATGTGTAATTCATGATAAATTTATATATTATTCCCTAGATTTTACAGATATCAGTATTGCACCCGTGCGGAGCCGGGAATAGTCGCGTTCACTGCTGGACATAGGCCTCCCTGGACGGACGGACAGATAGAAAGACATTCTGCTTCCATAGCTGGCTGAATCTTTGTAAACTGTTACTAGTTAGTTAATTTATTAAGTAATAATTATCCAATCAATGTTTTTCATGCTCTCTTTTATTCAGATTGATATAAAGGACGGCATATATGAAGTCATGTTTATCAAATCAATGCATTGATTACATGTTTGAAGATTTGATAAGCTCCATTTTTCCCTTGCATTGAGCTCAATCGAATGGTTGAAAAAATGTTAAAGAAAAAAACTGGTCAATTTAGAACAAGACTTAAATACTTGATTGACAAAGTTTCAATGAAATGTAATAGTTTAAATAATAACTTTTACGAATCACTACTTCACTTTTACTCGAACAAGGTTACGTTTTGCTTTATTTATATTTACATGATAAAAATACACAAATCTTGTTAAAAGTATAAAATTACGTGAAGAATTAATAGTTAACAAGATTTTTGTAATCATTACACAAATTCAGGTGTAATCAAACCCAATAGCATGTTTTGAATAAACTCAAAATTATAAAAAAAATATAAATTTAAATGCGAACTGACTCGGTATTATGAAGATAGCAGGTGCAGTTTTAAAGATTGTAAAAGGAATTTTCCATATTATACGACCGGGTTTTATTTCCCCGGGGAAAAATATATGTGGCCGATGTGACATAAATACAGGATGAAAATGTCACTTAAATATCTGTTAGATATCTATCGATAGGTAAATTCCAAGATCCAAACTAATATTATAAATGCGAAAGTAATTCTATCTGTCTGTATGTCTGCCTTATTGTCTGCCTGTTTGTTCGTCATTACTCTCTAAACTATTAAACCAATTTCGATAAAATTTGGAACATACTTAAGATAGACCCCAAGAAAAGAAATAGGCTATTAATTTTTGCGAAAAAGGGCTCGAAAGGATTAAAATTACGGAAGAAAGTTTTATATGGAAATCGTCTCTGTTGGAAATAAAACGATGAAATGTAGTGTCTAGATATTCGAAACGAGCTTTGTGGTGTTTTTTTAGCAATACTGTACTTTGAATCAGTAGCGGGATGTCCAAGAGACTTGAATTGGTATTAACACAAATTTACACATATAATATTCAATGTGTAAATTCATCATCGTCGAAGCTAATGCTATGAAACTTTGTGTCTAATGATAAACACAAACAAATAAGACCTCCTATTTATATTATACTATACAGTATATTTTAATATACCTCGGGGTCGTTTCCTTAATTCCACGCGGACAAAGTCACGGGTACCAGCTAGTATTACATATATTAGACAGAGCCTTCTATCATCATCGTTACCTACTTTTTTTTTCTGAGCACAATTGTACTCTTAAAATATCTTGCTGTAAATGCTTGATTAATGTTTCTTTTATTACTAATTGACTGAATCAACAATTAATCTATTTTTACCAACTACATAGCTAAGTAAATTAGTTAGCTCTATCGAAATCTTTGGCCATAAAAGATAGATATAAGGTAAATAACGTCTAATATCAAACAAAATTAGCGGTAAAAATTTGACACTGTTATTGGTTAAAAAAAGATTGAAGATGGCCGTTGTTCACCAATCAGAACGCCTTCGCTTAAGGCGCAGTAAATCCGTATGACTTTAAATATGTTTGCGTTAATTAGAATCCTAAATTGGTTAAAAGTTAGCGAAATAGGCGTATAATGTATTTTGTTTTTAGCCATTCCTTTAAATATGATGTCCTTTTTTATTGGAGATAAATTTTAATAACAAAATATAGAGGAATTATGTTATTATTTAAGGTTTACTTTTTTATAAGCTTATGTATTAAAATTATTCAGATATTTAAAAAAGGCGTATGTACACTTTCAGTAGAAGTGTAACACCCGGAAAGTCTTAAAAAATCTTAACTATTGTAAGTGCAATTCTGAGTGCTAGAACAAGTTTCCATCTAACATTTTCAAACAACGTCGTTGCACGGAACTTTTCTTTTTAATCAAGGATTTCTTATTCTGACAAATATTAGCTGCCTAGAAAGTTCTGCATTTGTTCTGTGTAGTGTGTTTTGCAAAAAAAAGACAATCGCAGGTGGTCTATTTTATAAAGACAAAATAAAAAAATTGTGTACTTATTAAAGAAAATTAAACAAGCAGTCGATAATATAATGATAAAGCAATGTATTTTGTTCCTTGCTTTCACAGAACGTAAAAAAAATTGTGTTTTATTTAATCCGAACCTTATTTTTTTTCGAAATTTTTATAAAATCATGTTGTCCCTGAATTTCTTTCCATGTAAAAATATGCCATGTAAATTAACAGATTAAAATTTATCAGCGTTGATAGGAATAGATTTTAGGAGTTACTGGGATTGAACAGGTAAAAAGTAAGAAAAAATCCAAATGCATATCGGTATAATTTGACAGGATTTCAATCGTGACAAAACATTAATGGTATGACTTGACAACTTAAAAGCATAACCGTGTCTGGTCTCCCATTGCAGTTACTTAAAGAAAACAATCGTATTTTTTTTCATAGGTGGTAATCGGTTGCAATTATCAAAGCCACCAGCTCATTTTGCTGCTCACTAGTAATTGCAATTTATAAATTATATAATTTCAACCGCAATTACTTAGGCTAGCCTTAGCTTAGCTGGCTTTTTTTATGGCATACGCAGGCAGACGAGCAGTCAGGCCACCTGATGGGAAGTGATCACCGACGCCCATTGACATTGAGCAATACCAGTGGTATCGCCAACGCGCTGCCTACCGTGAGACATGAGGGTGTTAAGCCACGTTTACCCAGTAAATACGCTGGCTACGGTGCCTTCAAATCCGGAACACAGTAGTGTTTTCACACTACTGCTTCGCGGCAGAAATAGGCAGACGGTCTCCTGTAAACGGGGACCTACACTTTTGTTGCGAACTTGGCTTCAAAGTTAGAAACAAAAAGTGTAAAGATAAAAATGGTCATCGTTAAATTAAAACTAATCGGAGGTCCTTCTATGAAATTTCGTGAAAAAAATGGAGTATAAAGGCCATAGGATAACCCCGAATACTGTGTAATTCGGCAAATGCGGAGGCGTGAGTGGAAAGGCGGGTCCTGACAGCAAAATCCGTGTCAGAGAGCGCTGTATCTCAATAAAATAGTTGATCAAGCCTAAAATCTCGATTACACTATTTTATGCAAGACTAATAGTTTTCGATGAGATGTACGTTTTTTCTGCTCCGCTTTATCGAAAAAATAAATTACAGATTATGGCAGGGTAATTGGAAAAATTTCGTCTTCTTATATTTGATCATCGACACATATAACTGTCCGCACTTCTGTACAGAACGTAATATCCATAATCCAATACGTTCCTGGCCTCGTGCATCCCTCGGCGGCTGTTCGGCCACCTGCCAAATAACTTATCAGCCGGAAAACTGAAATACATTCTAGTATATGGCATCGTTATTATTAAGGTTTTAATAAATTTTAAATATTAGTATCAACACTGAATTTAAAAACATATTATTTTCTGCATAAAAGAAAGGTTGAGAAATCGAATAAACTAAGTTATACTTTTCATAAAAAAACAATAGTCAAGAACCGTGGTCTTGACTCGGTATTTATTTAAGAGTTTATAAAGTGAGAAAATGTTTCCTCTCTGAAGTTCCCATGAAACCTCTCACAGCCATAGCCAGAGGCTCTCCCTTGTATTTTGACCACACAAGTAAATGAGAAACAACAATACATGCGACGTAGTCATATCCTGTTTTAAATGAATCCTTTCTGACATAGTTAACTTGAAATTCCTTTAGAAATAAAATTTACGTTTTGATGTTATTATTGAACTGTTAAAAAAATTGGAATCTAATAAATTTTAAGTTTGCAAGTACATATTCGTAACTTTCACTTATTGTTCAGATTTATCTGTTAAAACATTACGAAGTTCCATGAAATTAATATTTTTATTTCTAAATTTATATTGTTTATAACTTTTCTACTGCTGCAATTAACGTGTCTTATATAGTCTACGAAATCAATGTTATGTACCATAGCTTTTTTTTAACCTATACTTTTACAATTTTAAGTTACACCTTATAAAACGTTCTAAACGAACAAATCAGAAACGTCATCCAAAAGTTGTCACTTCATACGTTTGTAGCGTTTTGAACATGTAATTGTTTAATTTATTTCTAGCGATAAAGATGTTTTCGTGTTTCCCCTTAATCTTATAACGTAAATTCCGGTCGTAAACTTTGAATATGGGCCCATGGGATAACGAGTGCATACGCGACGTTTCAGAGATATGGCGCCAAGCTGATGTTTTATGGGGCCAAACGGTTTAATGATCCAATCGGCATAAATATATTTCATGGTATCTTTAGCATATATCTTTTATATATATATGTTGACTGCCTCCGTAGCCTAGTGGTATAGGCGTGTGCTTTAGAAACCGGAGGTCGTGGGTTCGAATCCTGCGGGGACTCAACAAATTTTCATTTTTGTTTCCTAGTTGGTTAGGGCAATATGGGCTGATCACCCAATTGTCTGAAAAGTAAGATGATCCATGCGTCGGATGGGCATGTAAAAAGTCGATCTACCCACCAACCCGCATTGGACCAGCGTGGTGGGGTACGGCCTAAAACCCTCTAATGGATAGGGGTCTTAGTGGAGGCCTATGCCCAGCAGTGGACTATCACAGTCTGATGATGATGATGATATATGTTGATAATTCATAAGCATGAGTGTCTTACTAATATGGACGAAAAAATATTTATCCTGGAGGATTCTCGGCATCCCACCCAGTAATATAGCCAGGTTCATAAGCCATAATTATTTTTAACCAATATATTATAAACTAAAGCTATAAATATCTCTTTTACTTTATTCGTGTAAAGTTGTCTGCTTATTGAATAAGATTTATGATGGCCCATTGCATTTTTATAACACACTATGTACTAGCTTGCTATACAAAGCAAAAGATTAATTTTATAAAGAGTAATGTGCAATTTATGAATTTGTAATTTATCGGTTGGACGCCGAAATAAAATTAAAAATAACACCAAATTAGAAATTAAAAGTACCATATAAAATCGTACTACATTTCTATTGCATTATTAAAGGAGGCAAATTTTGGCATGGAATCGCTAAGTTTCCAGGTCAGTCAGGTAAATCCGCAAAGTGGATTTATATGACGGCAGATAATCATGCGATTGATTTTTTCGCACGAAATGCCTTTTAAATTTAAACAATTTGTACCGCTAAATGACAATCATATTAAATGAACGATACCGTTCTTGCGTTATTTAATTGTTGTATTATCTATAAAAACACATGAAATCGTTATTGTATCTTTGTTTACCGATCAAAGAGTGTTTGTTATCGTGCATGTGACGTCAATTTACATCGGAAATGCATTGTCAATATGGCTGACACAGTCGTTGGTGCATTTGAGCGGACTGGAACATTCCAAAGCGAAATGTTATTTTAAGAAACATTCGTTGATTGTTTTTATGTTTGAAGCGCTTATAAGCGACTGTACATGCATGAACACTATATATGTGGATTTGCATGGTTTAGGGACGAATTAAACAATAGTGTAAAATAAAGATGAAACAAAGTACATTGTTACATGTACTGATCACTATAACGACACATAAACTAACTACGGGTAAGTAACGGTGTTGACTAACGGTGGCTCACTACTGCACCGAGCTACGTCCCGAGCATGTCTTCTCAGTTCTTCGCAGAAACAAAATAATTTATCTCATACGAAGGCCGACGAACAGTCCAGCCACCTGATAGAAAGTGGTCACCGACGCCCATGAACATCAGAAATATCAAGATGTTACGTCTCGTTTACCCAGTAAATACGCTAGGTACGGCGCCCGTTCTAGTTTGGAACTATAACACAGTGTTTTCACACTACTGCTTTGCGGTAGAAATAGGTACCTCGGTGGTATCATTCCCGATCTCCACTAGACTGCTGACAGACTCTGAATACCACCCCCAGTTGTAGATGACGGCCACCCTCTACTAATGTACGTGAGACATTGTATTAAATCTTTTACATAGATACAAGTACTACACTTATAATCTGGTGTAAGGTCCAACAAATAGTAATGCCAAACATCACCTTCCCATATGTTTGCAAGAACGTTCATTTGCATTTGCATATTTTTTATAATATTTTTTAATTTCAAATTATTAACAATGCCTCATCCTTCTTCGGTTTTCTTGTTCATTTTTTCATACACCACCAAATATTACAATGAGATTTTAATTGTAAAAGTATTATTAATATTCCTACACACCCACAGATAGATTCGCGATCTTTTTAATAATTAGCCCGAGTTGTAGAAAGTCTTTCTGCACGATATTATAAGAAATATCGGTGTCGAAGTCCTCAATAAAATATGATCAAACACCATCTTATTACGTGCACCGAGGCCGGTGTCATAATGAGGCAATATTAATTAGCATTCTAAATCTTTTGATGGAAAGCAGATACGTCCTGTTTATTTTATTTAAAAAAAAAATAAACATTAAATTTTCTATCCCACATCTCTTACTTTAATATGAATTTATAGTTGAGATCACTTGTAATTCGTGAATGACATGAATTAGGATGAACTTTGATTTGATGAAACAATAAGTTTTTGCTTAATATTTTGTCTTATACTGGACTCATATCAGCTTTTCTAATAACTTGGATGCAGATCTGTACATTGCTTCTTTTCCTCTGAACTATACATTTTTTTTTGCGAGATTCTGACTGTGTGTTTGCAACTTTTTTACGCTTGGCATGTAAACTCAATTTGTGGCTAAAACTAGGTTTAGCTACATAATGTTTCTAAATTACTAAAAAGGATTGAGAAGAAAGGAAATTAAGTTTCAACAGAACCTCTACTTTGCATTATCCATCGTCTTTGAATTGTAAATATAAAGACAGAATAAAGCTATCTATTCCTTTTCCCAACTTGAAAGCTTTTGAATATTGATCAATAGGATGACATAATCGCATATTCAAAGCACTCTATGTCCCTTAATGTTAACGATTTTATATTGTAGCTAAACAAAGCGGATTTCATATTTTTGATTACAATAAAAGTTGATGAATAACTAATTATTTTTATTTCAACAAACACTACTCTACTAAAGGAAAGATTTTTTTACTTCTAACTTGCAAGTAACATTAATGTCCTCCAAGTCGGTTACATTATTTTAATACAATTACAATTTTATTTACTTCTAAATGAACGTAACGTAATATCAAGAGTACACTTTTGTAATAAGTTATGCTTATTTTATGTTAAATCCAATTAACTTTTGCAAAAACTTTTTGGAAAATACGAAACTACTTATCTTTTGCTAGTTAGAGTATAATCAAGTGTAAAATCTGTTTTAATGATATAATTAAATATTGTTATCTTTTTAATATTGAAAATTATGTAATATTACTGAGATAATAAATAAGACAAGGAGTTATACATATATAGAGATAATAAAATAATTATTGTATAATAATAATGTCCACCTAAGTCGATTGCGACTACGGTGAGCGATGTATATGACCGCCAACTGCGCAGGAGACATTAAAGCGTAAAAGAAAGTGTACGCGCAGGAACAAGTCACTCCCTTTTACTTTATACTCGCAAATCTCGATGGGATGGACTACCTACACGTCCACAGAGAGCTTATCTTACTTAATCGGGTGATCCAACCCGCAATGCCCTAGTTCCCGCGGACCCGCCCTAGATTCACGACTTCCGGTTTCTAAAGCGCAGGCCCACACCACTAGGCAATGGAGGCAGCAAATAATCTCTGAAATTAACTTATCAATACTGCACTGACGTCTACGACACATTAAATGTATTTAAAAGCACCAGTATATGAAAAAAGTTGCAATTTGACAGCAAGAAATAAGTAAATTGATTCTCCTGCAGGACCTGGCACTCTAATTTAACTACAGTTAATAATGAAGGGTCAACATTTAGTAAAAAAGTTCTGGACAACTATCTATAGGTATTTCAATTAAAATTAGAATTTTAATAAGTAGTTATGATTAGCCGGAAAATAAAAGGTGAAGCTTGTCGAAATAAAAATTATTAAGGTAGTATTTTTTTAATATTACATTGTTTGTTGCTTTAACTTTGCAGTGCACGATTTCTTAGCCCTCTATTCCGCTTGATGGCATTAATTTATTGTCTTACAGTAAAACCTAAAAAATTCAATATGGTTACAGTAAATTGTTTATTTGCTAATGTATCATATTGTTGTCTACTAAATTTCAATCGATGCTTACGTTTTTACATTTTTAAAAATAAGAGAAGCCATCAGGCTCATTCTTTAGAGGGGCCTTGAATTTGGATAATTATTCATAGAACAGTAAATGTTAGGCGCGGCATGACAGAGATGCTTTAAATATTCATTAGAGACCGCTACCTCTGGCCGAAGAATTATTTTGTAAGCGAAAAGTTTGTTTTCCATAAGCGGCTTTGAAAATCTGAGATAAAGTAAAAATTGATACCGTCATTCAAAGTTTGATCAGAATTTCAATTCAGTTATAATTATTTCTTTTGTTTACACTTTTTACGGATTTTATCGCGTTTATTTTTCATATTTAAAATCCCGAGGTTTCGAACATTTTCCAGCGGCCGTAGTCACGGGGTAGACTGAGATGTTATGCGTCTTGTTGCCAGTGCTGAAGCGGGGTTTCCAGATCTTAATTGTAATTAATTATTTTTAGTCTGTACTCCAACCTATGCAAAATGAACTGATTCTATCATTACAGCCGACAGTGGTAATATGCTTGGGTTTTAATTATTATTTATTATGAATTTCAATCATCATCATCATCATCAGCCTGTGATAGTCCACTGCTGGACATAGGGCTCCCTTAATACACCCCTATCTATTAGAGGGTTTTTGGACCGTACCCCACCACGCTAGCCGAATGCGGGTTGGTGGGTGGCCCGACTTTTTACATGCCGAATTTCAATACATGTTTCGAAAAAAAAAACGTTTTCACAGGCTTATGAAGATATTTTATACTAGGGTTATCAGTCTTAGCTTTATTGCTTGGCTGTTACAGTATTTAGTAGTAACAAAAAAAAAGTGTCACAATTAAAAAGCAATCTCTGCTAAACGGTGCAAACGATGGGTGTACTTGTTCCATTTGTTATTAAGTTGTTAATGCATTTAAGGTAATTAAAAAACTTTACAGGGAACAATTATACGATAATATTAGAAATTTATGCAAGGACTATTCAACTTGGCCTCGGTAAGGACAATCTAAGTTTTGCTTTAAGCAATCATTTTGAAAGCGCATAACTTGGCCGTTATTCAACTGGTTAAGACATGATTGTGTTTTTGGCAGCAGAGTTGTATGTTATGTGCCGTGCGAGCGGGGCATTTTCTTAAAACATATTTATGACATGCATCAAAAATACAATGACCTAATTTTCGTAGCTTACAAATTGCGTTTGAAGCTAGATTGGACGGCAGAATATGCGTAACAGTTTAACCTCTTCACTATTAGGTATAATAAGAAGTTAAAATTAATATGAAATTTTAATAAGAAGTTTAACGAACTCTAATTTTGTCATGGACATATAAATGGTGGGCATAGTAGTAGGTTTTACCGTTTGAGACAATTTACCAGAAAACGAAGGGTCAGTATTGATTCCTATTTCCAATCCCATTTTAGGTTTAAACGCGAAAAGAATAAAATATCTTTTAGATAAAATCCTTATATATATAATATTTAAATCTAAATTTATAACACATAAAAATAAAAGAAATACACCAAACTCTTTTTTTTAGTTTTTTTTGCATCTACATTTCAAATTTAGAGAAGCGACCTTCTAGATACATTCATTTAATACTAAATATTTTGAGCTAAACATACAATAAAGATATTTAATAAATCTTTGAAACGCTTTTCACGTTTCTTTTGGAAACTTCAAGAATACCTGAATAGGAAGTCTCTCTAGTCTGTTTTATTGCAAACACCTGGGGCACGTTTGCGAAATATTGTACATAAAAATGGCATTAGAAAACTTTCATCTTCTTTAGTAACGTTTCTAATAATAACATATTTTCCAAATGTTTTTATAAAATAACAATAACTTGTTTTCAATGTTTATTGACTTTCCTATGGTACGTAAAATTAATGGAAAACTGTTATATTTAAGTATCAGAAAAGTAAAAATATTGAAGACGAACTGCCTACACCGAATTTTGGCCGTGCTCAACTGAAAATTATCCACTTATGATTTTTCTACAGTTGTGACTTTATCAACTTCTAAACTAACCTAACATAATATCAAGAGTACAGTTTTGTAAAAAATCAAATTACCTTAAGCAAAAATGTATGAACTATCATTACGATTAAATAAAGGGTAAGTAATTAAAATTGTTTATTAATCATAAAAAAATTAAATAACATTTTTTAAATCATTTATTTATCTTCATAGCAATCTAGTAGTATTCACCATGGATCAGATAGTAAATTTATGTACAGTACATTTTAAAAATAGCATTTTTTGGACAGTGATTTACATGATTTTGGAAGTAAGGAAAAAGTCGTATGTTTTGTTATGACTTCTTAATTATCTTATTACTTCCACTCTCGGGGACTCTTCAGGCCGTAGAGCTATATGCTTCCTGTATATGGTGATAAAACATATTGTAATTGTTAATTAAGTTGCTTTTTAATCAAATGTACGTGAAACGGAATATTTTAATACGACTGAGAAACTACAAAACGTGTTTTTGCCGATTCGATCATAAAACCGTTTAGCAACATAAAACGAATCAGATTGGCGCCATATCCTTGAAACATCTTATATGCACTCGTAATTCTATAGGCCCACATTCGCAGATTACGATCGGCATCAAGTTATAAGATTAACTGGAAATATGTGAAAATCTTTATTGCGGCAATAAATTTAACATTAACGCGTTGTAACACTAAAAGTTACGCAGTAATGACTTTTTACTTTTTTGTCAATAGTTTTTCAATATAATTCTATTATAATTTTGTACTCCGTTATAATAAAGTTATTGTAATTTAGTCTTGACCAAAGATTGTTATTATGCAGTTCTTTTTACAAAAAGTTGCATTATTATCTTCCCTCTTATGCATCGTTCACTACTTTTATTTCGATTTTCATCCAAGTTTCCAACTAAAACAGAAAAACGTATGAATCTTTTGTGTATAAATATTTAATAAAAATTACAACGTGAAGTTATATATCTCACAAGTGTCTAAAAGTATTCTCATAACGTCACGTTATTTTCGGCTTGCTTTTGAAATGATGTTTGTTGATTGGTATGTGACGAAATGAGTTTAGACATCGGTTAAATCCAAATGTAATATTATTTTTATATTGTAATATTTATTAACTGCCGCCGTAGCCTAGATGTATGGGCGTGTGCTTTAGAAACCGGAGGTCGTGGGTTCGAATCCTGCGGGGACACAACAAATTTTCATTGTTGTTTCCTAGTTGGTTAGGACAATTTGGGCCGATCACCCAGTTGTCTGAAAAGTAAGATGATCCATGCGTCGGATGGGCATGTAAAGTGGTCCACCCACCAACCCGCATAGGACCAGCGTGGTGGATACGGTCCAAAACCCCAATGGAAAGGGGTGTATTAGGGGAAGCCTATGTCCAGCAGTGGACTATCAAAAGCTGATGATGCATGATGCAATATTTTTGTAGATAATTCTAGCACTATTTAATTATGATGAAACTAAGAGACCGCTAACCGCATTTAACTTAACGCCCAAAAAAATTAAGACCATTTTAACAGTTACCGAACAATACTGATATTATGCCGCGTTTTGTTTGCTCTCGGTTTAATTTTTCTTAATTGAGGCAAAATTCTTGTCTTTATTACTAACTTTTAAAGACATTAAAAGTACTTGCTAAATGCACTATAAAAACTAAAAGTAAAGATTTTGTTATTCCTTCAAGCTGTTGCTGCTACAACTTTCTCCGGCTACCACAAAGCGCCGTTTGCATTGTATCGTGGAGTTATTTATAACTGCAGTTCATAATGAAAGCAGACAAAGCCTCGAGGGATAACAAAAACAAACTATATAGGCGTTATTTTACATTTAAATATTCTATTATTAATTAGTTTATTTTGTAACAACATGTTTGAGATTTCGCAGAAAAAAATTTGCACATTATTTAAAACAGTTCGGTTCTTAGTAACGCTTTTGGAGGACCTCTATAAACATATGTTAAGCTGTAAGTTTATCTAAATAAGTTATACGGTTAGTCATTTAACATTATAGCCCATATTAAATTTACATTTATATCCCATATCTAGGTCATATCTGCTCCGAAGCCTAGTGGTATGGGCGTGTGCTTTAGAAACCGGAGGTCGAGGTTCAGATCCTGGAGACGCAACAAATTTTTCATTTGTTTCCTGGTTGGTTAGAGACATGGCTGATCACTACAATTGTCTGAAAAGTAAAATGATCCATGTCGGATAGGCATGTAAAAGGTCAGTCCACCCACCAACACGCATTGGACCGCGTGGTGGGATACGGTCCACACCTAATGGATAGGGTTTGCTAGGGAGGCCATATCAGCAGTTGGACTAATCGAAGCTGATGATGATGAGGTCATATTGGCCTGGGAATTCATACAGGCATTCTGCTCTGGGAAAATGAAATCCTATCGTATAGTTCGAAATATTCCTTATTATAATTATTGAAACTACTTTTGTTATCTTTTTAATTAAAACGGCTTAATTATTCAGAGTTCTACCAATACCAATTAGTAGATACGATTACAGAGCATCGACGATTAACTGGATCAATATATCAAATCACACGTTCGATTCACGTTAATTATATATATTTATTCCCGCCGTTACTGACTCTTTCCAGCATCCATGGTCAATTACTCAATGTGTTTGGAATAACCAAGTTTGGAAGAATCCGTAAAAAAGTGAATTTGATATGAAAAATGATTGCGTAAATAATAATGGTTACAATAGCTTTCTACAATTTGTTTGTAAACATCCACATTTCATCATCTAATATTTATTAACCTGTATTTAATTTAAATCCTTAACTTAATGCTTTTTCCTCAACCCTTTTAAACAAAATATATCACGTTCCATTTTAACATAACTATTTTCAGGAAACGTACTTTTTGCAAGAGTCATACACAGAGGAAGGTCTAGAAATGTTGAGCACTCACAAGTACACGATGCATGGAATCTAGCTTACTACTTGAATAGCAATTGCATCGTGCTGTAGTACCTGAAATCTTGCAACACAAATAAGTACTTGGGATGTGATTTTGGAAATAACGTAGTTTGAGATTCATAAAGGCTATATTTTTTGAGAAACTTAAATATTGTTGATTTTTCTGAGACTGCATTTCTATTAGGAGATGATAATGATTATGACATTTATTTTATTGAGACAATATGCAATTAATTTATGTATTGACATCCTTTGCGAACTATAAATACTCTCATATTAACCACTGCACTGTATACATATTACTGATTGATTTACTGCCTCCGACCAGTTCGTAGCGGTTCACGCTTTGTAAAGCTCGAATCCTGCGGGAATCCTTTCCAGGGACTATGCAGGCTCATCAAACGATTGTCTGCAAATCCATGCCTGGCGCATAAGCATGTAAAAAGTCGGTCCTGCACCTGATCTCTTTTTGGTTGTCTCAGCTATTCATCCCATCAGACTTTGAAAGTGCACCTGTGTTTGCGCGTATTTTTGTGTTATATCTCCTGTGCAGTTATCTGGTCTCTGATATAGATCAACTAATTATTATTTGTTGTTGTTGTTCATGAAATATTTTATAAATAAATAGCCGTAAAGAAGTTTTTTCGTCATAGATTATTTAATAATTAATAATTTTCGGAGTATTCCTGAAGATCGGACCGGAAATTATGTGATCCGTCAGATCTGACGACCATTGGAGTCGGAAAGCTCTGAAGTGGAGACCGAGGCTTGGAAAACGTAGTGTGGGATGCCCTGCGGCAAGACGGGGCGACGACATTCAGAAAGTGGCCGGTGTGGGCTGGATGAGGATAGCCGAAGATCCGAAGCGCTGGCGTGCATTAGGGAGGCCTATGTCCAGCACTGGACTATCACAGGCTAATAATGATGATGATGATGAAGAATAGAATGGGTGGAATATACAACATGTTGCAAATTTAATAATGTCTAATCAATTAAAATAGTTTATGTAATATCACAATAAACTATGTATATTATTCTTTATTTTTTTTATTGCATTCGCAGGCAGACGAGCAATCGGGGCCACCTGATGGAAAGTGGTTACCGATGCCCATAAACATTGGCAATACTGGTATCTCCAACGCGCTGCCTGTCGTGAGACATAGGATGTTAAGTCTCGTTTACTAGTAAATACCCTGGCTCGGTGCCTTCAAACGGAACGCGTAGTGTTTTCACTACTGCTTTGCGTAGAAATAGGCACCGCGTGAGTCTCACCAGACGGTCTCCCGTAAACAGGGGACCGTGAGATAAATACATCGAGTACGTATATACGATTTCCTTACTTATATCTTCATTCTACTTTCATGCATAATATAGGAAAGCAATTTTTAAATCTGTGTAGTATGAAGCGTAACAAACATTTTCGTGCGTTACACACTTTTTATATTTTTTAATATCCTCAAGAAGTTTCTGTCGCTTTAAAATTCCACGAAGTTTAAAATGATAATAATCAAATTTCTATTCTCATACTTGACTTTCAATTTTTCTAGAAGAATTCTAAAGGTACACTTAAAACTACGAGACAATAAACTGTCCTAAAAATACTTGACCCAAGTATCGGCTTGTTTGAAAACAGCGGCACGACCTAGTACGTATTATACCTTTGAAACTTATTTATTACATAAACGGTACGAAATAAAAATGGAATTGTTTTTCTTATGTATGTTAAAGGAAAGATATTGAAATACCAATAATTTCAGTAACATTTTTAGCTCATTAATAATAATTGAGGTATTTTTTAATAACGAGACTATAACAATTAATCAAGAAAATATGTAAAAATTCAAAGAAAGTATTTAATTAAAACGTCCTTTATAAGTTCAATAATTTTAATTCCATGAGTATTAAATATATTAATTAGCGTTTTAAAAACACATTTTAAGAGGTGGAACAAATGTATAAGGGATAATATAAAGGTTTATTATTATTATTTAATTATGATGTGCATTGAGCAGGAAATTAGTAAAGTTCATAAGTTTACGAAGAGTGGTTCTACAAATAAGATGCTTTCTTACCCAGTTCCTGGAATGTTACTCGATTTCTTCGCCTGTTAATGACAACAAAAGATTAAATTGTAATTAAATAAATTGTATGTTGTCTTTTGCTTAAAACATTTACTTTAAGTTATTCATAATTGTATTTGTTTTATGATACAAGTTGTGTTCGTATTTAATTGTCCGACACATATAGTTTAATTTTTTTATAACATTAAACGTGTAAGAAAACTTTAGTGAACGTATATTGGTAAACTTATTAAATTAATAAATGAATAAAACACCTAGATACTCATAAATTAGAAACCAAGCGAGTCTCCACAAGATATATTCTCCATCGTAAACTTATAAATCACATTTTAAATAATATATTTTCTGTAGTTTGCCATCCAAACGTCAAAATAAAGTATCTAAACGGATTTGGTCTCTGAAAACAATTTTTATCCAGAAAACTATTGGAAGCTATAACTCATTTAGTGTTCGATCAGATTGATTATTGCAGTAGCAAATTCATAAATAATTAAGAGGAGTAACCCTGACACTTATAATCAAAATTATTTAACTTACTCGAAATGGACGTAGTGTAATTCGAAGATCTTAAACATTATGTTTTGTATATTATGTTTACAATCAAACTATCTGGAAAGATTTAATATTCAGGAGTTAATTTTTTTTACATTTTTAGCAGCTTCAATATAATCCATCTTTGTGATTGGATTTTGGTGCTAATTGTCAAATTTTCCAAAAAAGTCATGGCGTAGTAATTTCACTTTTTAACCGACTTCAAAAAAGGAGGAGGTTCTCAATTCGTCGGTTTTTTTTTTATATTTTATACCTCAGAACTTCGTCTGGGTAAACCGATTTGGATATTGTTTTTTTTTATTTGAAAGCTGTAAGCACCAGCTTTCAAATAAAAACGTTACGTTTAGTCCCATAGCAATTTGGTCCAGTTCTGACAGTGGCATCCATGAAAAAGCTCGCCAATCAATTTCGATGATTCTTTTTTATTTGTTTATTAGAAAGATGTAATTCACTGGTATTTTCATAAATTTGGTTAGGTTCTGATAATGGGATCCATAAAAAGCGACGGAACTCTTTAAATCTTAGGAGCAAATTAACAATACTCAAAGGAATCTTTTATCGGCTAAGGGCCGTCCGTAAATCACGTGAGGATCGAAAGAGGGGGGAAAAGATGAAGAGGGATTTTGGATGGGGGAGTATTTTACTTTTTAGTCCATTTTAATTTGTTTTGAAAAAGTTTTTTGTTTTGAAGTCGGTTTTTTTTGTTAAAATTTTGTATTATTTGCTTTAAATTTAATTAGGTCATTTTCTACGATTCCAATTTTTTTAGCGCTGTTATACAAAGGCAAATACTACTAATACGGTCTTTGTGATCACTAACAATTTTTTTACCCATTAGCAAAAGTGTATAATAAATAATGGTTATACTATTTATGGTCACCTTTATAGTCCTTGGGGTCCGAACGGGAATTTTTGATATTATCTTTTTCTCTTGGATCTATTGCGTCAAAATTTTCTGTATCCCCATTGATGTCAGTATGAATTAAAATTTTAAGGTAAGAACGTTATCGTGAACCACAAAACACATAATTAATACTTTTTTGAATAAAAAAATATAATATGACGCACAAATCTAATAGAATTCACTTAGGTAATATATATAGATAGGTAACTTAGGTAAGATTTACGGTCGATCAGTTAAAATAACACATTTGTCAAAAATGAGTTGGTCTTCTTATAGCCTATTGCGCAGGCTATTTATATCTTTTCGAGATAGTGCACAGAGAGCGATTTAGATAAAAAGGCCAACATAAATCTTGATAACATAAAATTTATCAAGAATAACTTACTACTGCATAGGAAGTTGTTTGAAATAAATGTTTGTCTTAAAATAATTAATTGTGTAATTCATTGTACAACCAAACAATTGAGAACCAACTTTTTTGCAAATGTCGGAAGTACTATGAGTAAATATATAAGAGTCAACATCTATTTGCAGTAATTAAGCAAAACAGTAAACTTCTAAACCGTTAATAGCTGTGCCGACAGCCAATTTGTGTTTATTAAATTAATATTAAAGCTATTTCCCGCAACCGTTATAAAATTGCAATCGCTCCTGTAGATACTGGATTCCAACGCGCTGCCACCGTGGAATAGGTGGTTCGTTTAGAAATACCCGGCAGGTGCCATTCAAACGGAACCCAAGTTTTCACACACTGCTTTGGGTAGAAATAGACCGGGTGGTACCCACCCAGACGGTCTTCTGTAAACAGGATACCACCTTTAATTTATACGTTGCCTTTATATCTTCATTCTACTTTAGCATAATATAGGAAAAATTTTAAACTTATAGTAGAAGGTAAAACATTTTCGTGCGTTACACCTTTTTATATTTTTAATTCCTCAAGAAGTTTCTGTCGTTTAAAATTCCAAAAATTTATAATGATAATAATCAAATTTCTATTCCCTTCTTGACTTTAAATTTTTCTGAAGAATTCTAAAGGTATACGAAACTAAGAAAACTTCCTAAAAATTTTTGACCCAAGATCGGCTTTTTGAAAACAGGGCACACCTGTGGAGGTTTTGAAACATGAAAGGTTGATGATGTCCGTTTTATATTTCAAGAAACTTATTTATTAAAAATGGAAGAAATAAAATAGAATTGTTTTCTTATGTATGTTAAAGAAAAGAATTGAAATACCAATAATTTGTAACATTTTAGCTCATAAAATAATTGAGATATTTTTTAAAACGAGACTATAACAATTAATCAAGAAAATATGTAAAAGATCAAAGAAAGTAATTAATTAAAACGTCCTTTATAAGTTCAATCATTTTAATTCCATGAGTATTAAATATATTAATTAGCGTTTTAAAAACACATTTCAGGAGGTGGTAGGTCCCTGTTTTACAGAAACCGTCTGGGGCGGTACCGCCGCGGTGCCTATATCTCCCGTAAGGCAGTAGTGTGACACTACCGTGTTCCGGTTTGTAGGGCACCGTACACGGTACTGGTAAATGGGAAACATTCTATGTCTTTGGATGGACAGCGCGTTGGTGATACCTCTGGTATTGCCAGGGGTGTTAATCGGCATATTATACTCATTATATTCTTAATGCTACAATTATCATTCCATTTTGTTTTTAAGATTCATGTCATGCCTAATTCAACAAAGATCTTTAATTAATTACAAACTTGCTTAATTACAAACATTATTACGTTTTCTTTACATGTAATAATTTTTGGTATAGTGCGAAATTATACTTATATTTTAGTTTCGTCTTTTAAGGCACCCAGTGTAATGGGCTGGCGAATAAGGCGGTCAACAAAATGAAAAATTTTACTAAAGTTTATATAAGTTATTGCTGTAGTATAATTTCGTATAGAATTCCATTTTTGGTCTGATAAAAATATATTATTCGTCTATCAAAAGAGAGCTCCATCCAGGCGGTTCGTAGCCTGTGCCCCAAAAGATACCTGAAAAGATTGTTTACAAACATTGTATGATGACGGTTTAACTTAATATATAAATATATTTATGGTTTTGATAAACATTATAATACTCTTAACACAAACGCTACGAATAAATATATCAAAAGATTTTCTGAAACAAAATTAAACATTTAAAATATATTTTTGATATACATAATTATTTCTAAATCGAAAAAGAAATTGATAAATAGTACTGCAGTGACGGAATTTGTTAATATTTAAAACAATAAGAAAGCGTCAAGCTTCTACATGGAGTTAAGATATTCAAAATATAATTTGAAAATCGTACAAAAAGTATTAGGGAAATAAAAAGCGTTTATAAGTGACTAAATAAATTTAAAAGGGGATTAAAATACACATAAATAAGCGCAAGTGTCACCTTGAAGGGGGAAATTACAAGAGAAAACGATGTTCTCTCCCGTCTTAATCGTCGCGCCAAATAAGTTTTTGTTCATTTATAAAACTCAGCATCCGACGGAAAGATTTTTCAATGAAATCTCGACTTTACTTGACCCGATGACTTAACTTGACGGAAATAACCTTTTTGACTTAAAGTTAAAGAAGTTTACGGTTTATTAATTATGGTGTACAACAAAACAAACAAGAAGTACAGGGCCAATTCAAATATATTATTGTCTTTTGTGAATAGAAAAGATACTATACGAAGACACGAGCCTCCTCCAAAAGAAAAACTATTACTCAAAATGGAAAAATTATCAAATGTAAACACCCCAGAACGGCTCTGTCACTGCGGGGGTTTTAGACGACCACCCTCCAAACCACAGTAATCTACTATATTGTGACATTTAACGTCAGATCATTAGCAACTGAGTCTAGAGTAGCTGAATTAGAATACGCAGTATCAGATGTAACCTGGAATATAATTGGCACAGCTGAAGTCAGAAGAGAAGGATATAAAATAGAGGACAGAGGTAACTACTTACTATACTACTTCGGTATAATAAAAGGCACAAAGGGAATAGGATTTATGGTAAAGAAACAACATGGAACAAATGTACTAGATTTTATCGCAATATCTGACAGAGTAATTTTACTACAAGTCGAAATCTATGGCAAACCTTTTAGTTTAATACGAAACAGAGATAGAAACTTTTACTGCCGATGTACATCACAGCAGTACAACTATAAGAAAATAAACAAAAATATAATATTCACGGGTGACATGAATGCAAAATGGGAAATCTGGAATCAAACGAACGTTATGTAGTTGGAAACTATGGCTATGGTACAAGAAATAATAGGGTAAAACGTTTATAAACTTCGCCTTCAATATAGACTTAAAATAATAAGTACAATGTTTAAAAAACCTCGAAAACTAAGATAGACATGGATGACACCAAATGGAATGGTTCTATACAGAATGATACATAAAAATAAAACAAAATTTGAATTAACAAAGTCATCAGATCCTTGAAGAAAGTGGGTAACATTAAAAGGCATATAAAGATTTAGACTGTAATAAGCAATTGATAACGCAGCTTTTAAGCTACCCAGATCAATTGTCCACACAGACGCGATCTCATAATGATAGCAACAAATTTTTACCAGGAACTCTACACTGCATCTTTGAGTCTGAAACAGTCGTTTATAATAGACATGGAACTTAGATCCAGTTCCACCAATCATGAAAATGAAGTCAAGCTATCCACAGATCAATTAAAATCAGGCAAAAGTCCAGGTCCAGATGGCGTCACGAATGAAATGATAAAGACAGGTAAGGAAAAACTTTTTAAAGCCAATCACAGCTCTATTTAATATTCTTATTTAAAAAGGTACTACCAGAAGCATTGGAACGTAGGCCTATATCAGTAAGCGGTTACTGCGTCACGTAGTAACCTACTGACCGCACATCTGGATGACCGACTGATCTAAATATAAACTCTTCTCTCGTACAAGGGTTTTTAAGACCAATACAAGAACGGTAACACCTCCCTTTTATTCCGGACCAAAACTTGACCATAACCTAAATGCAAAATGTAAAAACGTACCATTATACTTGTTGAAAGTTACATCGTTATGCGTCACTGAAATGGTCAACTTAATTAAAGGGGTTAAAGGTAATGACATTTTTGGTCTCTTTAATTAAGGAAGGTCAAACATGTTTAGAATTTAAATTACCATTAACAATCGGAGATCCGTCACTTCTGTTGTTAGTGTTTTTATTTTTCATGTACGGTTGTGTTATAACGACATATAAAATCTTAAAGGTTAGCTTCGTTCTGTTTGTAATAACAGAACGTCTGTTTCTAGTAACTAAATACGATCATTAGGGTTAATCGAAGTGGGCTACAAACATAATGTTGCACATGAGTTATTACCAATCTCATACAGTCTTTCGTAATATTTATACTTAAAGGTTGTAAAATCTGTAATTTAGTGTGGTCAGACATTGGCTGATTTACGAACTATTGGAAACATTTTGTACTGCTTTCGCAGTTTACTCTGTGCTGCAATAGTAATAGTAATAGCAGCGTTTTTATCCTGTGCTTAAGTTTTAACTCGCTTACTTTGTTCCTCACTCGAATTTCAAGTACAAGTACAATTTGACATTTTTGTCGCTTTAAATGATTACATCGTTATAACTTAAGAAGAAAAGCATCGATTTTCTTCTTCTTTTAATATTTTAGGTAAAACAGTTATTTGAGTTGAGTTCTTGATCGCAAGTGTTGTTCACACGTCTATCTTTAAATTGTTATGAAAACTCTGATGTAACAATTTTCCACCTCTTAATTAAGTTAGCGGTGGCTTACATTTGTCTTAATATGACTTAAGACTTATTAAGGCAATGCCAATCAAAATGGCTGATCTAGAAACCTACAAATTAGGGGGAAGATTTGAAACCAAACATTTTCACTACAAGTAAATCATATCAAATCAAATCAAATAATTTATTTCAGACTACTACTACGACAACTTACATAACACACATAGAATTAAATAGTAAGGGATGACTAATCTACAAAGTACGCAACCGAGTCCAATGTTTTTTAAACGGACAGTCTGCCCGTTCAGCTATAACCCGTAGATCGCCACTTGAGCTTCTACGAAGACGTCCAAGCATCGAAGCTGCTTTCTTTCGAACAATGGATCGCTCTGTTAAGACATATCTTCATAATGTTACAGTCTACCAATGCATTAAACATTAGCATGCAATCCGTTTATTATTCGTTATTTATAAAATAAATAATTTTAATTGGATCACGTACGTTTTAATAGGTATAATGTAATAAGTACTAATTAAAATTATTATTGCAAAAAGAATTAATATTAACTTTTATTTCAATAACTAAATGTATCATAAAAAACTTGAATGAAAGGTAACATTCAAAAGAAATACGTTTTCACTGCACTTACACAAGTTTCAACATCAGTTAAAATTGTAAATGTGAAGAAAATCTGTTCGAGCGTTACTACGTTTCTGCACAACTCGCTACAACTCCTTAATCTCTCAACTTTAAAATTGGTAAAATTTTACATATTTAATAAGGTATAAAACTTGTCACGTGATATCAAAAACTTTTACCTTACAAAACTTTAACTTTTATTACATCATTAGGGGTTTTTAATTAAAAGTCACCGCTTAGTATTAATGGCTAAGCGATATTTCAAATAAACGAGAAAACGCTGACTGTATTCTTCTCTTCTCATCGCATTTACAATCAAATTTCTTTAAAGCAAATGTCTTTAAATTTAGGGAACATGATAAAGAGGAATAGGAAGAACTAAATGACTATATTTTTTGCAACTGCATTAATAAGATTAATGAAATACCACGACACTAAATCAGGAATTCAAAAAGTTCTCTAGTCATTAAAACTTCACAGAATAACTTAATTAAACCATGCAAACGCAACCATGTTTAAGTTCGCATCAAATAACAATAGTCTAGAACCGCGGTCTTGGCTCGTCGCTTATTTAAGAAACCGCGCAAAGAGAAATTACTTCAGTTTCCGAAGTTCCCTTTCTGCGACTCACAGCAGCCGTCTGAAGGATTGTTCTATTTTCACAAACTACGCAAATTGAAGTAAAACAAAAGACGAGTTTAACTAACGCCGTATCGTTCTGTTCCGTTTAAGATAAACCCTTTATGTTAGAGCTATATTTAAAGTAATGAAAGTAAAAGCAAATAGGAATAAATATTGGAATAAAATATGTTCAATTATATTACCTTAAAATCCATTGATTTAAAAATTTATGGGAAAAAGTATGGAAGGCACCATTGATCAAGTGGATTAATAAGTTAAATAAGTTTATTTTTAAGAGCCAATTTTTGGTAATAAATAATTTTGTTTCAGACCTTAAGTAAATTGTTAGTAAAGACACTTCTTTCTTTATGTATGACCTAGAATATCAAGGTTTTCATAATGTGTTAGACTTTGTATTGTTTAAAAGACAATTGAAGGCCTCGAAACGTACTTGTAGTTACCATTTCTTAAGAGAGAGAAACATTAAAAAATATACTTAAGGGAGAAAATGCTCTTTATGCTGTTAAAAGTTATACATTGCGACTAAATGTCTTCATAATATAATTTTTTGCACCGTATAATATGCTTTCTCACCATTCGATTTATGTTCTAACTTTGTAAGGTTATAAAACTTTAGTATGTCAGATGACTTAAGTTAGCTAAAGCGGGTTAATGTTGCCAATTAAAAGTTTTTAAACCTTTTCTGCTTAGAATCCAAAGGTGAGTCTTTGCTGTTGTTAACCATCTTTGACACGGTTTGTAAGAGTTTAAGAGCTCGTGCTTTAAGTTAATCTATAAAGTTACTACTTAAGAAAAGAGATATTTGTTTTTTATTTCGTTGGGAAAAGCCACGCATACCATCGGAAAATTATAAATAACTTTACTTTACCTTTATCATTTTCTAAAAAAGTGTTGTGGTAAAAAACATGGTCTATAGATTTTTGTGGCGCTCTTGTAAAAGTGTTAAATAATGAAACATAATTTATATTTACTTGCTTCAACTAGTAATAAGGACTAATTACAATAACTGCTAATATTTAAATAAAACTCAATTTACGTTACGTAAACATTGAGAAAAACAATTGAAGGAATGAGTAAATCCTCTGCTGCTAAAGTAAAGCGCAGTGAATCGAATCAATCCAATCAGGAATTGAGTTAAGACTTTATATCTGTTTAGGGAAACAGACGTGAAACTGATCCACTATTAGTTATGAGCTATTTATAAACAATTATTATCGTTGGATATTGTTCTGTTTAAGTCAATTAAATGAATTTATTGGTTAACAAGTTTTTTGAGAAGTTAGGAAATATTTGCAATTATTTATAAGTGTAGCCGTGAGTAAATATAAAGGGTCTATTAAGAAAGTTTGAATAACTCGAAAGATAAAGACGCTACGTGAAATAAATTGTACATGATGGACAATTTAATAATATTACATAAAAATAATCAATCTTTTTGGTCGTGATCAAATTATGTCATTAAAAATATCGAAATATATAAGTTGTGATAAGTTAAGGTGTGATGAGTAATATAAGTTGTGTAAATATTGTATGTCAGTTTAAAACTTACTGCTTCACCCTGTCTTCTTTAGGCATATACATTTGACTGTGAATCAAGTAAATAAGGATATCATGAGCCGAACAATCACTTTGATATACATACTGGCGGTCGTTATCGGCTACTGGTGAAAATCAAGGTACCAAAAAGACACATAAAACTAGTGTAAATTGTAAAAATTTGCACTTTTTCGAACATATGAAAATTAACGCTGTTAAGCTAACTCGATATACGGAGTAAATTTTAATCTGAAAAACTAATCGGTAGTATCACTTAAAATAGTTAATGTTACTTAAAAACTTACTGCTGTAAACTCTTTTATTTAAAAAAATATTATCTGTATTTAGTTTTTTTATTTTTTTTTATGGCGTACGCAGGCAGACGAGCAGTCGGGCCACCTGGATGGGAAGTGGTCACCGACGCCGTAGACTGGCAATACCAGTGTTATCGCTAACGCGCTGCCTACCGTGTGACATAGGGTGTTAAATCTTGTTTACCCAGTAAATACGCTGGCTACGGTGCCCTTCAAACCGGAACGCAGCAGTGTTTTCACACTACTGCTTTGCGGCAGAAATAAGCACCGCGATGGGTACCCACCGCGGTGCCTATTTCTGGATGGGTACCCATCCAGACGGTCTCCTGTAAAAAGGGGACCTACCACCGGTAGTTGGTTAGGTTAGTTGGTCCAGTTAAAAGATCTTCCATTATTGACACGTATTTAATCCATTGCATATTGCCTACCCTTTTGATGATTAAAAACTAGTCACTCTGCGTATAAAACTAAACCCTAGTGACATGTAGTTAGAAATTAAGCCGACTTTTGAAGAGAAAAATTCGTTTAGTGTCCCGTGATTCTTTTACGTACTAAAAGTTATTTCTAATTAATTATGATTGTCATTAAAGCGCAATGTGTCATTAAACGAGAGTGGTTCTAACGATTAACATATATAAATAGATTTGACTTGACTTGGTACAATTAATGCCCTCATTAACAAGGAAATTAATTGTACCAAGGATTTTTCAAATATTCATGTCGAACTGCTTTGTCCAAAGCGAAACTTTATTCACAAAAAAGTTTGAAGTAAATTTCAATGATTACGGCTATAGCCTACATATATCTAAAGCTATAGCGGCAAGAGCCGCTTTTAATATTTGAAATGAGGTAAAATTTTAACAATGTAATTAAACTTTATAATGCATTTTGGCCTAAAAATTGAGTTTTTTTTAATACGGGATGTGTTAAAATTGCGTTTGTGTTTGTATACAGACACATTATCTTCTCTCATTTTGTTAAGACGGAGACCTAGTCTTTTATTCAAAATGCGAAACATCTGGAAGAATAATTTAAGTTATTATAATCAAGTCATTTTACTTAAAAATTCCCCTCATCATCATCTTACTTTTCATACAATTGGGTGATCGGCCCAAATTGTCGTAACCAACCAGAAAAGACAAAAACACAAAGATGTTACTGCGCGGGATTCAAACCCACGACCTCCGCTTTATAAAGCAAGAGCCAATGCCACTAGACCACGGATTCAGTTCCCTTCCACCAGAAAACTGTGGATAAAATTCCATTAGTACAGTTACTGCGGCAAAACCACTTAAGAAGGAGCAAAAAAACTCTAAAATTTGTCAGGTTATCATCGGTGAACTGTGAGAACAATAATCCGAAATCCGGTAAGAGATCCAAAAGAAAATTTTAACACACTAGAACAAATAGTTTCCTTTTGTATTTTTCTTTTATTTGTTTTGCTAATAAAAGGAGTAATATCGCGAGTTTAGCACTTTTATAACAACACTTGGAGCATGAGGTTTAAAGGTCATAAAATTATTCTAATACTTTTAATTAATACGTTCGTGAGTAGCTCCAATATAAATTAATTAAACAACTTAACAACTCCAGCTGTTTAAAAGAACGGTAAAGAATAAGTAAAAAGGAATACGCGTGCAAATATTATCCTAACCAGAATCGAAATGTTAAGGATCTTAGAGACCCAGCCAGGTGTAGCTTTTACACAACTTTTGCGTTCCATTTAATTTATGTTTTAACACGGAACAAAGTAATGTTTACACATTATTACTGAACAGAGAAAACATAAGGTCTCTGTGGAGAAACAGGCGCTTCTAAAAATGAAACAATTCAGTGTTATATTTGAAGAACACATAAATATACTGATTTACGTTGGATTCTTATTGATATGAACGTTTATATTTAATTTGTTAAAATATACACTACATACAGGAATACGGACGTGGCTCTTGTAAGAGGAAATCTTCTTTACTGGTGCTTAGTTCATTATTTAATGGTTTAAGGTGCAATAAAAACAGTTTTATAATTCTATAAATTTTAATGTATTGAATGTTCCAAACTATACGAACAGACGAGCTAGTATGCATTAAGCAAAAATTTATTTAAGTTGTAGCTAATTTTATGAGCGTTTTGTTTGTCACCCGTTGATTATACTCTAAATTAACTCGTAGTTGAGATAAGCACATAACATTTAATTAAGTTAAGAATCGCTCCTCATATCTAAGGTTTAGCGTTTGAAAAGTTTTTTCTTACTTACATGAAGCAAGAAAAATACCGTGATTACATCGTTTTAACAAAGAAGGGTTTATGTTGATTAGTCGGGCGCTCACTCGTCAGACCAGCATGACGTCATCAAAGTAGCCTCATTTGATGACGTCATACTGACGTACTATTGATAAAGCCATCAAGCTATTGGCCCTACTAGAAGCTTACTCCCAAAGGTAATATTAAATAAAAGGAAAATACTCTAATCGAACTAAAATTTTATATTATGACCTGTTTCGAAACTAACCATAAATAGTTTTAGGCTTATAAGCATGTGTAATGATTATTATCTTAAGTTACATTCACCACGCGGGTGCAATAGCGGATCAAAGTTAGTTCTAAGTAAAGCCACGAATGAAACATTCGTGAGATTTGGAGCAAGCAAATCCCAAAGTCAACAATCAAAGCGTTGGTATTGACGTTACGACGTTTTTCCGTCGGTGAAATCGAAAGTCGTCCCCAAATTAAACGGCTTCGTTGGGATCGTATTATTCCTGTGCTTTATAAGTTTTTCCATTAATTCATTAAATATAGTGATTTGTTACGCATAAAATTGTAATACTTAGAGCACGAAAAAACTTTAAAGTATTTTTTACACATAAATATAGTTATATTCATCAATCAAGTGTTATAATATCCTATCTGATGAAAAGTGGTCACTGACGCCCTAAGACATCGACAAGCACTGTCTACTGTTACACATAGGATGTTTTTCTTCTCGTTTACCCAATAAATACGCTGGCTACGGTGCCCTTAAAACCGGAAGACGGTAATACGTCACATAAACTTAGCGGAAGAAGTTGGCAACGGTGGTGCCTATTTGCACCTATTTAGTTACCCCTCTCTACTTCCACCACTAAAATTGGCAATTAATGTTATTATATACTTTAAAGTTAAATAGTTATTATTCATCGTTCATATAGATATGAATGTCCTAATGTCGAATGTCATAAAGATATCATTTGTTAGTTATATACCTATTTATTTACAACGGGAGTCCATCACCGTGTTTTCGGAAGATACTCGATGGCTGACGTTGCGTTTCGAGATAATTATGCTCCTTATTCGATGCTTAGATTTGAGAGAGTTGTTGTTTTTTATGATTCAGCATTAGGTATAATTTGTGTTATCGTGTACTAGTTTAAACTGCTCTGTATTAGTATAAATACTGGACTGTTTCTACTGTTATAGTACTAAGTTAAATTACTGACCAAAGCTTAATGAGTGCTGATTCTTAACCTTGTCTCTAACTTTCAGAGCCGCTTTCAAAATTAAAAACGTTAAAAACTTGTGCGTACAAAGTTAGTGGTCCCTTAAGAATATAAAAAAAATCCCTAACACAATTATTATTCTTAAAGATTCAGCATTGCATTTAATTTTGTAATTTCGCATACAAGATACAAGTTTTATTTACATTATGAAAATAGTTTTTATGAAATTTGTTTTTGTTTTAATTGTAACGATTTAGAATTATATAAATGAAGCGAAGTATCTAAAAACTTGACTGATGAAATCTTGCTTCTCTTCTCTCTCATTCATTCTTCTACTTCTGCCATTAGTCACTTGGAAGTCAAATTTTATGTCGCAGAAATCGCGGTAAAATTGTAAATATTTCTAGTTTTATAATTAATGCCAATATGCAAAGAAGTTAAATTCACTAAGTGTGTTGAAAAATAATTTTACGTGATTGGTTTCATTGGAGTATAGTTATAAAGGGTACACCGTAAAAGATCTGATGACAATATGAAAGATGCCATATTAACAGTAAATAAATAAGCAAAAATAAAACGCAACATAAGCAAGTAACAACGTGCTCTTTGTACAAATTTTCTCTCACCGCAATTAAACTCTCTGGTATTGATTTAATTAAAATGCAGTCCATGACACGTTTTATGTATATAGAATGAAGAATTTTTATCATCCATTAACTTTTTTGTCAACTTAGATTGTATCATCTTAATAGAGCTATGAATGTGCCTAATTGCATTTTTTTAAGTGTTTACATTAGAATGCTTAGTGTAGGTTATTTTTTATACATATCTATATGCTCTTGTGTACTTTTTTGTAGGTTACATAAATTAGCATAATTATGTAGAACATAATTTAGTTCTAACTCTTAAGCTTTTGGCACCGTTTCAAATTTAACCGCATGAGGTTGTGATATTGACGCTATAATTTTCTTTATTTCTAAAATATCTATTTAACTACCATTCAAAGATTATTAGAAAAAATGAGACCAAATGACAGCTAATAAGTACCATTTATAAAAGATTAAATAAAATCAATCCACTAGGAGCGGAGCAACGAGGTAACATATATAAACATACTCTAAATACATATTTTCCGAATTGAGCTCATCCTCCTTTAGGGAAGCCGGTCAAAAAATATAATGATGTATTTTCAAAGGTAATTTTAAAGGGGTATAGTAAAAATCTATGTATTATATTGTATAATAAAATTGTTCTTTGCGATACCTATAATATCATTGTTTTAGAGGTTACAAAGTTTTTAATTTATGTTTGAAAAGCAATTAGAGGCGGTCGTAAAATGTGCAAAAAATTGTAATGAATAAAATTGAATTAATAATTGGTTTTTAAAATAAGGTTCCATCGCTACTTAATCAGGAGTTCATATCAGTGTAAATCACTTTTATGCACACAGATTTTTTTAATATCAATAACATATTTACTACGAATCAATATGTCAACATAATCATGAAGATCTTAACCTCACTATCAATATTTTTGTAAACTATTATATAAAGTAGGCAAATATTGCTATGCAGAGGGAACAATAAATATCAAAAGCAAAGGAAATTTAATATGTATATTGATATACCACCATATTGTATCTACATGAAGAAATAGGTTGTTTGTATTTTAATAGCTCTCAAACTCCTTTTAGCGGAATCATCAGTGTATCCGTATGTTTGTCAACACAAGCAACGTCACGTCAACCTTTAGTCAATTTTCATATCATCTGTTTTACGAAGACAGACATTACAATACCTGAATTGTTTAATCATATTTTACAAACTACTTTTAAATTAGGATAGAATTTAAATGACAACATTGCCGAATATCTTACAGGTGGGTTTATCGTTTGAATCTCAGCTCGGGCTTTGCTCAGTGAACTCCATGATTAAAACCAGTTGTGATAACTCCTATCTCGACGTGAGCTGCAGATGACAGCGGTACTTAAGGTATCTTAATAGTTAATTAGGCTGTTTCGACGTTGTTACAAGAAATTTTCTAATCGTAGTAAAATATCTGTGTGATTTAAATATGTATTTTTTCTGATTTTACCTTGATAATGAGTATAACCAATTTTATTACATTATACATTTAATTGTAAGTAAAAAAGTTTGCAAAATTATAAAATTTCGCTACATCTTTATGTACTGTCAAATGCTTATTATATTTTCAATAAATTTTTATGAACACTACAACACAACACAAATACTTAATTTTTATTACGAATAATATGACAAACTTATCTTTCACCTTCAGAAACAGTTTTCTTCACTTTACTTCTCTAAAAAGGGAAAAATGAATTAGGTTATTTAATGTGAATAATTCGCTAAGGGGTTTAATGTAACGACCAAAACTAAATCTTAAAAATTTCTATTAACATTCTTAAGGTGTAAAAAAGGTCAGTTTTTTTAAATATTGTTGTTTTTACCCTCGCTACCCATGCAAAATCGCAGAAAAATTAGTAACCTAAGCTTTCTTTCTTTAATTTCGTAAAGAAGTGGAAACTAAACAATAACATTTTTCCAAGCAAAATAAATTATGTGGTGGTCATTATGTAAATTTATTTAGGACACATAAATAATTATGTCAGTGGCTTATCAACACTCTGTGATTAATAACGTTTTAATCCTATCCATCAAATTGTCAAAAGCGGTTTCATTCATGACATCAGCAGATATCGCATAATGACAAAGCGTTTGTGTATGTGAATGGGTAAATGTACAGCACAAACGTATTACATCAACAGATATAAATTAACGACAATAAGTAATTGAAAAGTATAAGAATAAATAAATTTGTTATTAGGTTTCACTCAAGCAACAAACTTTCAGTTAGTTCAGATATTCTAGCTGAGCGTCTTATAAAAGTATAAGTATAAGTAAATAGTTAAACAATAAAAGATAATAAGTGGACTGTTTGGCACCGTTGTGGTGAACGTTGTGGTGACCACATAAACCCACAACAAGTTCAAGTACTATCTAAGAAGCGGCGGAATATCGAAATTTTTGGTTTACTGCGGATCTGTTAACTAGAAAACTTTACCACTTTCCCGTTTAACACATCCAAATAGAAACTACTGCATTAAACTTAAATTGATTCAATATAACAATCTTGAGAAGCCATTGCTATACCATTAATAAATATTTAAACCTATATGACAAATACATACTTATTATACCCATCAATATATATATATAGTATATTCAAAAGACTGCCTCCGTAGCCTAGTGGTATGGGCGTGTGCTTTAGAAACCGGAGGTCGTGGGTTCGAATCCTGCGGGGACTCAACAAATTTTCATTGTTGTTTCCTAGTTGGTTAGGGCAATTTGGGCCGATCACCCAATTGTCTGAAAAGTAAGATGATCCATGCGTCGGATGGGCATGTAAAAAGTCGGTCCACCCACCAACCCGCATTGGACCAGCGTGGTGGGATACGGTCCAAACCCCCTGATGGATAGGGGTGTATTAGGGGAGGCCTATGTCCAGCAGTGGACTATCACAGGCTGACGATGTATGTGTATGTATATTCAAAAATGAAATAAAAAAATCAGTCTGCAACCTGCTGACGAACGCCTGTAAAATTGTTTTTATGCCATAATACTTTTACAGCCTTCGCGGCAGAACAGTATTTGTGTTGCAATTATTTTCATTGCTCTTCATTTAACTGGAATATTTATCATACAGTTTTCATCTTTTAACTTGTGGAGTTTTTATGTCATTTGTTTTACGTAAAAACTTTTAATATTAGGATACTTTGTGGATTAGAAATCGCCCCTCTTGTTACTTGCGCTAGGAAAAAGTTAGGTTTAGTAGCTAACATGCTTTGGTTTTGGATAAAAACTATGCAGTTACAATGAATTTTAACTATGATTAAGAAGAAAACCGTTCAGAAATCGCTGACCTAGTAATTTTATCCGACAAAGCGTGGCCTTTTGATGAAACAGCAAAAAAGTATAACATCGAAGTTTGCTGATGGGAATAACGTAATTTAAACTTAATTTTGCTTTCATTTTGTTTCTAAAGTTTGCGCAGAGTGTTAACAATGTAGGAACATTAAATTAAACTAGTGAATTGATTACTTCTGCTTTAGAAGAGATTTGTTATTTCAAGAAAACGAATTAAAGACATTTTAAACAATAAAATTATCTAAAAAAGTATGAATTATTGAGGGACATCAGCGACTTAAAATTCTCTTTGTAAATTATGCAAAATCTCAACTGGACTAGGTTGAATCTATTTATAACTATCAGCTATTCATTATTCAAAATATAATGATTTTTTTAAGTCCACTTTTTATTAGTATCAGTAAGGCTTAATCTTGAAACGTCGATAATGTTTAATATTAAAAAAATTATTGGTATTACATTCGAAACTTATTTAGTACATATAAGGCTTTGTTAAACAAAACCGTAGCATTTTAATATAGTGTTTACAAACACAATAACAGTTCACAATAATACAAATAAAAAAAAATATAAAAAATAAATCTTAAGTTATATATTCTATATGACACACAACTTTTGAAGATTTTATTATTACAAGTATTAACAAAATCTGCAAACTTTGTGTTATATTTTTTATCAACTCTTATCAAAGGCTACTCAAAAATGTAAATTTGTCAATTTTAGTTTTACCTTTTCTAATTTAACTTTTTAATTATCTAATTTAAAACACGCCGCCTCTCAGATCAATCTTTTAATACATGATGCTCTCGACTTCTCGACTTTTACCTTAAGGGTCATTCCCAAGAAGTGATTTTGGTTGGCGTCTAAACGGCACGGTTCAAAGTTAGTTATTACGATCCGTCATTATCGCATCGAGGAATTCTTTGAATCAATGGTGAGAGATTTATATATTTTTCGTTTTTTTGGCGGCTTTTCTATAAACCTTAAACAAAATTTTGGTGAATTTTTAATATTATTAATATAAAACAACGTGCTATGGAACGCGCAAATTCGGAGTTTCTATTTCGTATAAATGTACTGTAGTCAAGTAATACAATGGACTAAAGCTAACGACATAGTGCAAATGATAAGCTCGGTGAAGTGGATGTGGGTCCGGTCATGTGATCAGAAAAAACCGCTAAAGGTCGATGGAAAAAAAAGTTGTAGAGAGAAGACGGAGCTTGGTCGACCCTCGACCAGATAAATGCAAAAATCTCCCGGTTCAAGTTTAAAGCGAATAGCAAGGAATCGACAGTCTTGGCGTTTATTAAAAAGCCTATGTCGAGCCGTGGATTGCTAAAGGCTACTGTTGATGACGAAGTTAATGGTCAGTGCTATTCTTGCTCCAAAAAGAAATACGTCGTGCTGGCGACGGTGGTCCGCATAACAATTACACAATGAGAACTAACACGCATTGTAATTAGTTTTAAGTAGTGTTTTAGCACTACTGTCTTGTGCTATAAATAGACATCGATTTGATACTTTTCTAGCAGCGACGTGATGAGAAGATCTATGCCGGAAGATGTTTGAATTTACAATTATTTTACTTCAAACTCTTATTATTTTCATGCAAAAAATATTGATAACAACTCTGTCTTGTTTTTCTCATATCAATTATAAATGATTTAATCATAATTAAAAATCGCTTCGAAAAAGAACAAGCTTTCAATATTATTATTTTTAAATGAATAGTTTAATGCAGAGTCGGCAGAGTCTACAACCAAATAATTTGGCTGTTTTCCAACAAGCACAGGCATAAATGCGTTTTTGGCAGCTGAGCCGTACGTTATTTTAGGGCATTATCTAAAGATATGTTTATGTATTTAAAAAAAAGAACTATGTATTTTTAAAACTACTGTGGCTTAAATGTCATAAAGGTTATTCTTTTGAAGTTTATCTTAACATATCAGTATAGTCGCTTTACAAGCGTCTAACACAAATACAATCTCGACAGCATTGTCCGCCATATTGACAATGTATTTCCGATGTAACTTGACGTTATATGCACAATAATAGAAATACCTTTGGTTAGAATACAAATATACTATAAAAGAAATTTTATTTACAAAATAAAACTTGTTCTATAGTATACATTATGTTGTGCTCGCAGATTACCAAGTATATGCCTTGTTTATGCTTGTTACAGACAAGTAAATAAAACCGCAAATTTAATACAACACTATAATTTTTACCAGCTTCTCAAAGAAAGTAGGTCAATTCGGAGTATGTGTTTTGTGTTTATATGTTACCAAGTTGCTCCGCTTCTATTGCTTCTATTTTTTTTATAAAAGGTATTAGCTGTCATTTTATTGTTTTTTAATAATTTTGTTATATGTAGTTCTAGTGTGTCTTATGTAATGTCAGTAACAAAAATTTTCGTTCGACGCATACGCGTCTACTCCAATGCCCTACTCACCGTTCTGACATCATGCACTCTTCTTTTTTCGTTCAGTCTGTCTTTTTATGGAATGCTCTACCTCTCGAAATCAAGATGGTGGGGAGTAAAATGTCCTTCAAGCTTAAAGTACAAGAGTACGTGCTTAAGAACGTATCGCCAGATTAATTATATCGTGAGATAAACTTTCTATTATAATGTGTATACACATATTTATATTTATATGTATGTACGTATATGTATATGTATTTATTGTATTGTACTTTATTATATATATATATATATATATATATATATATATATATATATATATATATATATATATATATATATATATATATATATAAATAATATACATGTGTATATTATTTTTAGTTACATATTTATATCAAAAATATAAATTTCTAAAATTCATATATTTGCAACTCCCCACTTTTTATCCCTGCATCACCCCAAGGTTGACTGGCAAAAAATGCATTAAGTCCGCCTCTGTACAATTTGTGCATGAAGTTTTAATAAATAAATAAAGCTGAAGTGGCAGTGGGCCAATCACATAAGCTCACAGAACTGATCACCGCTAGAGTTTAAAAGTTCTGGATGGTGACCGAGGCTCAGCAAACGTAGTATGGCCGGTGGGGCTGCATGAGGATAGGCGAAGATCGGGAGCGACATTAGGGAGGTATATGTCCAGCAGTAGACTGCACAGGCTGATATTGATGATGATACTTTCTGGACATAGAGTGATTCTTTTGAATTTCAATTTATATCTATATCTTTGTTTATTACAAAACAAAAAGCAAAACCCAAATTTTTTATTAGAACTTTTCGTTCTATCTAATAACGCAGATGTTGAATAGTCAAATGTAATCTTGTTACTTGTTAGTTGAAAACTATCACAAGTACATTTGTTTAAAAATATAAATGCTTACAGTATTTATACCAATTCCCCTTTTCATTATTTTCATTATATCTTCGAATTTTGAACAAACAGAAACTTCGACATTAAATACGAAAGTACCAAAGTTGTGTGTTCCAATAATTTGCTACCGCTTTGGTTAGTGTCTCAAAATTATTTGCTAATTTTTCGCATTTTAGGCATCGTAAAAGTCTTCGATTAGAATTTGATCATGAACTTCATTTGGTCTATAATTATTTCTTTTATTTACGCGATTATTATACATATCAAATCCACTAATTTACGGACTTTTCGCGTTCTAAATATATTTATTCCGACATTTCGGGCAGTCTAAGTTGGCATATACCAACTTAGTCTGCTCGTGATCATGGATGCTGAAAAGAATCCGAAACGCGGGAATAAATATATTTAAGTAACGCGAAAAATCCGTAAAATAGTGGATTTGATATTCATTTGGTCTGTATGGATATTTATTAGTTTTATACTCAAAAATTGATTGAAGATCCTGATGAAACTTTGCAGTACATAGTCGGAGGTTGGAAGCTAGCACAAGAGTATATACATTGCAAAGTTTCTTCGACTGCTCCGAGCGCTAATAATGAGTAAAAATTAAAAATTAATAAGTGACTTGTAGCTCATATTTGGACGAAAAAATTAAGGACGTGTAGATATTTCAAGTACGTTGCATATAGTGTAATAGTATTTTCGCAGTTATTTTTGACATTAAAATAAATAAGTAAATGTCCAGTTACTTAAGTGAATTTCAATTTGAAAAAAAATTATTAAAAACAAAAACAATTAAATGTTTGTAAGAAACTAATACATAAAATGTTTTCCAAAATATCCACATGTAACGCGGACGTCAATTTTTAATTAACAGACTTGATGACTAGGTTAAAGGTCAAAACACCAAAGCATGACCTATCCGTCAATCCTTATATACCCCAGGCAGTAACCTAGTAACTATTATCACTAGAATGACAGTTGTTTATTGCAATGCAAAAGGCCTGAAATTATCCAACCCTGAGAAGTAAATTATATTCTTTTTAATAACGAAAAGTCATACACGTCACGTCACGTCAGCCAAAGGTAGCAAAGAATAAAAAAAACCCTTTTGTTGCAGTACATCTAGTAAATAACTATCTTCTCAAATACATTATGGTCATGTAACATATTTCTATATATGGCCATCTGCAGTTTTATATGTTACAGAAATAGAAGGACAAAACAAATTGTGAAATGGTAAGCTTATGGCACTGGTCAAAGCTACTGATTTGATTAATGGAATTAGATTCACAAATCGGTTCCCATAAATACACACTAAAGTTGCATTTTATTTATTAGCTACTAGCTGTTGTCCGCAACTTCGTTTGTGTTCAATGTATACCAAATTGCAAATGCTTCTATTTCAGCTCTTGGGGTGTGCGTGTGTAAGCTTATAATAATTTTTATTTGTACAATTTAATTTGTTAAAAACTTCGACTTAAATAACGATTTTCGTAAATATTGAATCTGTTTAGTAAAACATGCAACATAAAAACAAATATTTATAGCCCTTATTATTTCATCATCATCGTCATCAGGATCAACCCCTAAAATTCCACTGCTGGACACAGGCCATTAATTGAACGCCAAGACAACCTATCCCCTGCTACTTGCTGCCAACTTGAACCAGCTACTGCACCGAGATCGCCATCCCACCTGGTCGGGGGTCGACCAACACTCAGTTTTCTTAAACGTGGCCTCCACTCTAGAACCCTATGGGCCCATCGACCATCCGTTCTTCTTACATTTTAAATATACTAAAAAAGGCGATTCTTTAAATTTATATACTCTTTAAATTATTTAAATGCGCGAAAACGGGTGCTAATAAAAATCAAATTCGTGAAAATTCTTAGGGAAATCCTACTCAGAGTTTCACTAACGACGATGTGAGAATGTGGTTTTGCTTCTTAAAAGCTGTCCAGTCCAATTATGTCTTCCTATTGGATTCTCTCTCGAAGCTGTGTCTTCCCAACAGCAATATGTGCCCGAGGTAGACATATTCATAGACAACTTCTAGAGTAATACCATATTATTATATACTAATCTTTAGTTTTACTTAAATACAAATATTCACTTTTCTCAAACAGGTATATTTACTATAAAAAATATTTAGATTAAATAAATAAATATTAATTTTAATAAGACCTTTATGTAACTTAGGACTAAAAAGAAGTAACCTTTAATATTTAAGGCTGACAGATTTTTTGGCAAGTGGCCAAACAGCCGCCTAGGGGTACATAAGGCCAGGAAACAAGTATTGGATTTTGAATATTACGTGCTCTATAAAAGTACATACAGTATTTTACAGATATTATGAGATAATATTTTATATGATATAAGATAACATTGTATAGATATATAGTGATATTAATTTGTTTTGTAAACGTAATTATATTTACTTTATTGTTAAAGATGACAAAACAATTGTCACTCCGAACCAGTGGTAGTAGCTATTGTTGACAATTAATAATTCACGTTGAGCGAATGGCTTCTGACCTCAGTCGAAAGTTTGATAGTAAATTTGAAGGCACTGACGTCCTGTTACGGCTGCCAAGGATGTCTAAACAAGCGGACCAACTTTTTACAACTGATAATCTGATAATGCATGCATTCTATGCATTATCAGACAATAGGGTGTTCGGTCCATATTTTCCTAAACAAATAGATAACAACGATAACGCTTAGTTTTTGCCGCGCAGGATTCGAACCCATGACCTTCGACATGTAAAGCAAGGACTAACAACACTTGACCACGGCGTACGTATCAAGCAAATAACATTTGTACCGCACAAAAAAATATTACTTATTTTTGGTAGCATCATCGGCCTAATGGCACAATAAGAAATTCACATACCTTAATCATAGCAGCAAGTGTACAAAAAACTAAATATAAGTATGGGAATATAAACACTTGTCATGTTCCTTTATTTTTGGCTACCGATGAGTTGCATTTTACGTCACAATATTATTGGTAATAGTACTACATAACATAATATATATCATCTTAAATATAGGCACAATAAAAGTATATTCATTGCTGATAATATTTATAGTGACAAGGCCTTCTATTATCTAAAAGGCCTAACCATGTTTCCATAACGAAATTACAAGATGATGGTTAAAATATAATCTTAATATATATAAATTATATATTAAGATTATTCGGTATTCTTTCTCCACTTTTGTTTTCCATATTTATTAATCATATCACCTTTGATCTTCAATGTGCGTATCATCTTCATGCCGATGACCTGCAGTTGTACGCTGAAGCATTTACTAATAATGTTGAAACGGCAGTTAGCAAATTAAATAAGGACTTGCGCAATAAAGCTTGCGTGATAAGTTCGGTTTAGCTGTAAACCCATCCAAATGCCAAGCAATAATTATTGGCAGTGCACGCAATCTGAGCAAGTTGGATCTTTCTGCACTCCCATGCGTACATTTTAACGGGGACCATATTCCATTTAGTAACAGTGTAAAAATCTGGGCCTCCTAATAGACAAAACGTTAAATTGGAATAACCAAATAGTAAGTGTTGTGCAGAGAGTTACAGGTATCCTGAGGTGCTTGTATCGTTACAAAAGTTTTGCCCATTAAAACGAAAGTTACGCTTGTACAGGCCTTGATTTTCCTATTATCGACTATGGTGACGTGTGCAATCTTGACCTGAGTGCAGATCACCTCAATAAACTTGACCGACTTCTAAATAACTGCATTCTATTCGTTTTAATCTTCGTAAATATGATCACGTATCTGCGCAACGTTCCCAACTTCAGTGGTTGCCTATTCGCCAGCGACGCTCCTTACGAGCCCTAACCACCTATTATTCCTTCCTTAATTCTCCAATTGCCCCTGTCTTACATATCTTCTAGTTTTCAATACTTATGGATGTCAGCTAACAAGAATCTTCGTTCGACGAATACTCGTCTACTTCATTGCCCTATTCACCGTTCTGACATCATGCACTCCTCTTTTTTTGTCCAATTTGTCCTCCTGTGGAATGCGCTACCTCTCGAAATCAAGATGGCAGAGAGTATTGTGACCTTTAAACGAAAAGTTAAAAAGCACCTACTTAGTGAAATATCAACGGATAAATGAAATAGTCAGACACACTTTTTATTATATATGTATATTTAAGTATTTATTTATTCATGTATGTTATATATGTATATATATACTATATGTATATATTTACTTCTTGAATATATATGCATTTGTTGTATTTTATATATTTATTTATAGTTATATATTTATAATAAAAGTTTCAATTTACGATGTTAATATATTTGCACCTCCCCACTTTTATCTCTGCATCACCCCAAGGTTGACTGGCAGAAAATGCCATTGGCATTAAGTCCGCCTCTGTACATTTCGTGCACAAAGATTAAATAAATAATAAATAAATAAATCACGTGTCACGATATTTGTCCGCGATGAACTCCTAAACTATTTAACCGATTTTAAATTAATGTTGCACACTATGTGCAGTTTAATCCAACTTGAAAGATAGCTTACATCTAAATATAAAGTCGCAATATTGTTTTATTGCGATTTTTTTTTCTATTATTATTTGATCCAAAATGTCTGCCAAAAAACGATTGTGACAGTTGGCGACATCTAATGATTGCGTTGTGTATGTCAATAGATGGCGCTGTTTAAAACTATAAACTTTTCGTGGATTAGGAGAATTGGAATTAATTAATTTTGGTCACTTAATTTTGTAGTTATTATTAAAAACAAAAATGCAATTTCATAATGCCGTTATTTTATACCAGGCCATGAAATAAAAAAGTAATGAATAAAATAGGTTCCTAATAATTGCTAACAACATGAAATGTAAAAATTAAAAAGGATTTTTTACAGAGCTAAATTAATAAAAGTGATGTTGTATCCTATAAGAAGGAAATATTTTTATGACATATTCAACGGCGGATACGATTGATGGTACTGTATACTCGTTATTTATTGTTTCATAAGATAGTTGTTTACGTTGCAACGAATGTAATCAACTTTTGTTCTCTCTTTTTTAATAACCATGTAACTAAAACATTGAAATTATGTTTTTCAAATTATAGCATTGTTAATAGAAAGGTAAGTAAGTAAAGTAAGGAATTAAAAAAACAGTAAATTTTTAAAAACTCTTTTGTATAGAATTTTTAACGGTATCAACAGAAAGCACATTTTGATTATTGTCATCAGTCTGTCCGCTTTAAATACCTATCCAATTTTCATACCACTGCTATTTTTCATAGTATTCAGGTGTAACGGTAGCATCATCGAGTTCACTGTTTTTTACAAATGACATTAATCTAATAAAACATGGTGGTCCTCATGACTAATGTACTCTTTCCGCTTATCTTAAGCCCTGAAATTGTTTATTACAATGTAAAATAAGAAAATCCTAGCCGCAGCAACGCGTGGCAGGGTCTGCCAGTATAATATAATATTCTTAAAATAAACAGCTTCAGAGATACAGAGGTAACATAAATCGCACTTACAAGAAAACCGTAAATACCGGTGTGAGAGGAGAACGTGGGTGGGAAGGCCGGGGGGACATATGTTTGTAGAATTCCAATATGTTTGGGAATCTGTATTCTATTCAATATAAGTAATAAGTTAATTCTATATAAGTAATAACTTTTATTATAAAAGTATGTTTAACTAGCTTAGATCAACATAAGTAAAAATCTTAAAATTTATAATATTACGTGACGAAATTTGTTAAGTTCATTAAAAATAATTTATCATTAGAACAAAAAAAGCTATTCCTAAAGTTTATAGGGCTTAGGATTTTAAAACTGAACGTCAAAGATTCGAACCCTGCAGAAACTCAACAGCTTTAAATTGTTGTTTCCTAGTTTTGAGGAGCAATGCGGACCGATCACCTGATTGCGCGTGCATAATCCGTGTATTATAGGAAGAATCTATTTATTATTGTTATGCAAAATCTATTTGGAGAAGTAAAAAGCAAATAAAACAAAGTATTCGCGTTTTTTCATCCTCCCAGAGATTGTTAAATATTCATAAGGGACTGCCACCTTTGACCGAAGCAAAAGTTTCTTCGCAAAAAGTTTGAAACGAATTTCTGAAGCGGCTCAGAGAATTTTGGACAAAGTTAGAAATTAACGCTGTCATTTGAATTTGTTTCAGCTTTTTACCTTTTAGATAATAATTTTTTACAAATAAATATTGGAATAGGATACGGTTCTGAACCGCTTATGGAAAAGGCGTGCAGTAGGGAAGGCCAATGTCCAACAGAGGACTGACGCCGGCTGATGATGATGATGATAAGAGTAAATGATGCAAATATAAATTATTCTATTTAACCTAAAATAAATAATAGTATTCTTCAAAATATCTAAAGATGGAAAACCTTATTAAGATAGTTAGAAGATAGTGTCTAGTTAAAAAGTCCTCTTATTCAATGAATTAATTCATTTTTACATTCATATTAGATATAACTGTATGCGAACTGCTAAGAATATATTTAAGGACAGTTTACAATTGGATACAAGCGAAGAATAAATTTATATGCAATACTGGAAAATATCATAAATTATTGTGAACTAAAACAGAAGCCGTGTACTAAAAGAAAGCATTTAAAAGTTATTCTGCACCTTTCTAAAGTGGCTGTTTGAACGCTCGATAAATGCGTCGATGTATAACTAAATTTGCATTCTGAAAATGCCATAAGGTTTCCATTAACAGAAGAAATATATGTGTTATCAAATCAATTACTTTAGACGGAAACTGGTATATAGAGTCGTGGCTATGGACCAAGGGCAGTTTCAATGTCAACAGCAACACAAGCATTATTTCGGATACGAAAGCCTTACGGAGGTCAATGACAAATACGGATCTATGCTTTATACAAAAATATATATCAAAGTGAATAAGAACTCGAATAACGCGAGAACCCAACAACACCTACGATTTTAGACACGAAAGAGTAAAATTGTACACAAAAACAATAGCATCCACACCATTAAGCCAAAGTGCATTTCTTTATTTACGTATTAAACTAAGAAAACAATGTATTATTTTTAAATCTCGCGATAAAACATGTTGTTAATTAATTTAAACCTTAAAAATACTATCTACTTATTACTTCAAGATAAAGCAAGTCCATAAAACGACCTGAGTTACAGTAAAGTTGATGTTGACCTATAATAGCCAAAAATAAATAAATTGACAATTATATATCATTATATATATTCAAGTGGAAACAGGCTTTGTTCAATCAAGTTTATCATGCAATCATATCATAATGATAACTAAATAGCCCATGTTATCATACATTATGTATTATAATTTCACTAAAGTTGTAACATTTTAAAAGACAAATAAGGCGTAGATTTTTAACGACCAAAACGTTACGACACGTCTTTTTCTGTAAATATGTAAAGTATCGTGTTCAATTAATTACATAAAAAATAATATTCATTCAATTCTATCTTATTTAATAAATTCTTGAAATATTTATCTTATATCACCTTTAGGATTTTATTGCTAAATTTTTAATTGACGGCAAAGCCAATTAAATGATACACCAGAATAATTTCTACCAATTAGAGATAGAAAATATTCTTTTCATTTATCTATTTATCCAGCTTATGATAAATACAGTGTGATAAATGGGCATGTCTTACAGTTTAAGCTTAAAAATATATAGAATCTGCGCTATCAACACATTTAACGGAACATATTAATTATATATCTTGTAGGCAACATTATACACTCAATAAAAGCTTGGCAGCCAACCAACACTCTTCATATTCCGTCATCTTCATTGCTTACTAAATCATTCTTCTTTATTAATTATTCATCCGACAGAAAGAAGAATCTACAAATAGTAATTGATTTCACATAAAAGTAAATTATGTTAAATAAATTACTTTTTGTACATTACATTACCTGATTTCTTCTCAGGGTCAGTATATTACCGAAAAGTTCAAAGGCCATGTGGAGTCAAGACTACGTATACCGCCGTCCCTAAAATGAACCGTTACTAAAATGAAAAGGTAAAAAAACGAATGGCCGTCTGTTATGACCACAACCGCAGCTTTGACATCTTTCCCAATACAGTTAAATAATAACATTATATTACAAATGGATAAACAATTGAAGGTTAAGTTGTTGTAAACATCTTTTTCACAAAGAGACTTTTAACAATTCAAATAGGTTTTCTTTTACTTTCTTTGTCTAATCCAGAGGATGAGACAAAGCCAATTTATAATGGCAAGTAATGTTCTTTCGAAAGATACAACGATGAGCTTGCGGCTATTATTTATATAATGGGAATAGTTTCCACTCTGAAGGCAATTACGGAAAAGTTTGTTACTCCAAAAAACTTGGCAGGTCAGCAAGGACTCAGGCGGAAAAATACAGCTTTAGTGCTATTTTTATAAGCCGTTATTGTACATCTGTTGTAGGGTGAAATGAAAAAAAAATCATTTCGAATGATCAATCATTTAATGTCAAACTTTTATTTACATATATTTTATTTATTATATATTTTGAACTTACTGTTACTAACGAGACTTTCCTTAAAAGGCTACTAAGGCTAATGAGTAGTCGGCCGACCTGATAAAAAGTGGTGGCAATGCCAGGGGTATGATGGACTCGCTTCCTATCATTAGACATAGGATTTTACTTCTCGTTTACTTAGTAAACACATTGGCCATTGTGCCTTTAAACCGGAACTGCCTTGCGGCACAAAGAGGCGCGGCAAAGGTACCGCTCCAGACGGCCGCCTGTAAAATAGGGACCTACGACCTCATGAAATTGAATCAATCTTAAATCATTAAAGTCATTGTTAAGGTGAGAGGTTTATTTTTGATTAAATATTTTTACGTATTTATTTAAACGAACAATTCAATGTGTGTGTAATAGCCATCTCAAAGTGGATGTTAGAAGTCATTCAGACGACTTTAAGATGATTTGACAACTTATCACCGAACCTACAATCAATAAAACTACAGATTATAAATCCCCAAAGCAATTAAATTACTTAAGTACTTAAGGCCCTAAATTATGCTATACGGAAGCATAGTTTATTGCGCTATCAGACAAGCATATAAACAGATAGTTGTAACCCAATAATCCCAATCAATGCTACGCGCTTTAACACTGCGACATTTGCAATGGTTAGTATGTAGACACGCTAGGTCCAATAATATGGGTACGTAGGCTTAATAGTGAGCGGTTAGTGTGGTATGACGATAAGTCGCAAGGTAACCTACTGACCGGACGTCTGAATGACCGAATAGTCTCAATATAGAGCCCGCTACGTGGACATGATGTAAACATTGCACGTATGACCTTTCATCATTTCGAATTAATAAGAATTAATTAAAGAGGTGGAACATAAACATCACATTATGAGTCATGTATTGCTTATAATACTCGCTTAAGCAGATTGTAGCCTAACTGCAAGATACATTCGAAAGATAGAAGTTACTTTTTCGGTTACTGTTCCAAAACAAAATCAAAGCTATCCTTAGCCACTACAAATGAGTAAAGTATGCTTGATACTACGACAAAGCAATCAAAACGTCAAGAGAGCAACAAGTCTTTCACTATATATGCTATACATGACACACATTTGTGCAAGAAACCCGATAGATCTTGCACATGCATGTTCATCGATCTGCCAGCCGTCGGAAATACGACTGAGCTCCCCTGAAAACGGGTCAAGTGTCCGCCTCTAATGAGGAGAAACAACCGTGCCACCCGCGTTCGCACAACGCAATACGAACCTGAAAAAAGGCCGTCTGAGCAATTAACACGGCGCGCTTCAGGGTCAATGCTTACACGAGACTTATGTGAGAGTAATTCACTTGTGTCGCATCGTAGCTATGATACCCTAGTGGAACAGAGTCTTTATAAATAAAATAAAGGTTGAGTAAACCTAGCCATGATAATGCCATTGGCTGTATGGATTTTACTAACGGAATTCGAACTGAGTACGTTTTTAAGATTGCGCAACATTATAAGAGAGCACGCAACACTGATAAAGGACAATGACATTAACGTTTAAACCTGACAACAACCATTTCAGTTTGCGCTTCTTTTTGCTTATATACAATCCTTCTGTTATATAGGTATTAAATCATCATTATCATCATCATCATCAATCTGCGTTAGTCCACTGCTCCCGCGGTGGATTTATACCCCGATAGATATAGGCCTTCCCCTTATACACGGATTCTCTATTAAGAGGTTTGTTGACCGTATCCCGTATAGGTAATAAATGCTTACAATTAATTAATATAACAGCCACTTAAAATTATAACGAAGCAATAATTCCTTTGGGTCTTATTTTAAGAAGTATTTAATCAAACACTCTTGAAAAAATGTTCTTAGCCAATATTTTGGTATGTTTACAGAATAATAAAACCAAATATTTATGACCGATATTTCAAAATAATTACAGAAAGACTACAGGAAGCTATTTTCAACTTTCATTCGGAACGTAATTTCAAGAAAAGCTCGAAAACAAACACTTAAGTAGGTCGAGCAGCAGCTTTGCTTTAAGTATCTACTCAAGTCAAAAATTTTTCTCTTTATGTCAACAAAGAACTTCCATCGGATTTTAAATGCATAATTTATAGTTCTCGCAAAAGAGCTCAAAAGTAATTATAAATTGTTCCGAAATGTTAAAAATATAGCAGCGCAAGATTTAATTATTCAATCATTAACGACGAAAAGCTTTAATTAAATTTTGTTGTTGTATTGTTTGGTCCCACATTTGAATCACTATTTAGTTTAATTTATATTTAATAAAAACACACAAAATATTTATCCTCCTTATTGCTGAGAACGGAAATATACTATACTTTTTACACAGCATTTGTTTATTAACTTTTTTTCGCAAATAAAATGCATATATTTTAAATTTTTTGAACTGGTATCACGATGGCTTTGTTTATACACTTAGAAATTTCTACATGATATTGTAAATTTAAATAAAAATATATAAAATCAAGATAATATTGGCATGTTGTTGATGACAGCTGTACTATATTCAATGAATCTAAAAAATCATAGGTTCAGAGGTCTATCGATAAAGGCCTTCCAAACACTTTACGAATACGTACTATGACACAAGAAAATATTAAATTAGTTACATCCTTCAGAGTCCAGAAAGGTATAAAGTCGTAAAATGGGAGGATATCTTGTTCTAAACCACACTTATTAACCTCGCATTGCTCACCTTGACTCTGCAATGTGCACCCTCTCCAACCCTCTACGCCGCTGAATAGCGTGTGATTAGGGCTGACATTGACACCGCGCTCAATTGCCAGCTAAAGCCTCCCGGACGCGAGCTTTATGAACGGGCCTTTTATCTTTCCTTGATAATAATAATTAAGCTTAGTTGTTCAGTTATTTATTTACAGTTGTATACTTGTAACGGTGCCTTATGAATGATTTTTGATTTTAAAGTGGGTTCGGAAAATATAGGCATTAATATTGTGATTCAAATTTCAATTTCCTTAAAAAAATAAAATGTAATGTATAAAAGTAGCACACTTTATAGGTTATAAAGTGTGCTATTTTTATACATACTTTAAGTTAAATACTTTATTAAAACAATTTTCATTAGATAACCATAAATAAGCTATGAAAGCGTTTATGAGGTCTTTATTTGATAGTTGATTATTGGCAGAAATTTTATGGTATTCGTCGACTGCCATTATCGCATTATGCAAAGAACGTGGACATGCATAATGGAATTTATTAATAGTTGAAGATCAGTTTACGGTGTATAGGATATAAGATTTATGCGAATTTGTAAAATGAAAAGTGGCATTTGTAGAGATTACCTACGATTGGTGCACTAAAAGTAACCGGAATGGAATATTTCTACTGTTCCTGTCATATTAAAATCTTTTTAATTGCAAACTCCTTGGATTTGAAAATCGAATACCATTTTTTTATTTAAGAAAAAGATTCTCGGTTTTGTCATTAGATCTTGTCAAACTTATATCTTGTTAAGAAAATGGAATTGATTCGAGAAAATCAGTAAAAATATCCCAAGCCCCCAATACTGAACTCAAATATTGTTATCCAAATTGACTTGCCTACCTATAAATGGGCATAAAATTAGCGTTTACAAATCATTCTTACCATTTTGTCAATGAGGTAAAACATTCTACATCTTGCTGACAATGAAACTATGGTTAGTTTTAATGTCCAATCTTTTTTTACATCTTTACCAATAGAAATTTGCTTCAATATTGTAACAAAAATGTTAGAGGAAAATAACAACCCAATAGAAATTTATAATTCTTTAGCTTTTCTTGATGTATTATTTTATTCGCAATCCTGACAATACCTTGAGTCATACTGTCTATAGAAAACCAACCCATACAAACAAATATTTAATTGGTATCAAATCTAAATACATGCAATTTTACAAAGATTTAGTAAAGTATATTTACTTTCTTGATATGTACCTGCTTTTGCCTATTTACTAAAGACATATATAGTTTACGAATTTACGAATACAGCAATAACAAATAATAAAATATATTAACTATTTCCCCTTAAATCGATTCTCATACTGGTGTTGACTGTAGTCTAGACCGATACACAGGCAATGCATTTCAAATGCAAATTGCGTCATATACTCGACAACATACACGTACTCGACTTGGAAAACCGTGAATAGACTACTAAACAATTTAGGTATTTATATATATTTTAAACAATACGAAACAATCATATTTCATATATATCGATCCCACGCTTTTTAACGGACTTTTCGCGGTAATTATTATTATTCCCGACGTTTCGGACTCTATTCAGTAGCCCATGATCATTGATGCTGGAATAAGTCCGAAACGTCGGGAATAAACATAAAAAGAAAAAACGCGAAAAATCCGTAATAAGCGGATTTGATAAATTATAAAGGTAAAATGAACATGTTCCTTGATTATTATATTAAAATATTCTGACATCTGTATGAAAATAATGCCAAACATTGCTAAGTACAATATTTATATAAATATATATAAATATTTATATTTAATAACGACAATTTTTTTATATATTTAGATAATATTATGGCTTGTAACTTGGTCCTTTATTACATGAGAAATTCATGGTTAGACCTTGCAAGGACTTAACAATTTTAAAGTGATGTTCATGTGTTATTGCTAATAAGATAAGATGGCCGATCTCCACAGAGTTTAAATTAAGCTTTAGCATATAAAACAAGGACTAAAATATAAATAGGGCTTGAAAAGGGATTAGGTTTAGTATTTAATTATTATATTTTTAAAAGTGTCAAGTATAAGACTTTATAACCGTAATTATGGTACTATAATATTGTTTGTTTTATTTGAACTTTGACTTTTACATTAAGGCCATAAATTTGAGTTTGCGCAAGTGTGAGAGAATGATAAAATATTAACAGTTAAACAATTAAGATTTTATATTATCTGTGTAATTTTATTTACATTTATTTGGGTTATGGCAACCGAACCGAAAATATAGTATAGAAAGAATTCTATCGGCCGAAATAATTCCAATAGAAGGAAGAATTGGTCAAACAAAGTCAATTTTAAGGCCTCTGATAGCAATCAGGGAATCAAACTATAGGTGACAACATCCGATGAATATCGGAATGCGCGTGTACTTAGGACAGTGGTCAAAGAACTGCCTAAAGAGATCCCATGGTCAAAGGTAGAAATGCCTTTAAAGCTCACATTTCGGTACAAAAAATTTAACGACTCACTCACCAAACGCCGTTACACTCCAACGAACTTCCCGGGCAGTGTCACAATTGTCAGTTATCCGGTCACGCTTCACGTAATTGTTTCGACCGCCCTCGTTGCGTTAAATGCCTCGGGGATCACGACGTCCTTCTTCCTTAGTCCTTGCCACTTTTGAACCTCCAGCGTGCGTTTACTGCCGCAATCCCGGCTACACGACCAACTACCTCGGCTGCCTTAAAGTGCCAAAACGCAGAGTTTCTGCGATCCCTCGTAAAGTCTCTTCTAGACGCCCACCACCCAACCCACCCAATACCGCCGCCTTCCTACCCCTCCGTCCTTCCAACGCATGGCAATTCCGCCCCGCGTGGCAACAGACAACGCCGGATCCACCTCAAACGCTCAGCATGCTAGCCACAGCAATGGCTGCACTAAGCAGGATGCTTCACTCTTTATGAACTCGCTGAACTTTTGATCTCGACGACTACAAGAATCCGCCACCGAATTCGCTGTCGCAGGTAACGCGATGGCTAGGCTCAGTATTCTTGTTAAATACAAGAATTTAATTAACAGTAGTCAGACACAACCTAGACTTGTAGTGTAGGACAATACACTATCGGCCCTCCCAGTGAGGTCGAACTTACACACCCATGCTACGCTATACCATACGCTATATGCATGTATATGTAGTATATATATTTATATTTATATATATATTATTGCTTATAGCATATTAGTATATATTAGCGCTGACGCTTTAAAAAGTGATAGTAATGTTAGTTCGATCTCTTCAAGCTATAAAAAACTATCCTAAGTGACGGCCTAAGCCGGATTTTGAGATAAGTAACAAAATAACTGCAAATATCGAAGCTTTATCTCTCAAAGACAGCTTCAGTTATTTTCCCTGGCCTAGGATAATCGAAATAAAAATTTGAAGCTTATTTAATCATTTTTTTCAATTTCTAGGAATGAACTGTTAAGGTAATATTTTCAATTAAAAAATAATGGAACTTGGTAGAGCTATTTTAACCAAAAGAAGAAGAAGAAGAAATAATGGAAGAGATATTACTATTATAAATTATTATATCGCCAAAATAACTATTAAACTAAGTGCAACTGTCTGTAACTGTAATATACTGTATAATGAATTTGTAAATAAAGACAACACCATTGATATATTTAACGATAATTAAAAAACTTTAAAGCTAAAATACTTAAATACTACTAACTAACAAATATTTTTTTTTACTGTTCAAATTTTTTAACATTTATAATTTGTTCTACTGTTTTTACTAATCACCTTGCAAGTTTTTGTAATAATGATGATGTTATCGTGGCATATGTCTATATATCCACGCTGTAACTACCTATAAGTGGAATCATGTTATTTCTTACTATCGTCACATTGTTACTATTTAAAAACAATATGTTATTCTGTTGGTGGTTCTATAAAATAAATAAATACCTACTAAATAATTTAGCTAGTAAAGCTCAATGTTAAACTTACGGAATTTTAGAGCAAAACTCGTAAACATCTCGATTTAAATCCACTAATTTACGGATTTTTCGCGTTACTTAAATATATTTATTCCCGACGTTTCGAATTCTTTTCAGCATCCATGATCACGGGCAGACTAAGTTGGTATATGTCTGCATCTCTATGAGATATGTTATATATATATTATAATATCTTCATAAGAGGTGATACAGCATTTCAGGATCCTGCATGAAATCTTTCGAGAATTCTGACGCACTAAGTAACGCGAGCGGCTTTTTGCTCTTCACAGAGCGAATATCCATCGGGAAAACAACTCTTTTATGCCTAATTGTTGACGCAAGATTATTTGTATTTGACTCATGCCAATGTCTAGAGTTGCCTGAATTTTGCGGTATGTCAAATGTCGATCGTCCTCAATCAGCTTACGCACAGCATCAGCGTTTTCTTGTGTAACTGCAGACGACGATCTAGACGGGGATCAACAATGAGCTTGATACGTTGAAATTCGGCAAACCAGCGATAAATTGTGAATTTGGATGGGGCTACATCACCAAATGCAGAAATCATAGCAACACACTGTTTTTGTGTTAAACCACTTCGAAAGTCATAATAAATCATCGCTCTTGAATTTCCTCGAGTAATTTTTTTGACGTCTAAAAAAGTTTGATAAGACCTTGTGATAAGACTAACAATCTTTTTTTAAATAAATAAATGATATTCGATTTTGGAAACCAAGGAGTTGAGTTTGCAATTAATGGAACAATCAACGGAATGTTTCAATCAGTGAAATTTTCCATTCCTGATACTTTTAGTTCAGCCCTCGTAAGAACCTGATATCTTTTAGTATATAAGTAGATTGTGCATGTACGTATATTTATATGATGTGTATGTTCTTTGTATATACTGTAGTGTATGTATGTTAATTAATATCTATTCATAAAGATATATTTAAAATTACATACGTAGATATGTAACTGTTTAATATGTGTTTTTTTCTCGTTTGTAATGTACCTTTAAGGAGTTAACTTTACGCTATCACAATATTATGCACTGACTCTTAATCTCTCTATCTCATCCAATGGTTTACTTGGAGACAATGCCTTGGCATCACGTCCGCCATTGTACCAACGGTGTATAAAAATATTGAATGTTAATCATAAACACACAAAGTCTTCAAAATTAATAATTTTAATATTGTCTTTCGTTAACACAGTTGGTAGGCATTTCATATTTGTGCATATTATAAAATAAGCCTTAAACTTTTTCAAATTGTGAGTGATATATATCGAACATCTTAAATTTTAAAGTAAAGTTCCGAAAGCACAGAAAGTTTAATGGCAATTTTTCATGTTATAAAAGAAAATTTCATTTCCTTGGATTTAAATATAGTAAGTTATGAGGCAACGTGACCTACATAAGTAATGAATACGACTGCAGCAAAAATTTTACTTAATAATTTACATTCCGTATTATATGTAGAACAAATTTATTAAAATGATATTTAAGTATATCAATAGTCAAAAACCGTTTTGAAGTAAATGTAAAACATTTGTAGAAAAATTTTAAATTAGCTCTTTGATACTTTTGCCAAAAATATTTAAAAATACCTCATTGAGAAGTTTACCCAAGAGTTACAGAAATAAATATAAAAACTGGGATTATTTATTAATAAGGTAAGACATTTTTTACATTTAAAGTCATCATCATCATCATCATCAGCCTGTGTCAGGACATAGGCCTCCCTTAGTGCACGCCACCGCTTCCGATCATCGGCTATTCTCATCCAGCCCACACCGGCCACTTTGCGAATGTCGTCACTTCATCTTGCCGCAGGGCGTCCTATACTACGTTTGCCGAGCCTCGGTCTCCACTCCAGAACTTTCTGACTCCAGCGGTCGTCAGTTCTGCAGCTTATATGACCGGCCTACTGCCACTTCAGCTTACTAATCCGGTGAGGTATATCGGTGACTCTCGGTCTCTGTCGGATCACATCATTCCTGATGCGGTCCTTTAGAGATACTCCGAGCATAGAGCTCTCCGTAGCTCGCTGAGCGACTTTGAATTTGTGGACCAGTCGAACCGCAAGTGTTCAAGTCTCGGCACCGTAGGTCTTAACGGGTAGGATGCGTTGATCGAAGACTTTCGATTTTAGGCACTGTGGGATGGGTGACGAGAAAACTCAACGAAGCTTATGAAAAGTTGCCCTGCCCAGCCAAATCCTTCTATTGGCCTCCCCCTTAAAAGTTGTTTTAACCTAGTTCGAGCGTTTGCCCTAGGTAAACGTAATCCGAAACCACTTCGAGGGAGGTACCATTAATTGTGATCGGTTCCGGATCAATGTGCTCGTTGAACATGACCTTGGTTTTACCCAAGTTCATCCGGAGACCGATGCGTGCAGAAGACTCAGCCAGGCTTTGCATCATTTTCTGCAGGTCGTTTGCGGTCGGACATTTAAGTACAGGGTGGACCATAAGTCCTTTGAAAAGTAAAATTTGAATAAAACGAACAGGGCGCGCGTGAGCGGTGCAGGGGAAGCGGGGGGAGTAACTTCGATTTCTGAGAATTTAGTCGTGATGGAGCGTTTTACCGGAGCGGATCGTGCGTTTTATGTGCGCGAGTTTTATAAAAACGACAATTCGGCAACCGTTGCGCGGTGTAAATTTCGAGAACACAAAGGTTTACACAACTTTGACGACACTCCAACTCTTCAAACGATTAAGAATTGGGTTGCTAAGTTCGAGGAGACCGGTTCGACGTTAGATAAACCGCAGTTGGGTCGCCTAAGGACGTCACGTACGGAACAAAACATGAACAGTGACACAGTCTATTCGCGAAAATCCGACAAGTCAACTCGTAAGCGCGCCAGAGCATTAAACGTATCCAGGACATCGTTACAACGGATTTTGAAGAAAGATTTACATATGCACTCTTACAAAATTCAGTTGGTTCAAGAATTAAAGAACTGAGGCTATTCAAAGACAAAATTATGCGAATGAAATGTTGAATCGGTTTACTTCCTTCAATAACATAATGTTCTCTGACGAGCCTCATTTCCATCTTAACGGGCATGTTAGTAAACAAATTGCCGCTATTAGAGCCCCATCAATCCAAAACTTAAGCATCGAAGCCCTTACATAGTCCGAAAGTGACTGTTTGGGCCGCTATGTCAGCCCATGGTATCCTAGGGCCTTACTTCTTTGAGGATGGCGGAGGGCGCGCAGTTACTGTTACGTCGGAGCGATATGTGGCTATGATCGAAGAGTTTTTCGTACCAGGATTGTAAAACCTTTCAGGCTTTAATGCCAGGACGTTGTTTCAACAGGATGGGGCCACTTCTCCCATCTGTAACACTGCTATGCCCGTTGTCCGTCAACTTTTTCTTGGCAAAGTGATCTCTAAGAGAGGGGACATTTCCTGGCCTCCACGTAGTCCAGATCTGTCCCGATGGATTTTTTGTTGTGGGGCTACCTTAATAAAGTATACGACACAAACCCGCGGTCAATTGAGGCCCTAAAAGAAAACATCCGCAGGAAATGGCAAGCATTTCAGCAGTGACGTGCCGCGCAGTCATCGACAGTTCTAGACGTCGTTTGCAAGAGTGCCGTGATCGCAACGGATTACATTTATAAGATTTTATTTTCAAAAAATAATTCCCGTTCTTTAAGCGTTTTTTTGTAAATAAAAATTTATTAGTTTTATTTTAATAATTTTTGAAGTTATACTTCTTCAGGCGCGTTATGAAAAAATGATGAGAGTGAAATTTTACGAAGCGTCACACAAAATTAACAGTTTATAATGAAAACGGTGAAAATGTAATAAGGTCCATATTACTAGTGATAAGGTTGATTTTTGTAGTGATAATGGAGTTGTCGTTTTTATTTGCGATAGTTGTTGCATAATGTGCTCTATGAGTTAGGATTAAGGTTCGTTTTTGGTATATATATATATATTATTATTAATAATATATTTTATATTATTTAAATTTATATTAAATATATATATTAAATATATTATTATATAAATATATTAATATTTGTAATGATGTTTATTCAACTTGATATAATGGTAATATTTTTATTCATTTAATATATAAACATTGTGATTTATCTATGTAATACGTTTTAGATAAGCGCCATCTAGTCACACATAATCAAAGCTTCTGATTTATAGTACCGCTGTACAAGTAAGCCAACATCTCTTAGGAATTCTACATTTGTAAGCAACAGATGGCGCTGAACTACCAGTTATATGATATATCAAAGTACGTCTTGTGAATCCATAAATTCTTAATCGAATTATTTATGATTAGTTCTTGTAAATCTATCATCTTTAATTGTCTTAATTATTTTTGATTGATATTACTTACTATTTGTGAATATTAGTGAAAAAAAATTGTGCTTATATACTTTTTCAAGTGCTCCAATATAATTGAGGTTAACTATCCGTATGTATTATTTATTGTATTGTAATTAATTATTTGCATGCAAAGAAGTATAACTTCTCACGCGCGTACATAAGTACACGCACCCATTTTTTCTTTCATATCAAAGGACTTTTGGGCCACCATGTATTTTCCTTAAAGTATACTTCAAATAATATTTCAACTAAAGCTTTAAATCAGAAACTAGTAGATCAAGCATCATTACTCTGGTTTAAACTCCCTAATATTAACTTAACTTTGTGTAGTCAAAACATCTAGGTAACAAAATCTAGAAAAATTAAATGTCACTTTAAAAAAAATCTTTGAGAATATTGAAAATAAATATTCCAATTCTGAAACACAAATTTCAAGAAGAAGTATATTTACCAAACACCTACTTTAAACATTCTCCGGTCATTAAAACTTCCGGCGTACTTGATTTAACGTAACTTCATTGTGGTTTATGCAGGAATAGTCGAGAACCACGCTCTTAGTTTTCCCATTGTTCATTAAAGAATCCATGCTACGACGAATTACTTCGCCTGGGAAGTTTTCATCAGTACTTGAGCGGGCTGTTTCATAAGTTACAACAAATTATCCGTTTATTAAAGTGTAATTTTGAAAACTATTTAACAGTTTTAAAATCAATTACCCGATGCCTGCTTTAGGATAATCTGTTCACTTAAAATTACATAGAATTAGAAATTTGTAGTTTTCTGCAAGCAGAAACATCGATAGGTTAAAGGAATGTTTTCACTCTCTTCTTCGATACAGTTCTCTTCTGCGATAGAGTCTAGCAGTATTGCTACAGCAGTGCTTAATTTTGCTATTAAGCAGCTTTGGTTTAATTTACAACTTGCTATCCTCATAAATAGAAAAATCAATTGATAGATTGAATAATTTGAGCAGTACAGTATAATGTTCTTTTATGTGACAATGTTTTCAAACATAAAAAATACGTTAATGTAGATTGATAACTGCTTAAATATTGTTAATATCCATATTAAGAATTATTTAGGATGAAAAACTGTTTTTTTACGAACAAAGGAGATAAAATGATAAAAGAAAATTTAGTCAATTTTACTATTTAAGCAAACATGCACTAAGACCTACATTACGATTGATTTATTAAATCAAGATTCAGGTCGCCAACTTAATCTGATAACTGCTTCAAAAGCCATGATTCCGCAAAGGTCATTATCTTGGAAACGACGCAGGGGATCTGTTCTGGCGATGTCTTAGCGCAATTTGATTTGATTGTAATGCCTTTTTCAGATCGCTATACATTTCCGCTTTGACCTGATGACCAAATTATATTATCACTTCCCTTTTTCGTACTCAATATAAATTTAGGTTTCGGCACGTCAAAAAGTTATTTGCAAACGTTATAAGATAACTTTCTTGTCCGCTGAACGTCTGTCTGGCCGTCTCTGACTTTCCTAGAGAAAACATGTAGACCTAAGAAATAGAAATTCATGTCAGAAACTAGGAGCCTCTTTATGTGTGACAAAAATAAGCCTAGTTTACCATATATTAGCAAATTTATATTTATGCTAAACCTTGTGTTCCATTCTATCATGTTACTGGAAAACATTAAAACTAAAATATTTATTTATTTGAGTAATTTTTTGATCGATATTCACATTAACTTTTGTTTACTAACAAATGTAAGTACATACGCTCCTTTAAATTGCAAGCAAGCGTTAAAGTCAAGTAAATGTACTTGATTTTATTCTATTAAGTAAATTGTAAGTCCATCAGGATTTGACCTCGCCCGAATCACAGTCGAGTCACCTTGAATAATTTACAAGGTACCCGAAAGGGATCCGATCAATCCATTACCGTGGATGTTTTATTCCGATTATAACCCTTTTTATATACGCCCTACAAACATAACCGATAAATTGGTACTATGTACGATACGGTCTACAGGGTGTATGGCGGCACATTTATATTGTAAAAAACGAATATCTCAATAAGTTATAAACACTGCGGGGGGAAGGTGGTGTCATTAGAATCACCGATTGTGCGGATTTCTTAGTCGCGATGTCGCAGTGGTTGGGTGAGCATCGCGCGTTCGCTATTGAAGCATTTTTCAAGAGTAACGATTTTTAAGTACTCGCTCGCCGATAGTTTTGTTCACATTTCAATATTTGACGGATAGGCGATGGGCCGAGTGTGAATTTAATTCGTTCGTGGGTGGAGAGGTTCCGCGCAACTGCTTCGTATATGAACACACCACGGCCAGGACCTAGTCGATCGCCAAGGACCCCCGAAAACATTGAACTGGTTGAACGCAGTTTACCTAAAAACGCACGACTTTCGATACGGAAAATGCAATATATAGATAATGGATAAATAGCAATTGAGCATGAAAAAAGATATGAAGTTTCATCCTCTTAAAGTTCAAATAATTCAAGAATGGAAAAAAAATTACTTTCCGTCACGCAATTTTTTTGTGAAACCATGTTGGAGCCTTTTCGCACGGTGAATTACATTTTTTGGAGCGACAAGGCTCATTGTCATTTAAACGGACACGCAAACAAGCAAAATTGCCGTTACTGCGCTCTAAGAATGCGAGTTCCTCGACTGAAGCACCTAAAACCATTACATTGCCCAAGGTAACTATTTGGTGCGCACTATCCACGAATGGAATAATCGGATCATTTTTTTTAAATGCACGGGGCCAAGCGACGAATGTCCAGGCGATAATTATCGGCTCATGATGTCGCATTTCTTTTTGCCGAACCTGCGAGCTCATTCATCATTCTCATCACACACGTGGTTTCAACAGGATGGTGCGACCACACACGGCCAGAGCTTCGATGGATTTGTTGCGAGAAAATCTCCCTCAAAAACTGATTAGTCGCTTTGGGGACATCCAGTGGCCACCGAGGTCACCCGACCTAACTCCAATGGACTTTTTTTGTGAGGCTACCTCAAAAATAGAGTTTACGCGAACAATCTGCGAACTGTTGTGGACTTGAAAGAAAATATTCGGCGAGAAATCTGCGAAATTGTGCCAAGTTTACTGCAGCGTGTGGCACGGAATACGAGGCTCCGTTTCGAACAGTGTGCACACACTGTTGGAACACACAACAGGATGGAAGACATTTGGATGACACCTGTAAAAAATAAAACCCGCATTTGTACTCTATTTTTCAATACTTTGAGTAAAATTATATGTCAAACATATTATTTTTAATTTAAATTTAAAAACATTAATCTGCCATCAGACACCCTGTAGTTATGAACGTATATATACGTTTACGGTTTATTTGTAAATTAAATTAAACTAATTTAAAATTTACATACTATTTATAATATTGTGCCCTATTTATAAATTTTGTTCAAGTTTCTTTAACTGGAACAGATTTTATTGTAAACCAGTACCTATTTGAATCAAGTTGTAAACACGTGCAAGTCTTTATCAAATTACTTTTAAAGGTGAGTTTTCTTTTATGACTGTCTGACTGGGGAAGTAGCGGTAGCTTTTCTGTCGCAAAGAAGTAGTATAAAAACACTACTGCACTCCAGTTCAAAGGGCATATTACTTACCGTCACATAAACGGTCTAGCTCGTCTCGCCATTGAACAAAAATGTCCACTTACACGAAATAAGTTAGACTAACAATTTGGTTTAATTGAACGAAGTGGTAGGTTTCCTGTTAACACTAAACCAACAAATAAAGTATTACCGCGGTTCCTGATTCTGTTGTAAATCAGCAGTGTGCAAACACTAAATTGTTTTGGTTTGAAGAGATAAACATACATTGTTTGTCTCAAGATGATTTTTGGTGTCTCACGCTCCACTATTTAAAGATATGTTTTGTCGCGTTTCACGTATTTGTACAATTAAAAAGATATTGAAGAGAGCATTGTCTATCTTTCACCTAGCCTTTTCCTTATATTATTATGGAGTTGGCTTCTAATGTATCTAGATTTCTCTGAATAACAGTTTCGACGCTGAATGACTGCTATCTAATCTCCACAACTCAAAGGGTAAACTGCATTCTAAGGACGAATTTGTTGTCAGTAAATTTGAAGGCACTGACTTCCTTTAACGACTGCCAAAGATGGCTTTGACCACCAGGACCGACTTTTTACGTGCCCATCCGACGCATGAATCATCTTAGTTATCAGACAACTGTGTGATCTTCCTATATAGTCCTAACCAACCATAAAATAACGATAATAATTGTAATTAATGATTATTAAATAATTCCAACATTTTAACGTTGTTTCCCCGCGGGATGCGAACTCACAAACTACGGCTTATATAGCAAGAGCCAATAACACTAGGTCACGTAATTTGTCAGACATTATAATTCTATTCAAATGATTGTTGTATTTTACCTTCGTGTAACTTTACCCTGTTGGCAGTCCCGCGGGTGTATCGTTTCAAAGGACTTTCGAGCAAATTATTGGACATCCGGTTTTTGTTTGTGACGCGCGCAGCGAAGGCGACGTTTAATTTTCTAAATTTAACCCTCAAAGCGTTACTTCATTTGTGTTGATATTAGCTTAATCGAATTTTATTGAGCACTTCTAATGGCAAGCGGTCTTTACCAGTGACAGCATACCAACTTTTTTGCTTTTTTAATACTTATCAATTTACTTTTCAGGAACTTCGTGGACTTAATCTTGTAACTTTATTTTCATTACTTTAGATTTATTGTTACCATGCCCTTTTAAGTAAGGCTAGTTAAGTTGCGGCAGCGTTAAGGTTAGTTTCATAAACGATTAATAGTTTATATGCTCCATTAAAAAAAATAATTTAAAAACGTCAAAAATTCCTTTAGGCTTATAATACAATAATTTCATATTTTCGTAATCCTCCTAATTCTTAATTAACTGGGGATTAGGAAGTTTAACGGTTCAGCTACTACAGCGAAACATATTGTTCACTGTGTTTAGAAAGCGAAATTACGTCGCTATTTAAAAGTTCTAAAATAAACTGTTGTAAACATACATTTACTTACGGTTCGACTGGTCCAAAAATTTAAAGTCGCTCAGCGATATATGGAGAAGGCTATGCTCGAAATATCTTTGAAGGTCCGCATCAGAAATGATGTGATCCGCCAAAGAACCAGAGTCGCCGATATAGCCCACTGGATTAGTAAGCTGAAGTGGCAGTGGGCCGGTCATATAAGCCGCAGAACTGACGACCGCTGGAGTCGGAAAGTTCTGGAGTGGAGACCGAGGCTCGGCAAACGTAGGATAGGACGCTTTTTTTTTTGCCGTTGGAAAATCCAGTTATGGATTCCCCGCCGCCAAAGTGAGAGGGCAGCGGGGATATGTGGAGCTTCTCGGACCAAGATGGAGCGGTCGGTATACCCACTAAAACCAATGATTGTTCCTTTCTCGTCGCGCTGTAGCCGGGCCGCGGGCGCTGATCACAGCTTCGGCGACCCTGGCGCGACGTGGCCCTCGCCTCTCGGCCTTCTTCTCCGGGTGTGTTAGAACACCCGGACCGTCAGCTTTCAGGCGCCGTGCCGGAACAAACAGCACGGCGCTATCTCCTGAACCTTCTCTGGGCGGCGGGAACTCTCTGCCAGCCGCCCAGGGGCTCAGTGTCAGGGGAAGGTTGCGCGCGTACGCCACTCTTAGGCGCCCTCGCTTTCTTCTGCGGATAGCCAGGGCGTAGGCCGCCCCTGTCTCTTTCCGCGGCTTCCTTCCGGGCTATCACGTCCTCGCAGAAAGCAAGGACGGCGCCTCACGACCTTTCGCTTTCTAACATCCTGCGCACTATGGCAGGAAGCAAAAGGTCGTGCTCCACGACACTACGTAGCTCTCGGCGTTGCTCGACCCAGGCTGGGCATTCTTCCAGCGCGTGTGGGCCGTCTCTCGGCACATACGCCACAGTGGTGGCACTCCTCAGTGAGCTCTTACCAGCCACGCGGCACAGGTACTCTCCGAAACAGACGTGTCCCGAGAGAACCTGCTTCGAGGCTTTCGACGCGAGCATTTCTGCGTCCAGGTCCCAGGGCAAGGAGTCAGCCATCAGGAACGCCGCCTCGCTGGAGATGGTCCGGTAGCCCTGTACGGCCCAGATCGCCAACACCCTCTGGTTTCTCCTCAGTACTGCAGTACCCTCCTTTTGGAGGTGTCGGTCCACACGGTTGCCCCGTATCAGGACCATGGACCCGACGACCCCGGCGTATAGGGCGGCGAAAGTCGCTGCTGGTCCGGTGTTGGGGAGCAGTCTGCCGAGAGCTGCCGCGCTCTCGCCACTTTAGGGCGCGAGGCGTCAAAATGGGCGGAAAAACCGCCATCGTCGGTCTAGGACTAGGACGAGATAATTCATCGTCAGCTTGACGTCGACGTGGACGCCGCAAACGATGATGTGGGCGTCCGCAGGTGGCGCGTTCCGAGGCCCGTAAAAGTACAGGGCGTCGGATTTTCAAGTGCCACCTCTAGTCCTAGCCGCCGGATGCGCCCAATTGACTTGAGCGACCCGGCAGTGGCGAGAATCGCAGCCCTGCGAAAATTGGTTCCACGGCGGTGACGAGGGTGTCGATATTGCCTCCACGTAGCACGCAATCAAAACCAACGTTCCACAGAAGTGGTCCCAACACCGACCCCCGTGGAACTCCAACGACACCTCGATGGTCCGGAGCCCATCTCGGCACGGGAACTCGACACGTCGATGCGACTGTGTAGGACGCCCTGCGGCAAGATGGGGTGACGACATTCGCAAAGTGGCCGGTGTGGGCTGGATGAGAATAGCCGAAAATCGGAAGTGGTGGCGTGCATTAGGGGAGGCCTATGTCCAGCAGTGATGATGATGATGAAACATACTTTTATTAAACTTAAAATTCACTATTGAAATAACAGTCAAATATTTTAAATTTATTGTAAAACTTTTACAGCAGTATCTGCAACTATGCACAAAAGACTTTAATTATTCAATCAAAATAGTCTTTATTATTTCCATTCCAATATTATTAATTTATATTACGTTGGGTTAGATGGCTTAATATTCTCCACAATACCTACAAGTAACTATCTAAAATGTTAAGCTATTTTACATTGTAGGTAAAATGTAAATTATCTATAAATAGCGAGATATTCCGCAAATGTGTGTTCATCCAGATTTTAAAGCCACGATGTTTCACAACGGTATTTCAGGTTTTCGTATTAAAGCGGTAAAACAATTCCTCTTGAAAGGCAGCAAATTCTTTTGCAGTTATTTGTTTTACCATAATATTTTTAAGCCTTTGTTCTTTTAGCTAAGGAAATATTTAAAGCTTATATGATACTCAATGTTTATTATTATATCCGTATTTTTTAATAAAGTTTACAATAGATTGTCAATTTTAATAGTTTGATCAATTATGTCAGTTTATCTTTATCAATAGCAATACTGGAAAATTACTATATTTTGCGTCAAATTGCTTATAAATACGTTATATAGGAACGTATATAGAACTTAAATATTGTACAGGGTGGGCCATTGACTAGTTTACATTTAAATTTGATTTCCGCGCAAACCCAAGCAGCGTGGGTGCGAGGAGGGTCAAATGGCTAGCTCGTTTCTCGAAATTTAGTCGCCATGGATCGGTTCACAGGCCTTTTTGCGCGCTTTTGCGTTAAGCAGTTTTATTTAAACAATGGTTCGCTCATTATTGTGAGGCGCTTGGTTCGGGTTGAGTACGACTTACACGACTTAAATCAGTGTCCGAGTACAGTTTTAATAAAGAAATGGGTTAAGAAGTTCGAAGAGATGGGATCGACACTAAATGTGAAGCAAGCCAGTGCCGCGCGGACTTGTAGGAGTGAAGAGAATGTGCTCAGAGTCTCGGCTTCAGTTCGACAAAATCCTGATTTATCGACGCGCAAACGTTCAGCTGAATTAGGAATATCACGCACATCCTTACGCCGTATTTTGAAATCAGATTTGAAATTACACCCATACAAGATACAGTTGGTGCAGAATTTAAAACCTAATGATTTTAATTTACGCAAACTTTATGCGGAAACAATGTTAGAGCGCTTCAGTAACTTCGACAACATCTTGTTTTCTGACGAAGCCCACTTCCACCTCAACGGGCACGTTAATAAACAAAACTGCAGATATTGGAGCAGCGAAAATCCCAAAACTAAGCATCAAAAGCCCCTGCACTCGCCTAAGGTGACTGTATGGGCAGCAATTTCATCTAAAGGAATCATTGGTCCTTACTTCTTTGAGGATTTTTACGGCCGTACGATCACTGTCAACTCTACTGAGTATGTGAAAATGTTACGACTGTTTCTGTCCCCTCAGCTACAGGAATTTGCTGGCTACAATCGGAGAACGTGGTTTCAGCAAGACGGAGCCACTTGCCACACTTCTAATGAGTCCCTGCCGGTCGTTAAGGAGATGTTCCCAGAAAAACTGATTTCGCGGAGAGGCGATATCCTGTGGCCACCCAGGAGCCCTGATTTGTCGCCAGCAGATTTCTTTTTATGGGGATATCTGAAGCATCGTGTGTACATCCATAAGCCAAGGACACTGCTTGAATTAAAAGCAAAGATTAGAGAAGAGATGTCAGCAATCTCACGGTCTTTGTGCAGAAGAGTATTGGGGAATTTCCGTTCTCGTTTAGAAGAATGCCGAAGTCAGGACGGTCGTCATTTAACCGATATTATTTTTAAAAAGTAAATTCCCGTCCACTGGCTGTCTCATAGGTAAATATTTTTTGAAATAAGTCTTATAGTTTTTTTCTGTAATTTTTTTAAATGTTAACTAATCACTGGCCCACCCTGTATTTATAAAGAAATAGTGATTGAGTTTAAAATAGCAATTCAATTTAAATCTAAATATCCAAGCGTCAGTTCTGTACATTACATCGCTATAGAAATATCGTGTGATATCAAGTTTTGCTCGGTAGCAGCATGTCCTAAAGGACACTCGTGGGCCAAGGTTCTAATTTCATCGGCCGACAGCTGGCTGGAAGCCAACTTTTTGGTTACGGCCTTTGAGCTTTGCTACTCATCGATCTGTGACGTCGCCTGATATTAATTTAGATTTTTATCCCATGTAGCAAGTTTTTTTATTTGGGTGTTGATAACTATTTCCTTTGAATTTAATGTGTTTTTTCTTAATTTAAAATGTATTTATTAGTCACTGTTCCCATGATGTACTCTTATATAAAGCTATGCAGATCTAATATATAATTAAAACTCAAACAATGAGTGTTACCTTAAGAAGTTGCCTACATAACAGCACCTTACCAATAATACAATAATTAAAATTGTATTTTTTAAAACAAAAAGTGTTGCACTTCAAGTCGTACAAACGTAATAACTGAAACAGTCAGTCGTTGAGTAGTATTTCGGTTGTTATTTCTCACTGCTTAAGGAACACACAAAAGTTTATTAAAAAACATTTAAATCGGGAATAAAAAAAATTTTTTGCACTGTAAAGTTTTAAAATTTGTATTTTTTATTGGACCTGTATTGGGCGAGAAAATAAGTCGCAATAAATACCAGTATATGAAAAGAGATTAGTCACTGCTACCGTCATCTTTACGTTTTATCTCAAATACGTCAAGTTTCAGGTGTCACGCTATTAGACGTTAATACATATTTAAAACTGGCATTCGTAACCTCTCGTGTTACGTGCACGATTTTATTAAACTTTTTACAGCTACGAGATTTTGGCGGAAGTGTAGTTTTCAGAGCGTGAAATATACACTCTTGGAAACTGTTTCCATTTGCTGAAAGTTTAGTCCTTGCGTGCTATGTAATTCAGTAATAAAAATGTTTTCAAAATATGTACGTGGCTTGCATTCACGACTTCGTTATATATTCAAAAGCAATCGAGTTAAATATGTCAGCATTTTTGTAAATAGCATGTTTACCAAATTGGCTGCGTTACCAGTAATACGGCATGACGTATTTGTTAAATATGAATGTTTCAAAGTTAGCTGTAAAATATTATTATGACATCTATCAAACATTTCGAACATGACTGACTTTGTAAAATTTTGTTGAAAAGTGAGTAAACTAGCTACTCATTTGACGAGAAGAAGAAAAATAATCTAAACAGTTATTTTTAGCTAAATATTTTATACAAATAAGGTTTGCAATTACTTAATTTTTAAATTAAATACTTAATTGCAATCTAAATAGACTAATTCAAGAAGAGAACAATGAGGATATTTAGTTATCTTATCCTACAAGCAATTTTTCATGGGTGCATGTACAATAAAAAATATTATGGGAAATACTAACTTTATTCTTGCTTTTGATAAAAATTGAGCCACTTAGTAAATATTTAAGAGCAATACAAATCAATTGTGTATCGTAAAATTAACGGTGATATTATTTCGTTATACTGTAAAATCCCAAAACCTATTATACCCTAAAGTTATTTTCATAAAACAAATGTGTACAGATATATTAAATCTCTACAAATGACAAGTTTTTACGATCATTCATTACGACCGTGAATGCTTACGTTCAATCAATTAAGTGTCTTCGCACCGTCCAACAGAAAATTTTAACCGAACAATTTCAATTACATACTACCGGTTTGAATCAACCTTGACATTGGCAGAATCACCAACAGTATCTTGATGACGAGAATAAATTTATTCTAATCTGCAGATTAGATTAAATTTATTTTATGTTCGTAATTTTTTTTTAATTTGTTATGAATGGATAACATGCAATGTAAGTAATTACCGCTTACGATTATTTAGTATGGAAAATAAAGAAAATGTTAGGCTAAGTTGAGTTACAATAGTGATCAAATAAAGTTCACTGAACCCTGAATGATTAATAAAACTGTGACACATCCTAATTACATACGAAAGTTTTAGTTTGGCTTGTGCACAGAGTATCATCGTTTAGACCTTTATTATTATAGATAATTACTTAATTTCGCTTTGGAAAAGCGAAGTTTCAGTAGAGTAGTTAAGTTAATGTTTGTCATTAAATTTAATACCTCTTAGTTTGTAATATGGACGCTATTATAGTTTGAGACCTATAAAAGTTCATCTTTACGTATTGGTTCAGATAAGGATTTTAAATATTATGTTTAATTTCTTTATACTAACTGCCTCCGTAGCCTAGTGGTATAGGCGTGTGCTTTAGAATCCGGAGGTCGTAGGTTCGAATCATGCGGGGACTAAACAAATTTTCATTGTTGTTTTCTAGTTGGTTACGGCAATTTGGGCCGATCACCCAATTGTCTGAAAAGTAAGATGATCCATGCATCGGATGGGCATGTAAAAATGTCGGTCCACCCACCAACCCGCACTGGACCAGCGTGGTACGGTCCAAAACCCTCTAATGGTGTATTAGGGGAGACCTACGTCCAGCAGTGGACTATAACAGGCTGATGATGATGATGATGAATTGCTTTATGCAGTCAATATATTCACAATGTAGTAATGTTAACTAAGTACATGTAATACATATGTTAGTCGTTACATACATGTAATGTTCTTGTCAGGTCGGAGGCGGCCTATTCCCAACTTGTGGTAGCCTCCTTGACAACAATAAGTGTGTGTTACACTTCTATTTTGAATTAAGATATTTTGATCTGAATTTAAATTAAACTTTGCGTAAACTCCCGTTACCGATGTAAGTTGCGTAATTCTGTAGTGTTGTTGACATTGACCCGTTGGCTCGCAGCCAGGACTTACAGCAAAGTTATTGTTTTATCTGATTAAACGTATATATGGTAAGTAATTAAAGCATAGTATTTATAAATAGAGTCACGAGTAAAACGTACTTGCAGTTAGCACGTCCCGCATGTCTACGCCTGTACCGTTTGTATCAACATCTCGACATTATATCTTTTCACCAAAAATTTAAAGCCGCTTACGAAGACACTTTGTTAGCAATGTAAGTGCTCAGTTACGCTCCGCTTTTTATCTCTGTAATAAAATTATTCGATCAGAAGGACATTGGTTTGCAGAACTGCGTAGTACTTAACTTTTGAGGAATGTAATTTAGTTATGCGATCAATAATGGCGTATTGAAATAAAGGTAGTTGATAGATATTATATACATTAATAATATAACCATGTTTTTTTGGTAAGGTGCTTATTGTTAATGGATGATTTAAAATTCCTTTTGTTTTAGTTGATTAGTTAGTTCTGTTCGATTGCGATTATTACCTGCATATCGTTAAGGCTTTAATAATCGGCATAACATTTTTTTATATATAGTTCGTTTCTATGACCTTTAGACACCTATTAGACAAGTTTAAAACATAGGTACGTTAATCTGCTATGGCTACATAATCTCCTATTAGAAGTCGTAGCCCCCAAATGTTGCTAAGAGCTTGGCACTGGCGACTTGCCAAAGGTTAGTCTCAATGCCGTCAAGGATTGGAATACCGTTGCTTGTGCAATGGATTTATTGTGTTTGACGGCCACGTAAATGTGCCTACAGTATACAAATTATATAGCACTACGAGCATTTGAGAGCCACAATAAAAAGGTACTTTTGAATTCTATTTATTTCAGTACTCGGTCGTATGTAAAATATTAAATGTCTTCCATCGTTGAATATAAGGTTGACTTTTATTTAAAATATATTTATGCTTTATTGACTTAGTAGTTTAGTTAAATAGAGGTACGAGTATTGTTTATTATATGTTGTTTGTTTAATTTGTTGCCTTGCATCTTTATTTATTCATAATAGTATAGAATACTAACTATTACGAGAAAACCATAATGGTTTTCTCGTAATAGTTAGTGTATTCCTTTTCTCGATATATTAGTCGAAATTCAGTATAACCTTGTTCTGGTGCGGCGTTTACAGTTTTAAATATTATGTATTAACAAAATTATTTTGGTGCTCAAGCGAATAACGTTAATTACAATAAATTGATATTTTATTGTAAAATCTTTAATTTCTTTCGATAGTCTAAAATTTCTTTCTCATATCCCTTTTTTTCATCCACGGACCTGGCTGTGTCGTGGAAGATGCTAGAAAGTCGCTATAACGTAAATATTTAAAAGACATTAAACTCTATGAAATACTTTTACTTGTTTTATTTCACATTTTTTCCTCAAGTTGTACTAAGAAAGATGTAAATACGTAAAACTGGTTGCTTTATACTAAACTTGCAGCTCTCTACTGTTCGCTACGAATTATGTGGTGGTGTAATCTACGAACTTAACGAGTGTAGACCCTGGTTGGTTGTTCAGAAAGTTTATCGAAAACCTAAGGTGAGATATTAAATTTAAATCTATGAAAATTTTTAATAAAGATGTAAATTTTTCATTGTTTGCGAGATATTCCGCAAATGTGTGTTCATCCGGACTTTAAACCCACGTTGTTTCCTTTCACAAAGGTATTTCAGGTTTTCTTATTAAAGCGGTAAAAGAATCTCTCCTAAAAGGCAGCAAATTCTTTTGCAGTTATTTGTTTTACATCAATATTTTAAAATCTTTGTTATTTTAGCTAAGGGAATATTTAAAACTAACAATGATGCTGTAATTCATCATCATCATCATCAGCCTTTGATAGTCCACTGCTGGACATAGGCCTCACCTAATACACCCCTATCCATTAGGGGTTTTGGACCATCATCCCACCACGCTGGTCCAATGCGGGTTGGTGGGTGGACCAGCCTTTTACATGCCCATCCGAGGCATGGATCATATTACTTTTCGAGACAATTGGGTGATCGGCCCAAACTGTCCTAACCAACTAGGAAACAACAACGAAAATTTGAGGTCCCCAGGATTCGAACCCGACCTCCGGCTTCTAAAGCAAACGCCAATACCACTGGGCTACGGAGGCAGTTGCTGGAGGAGGATGCTGTAATTATAAAGTATTAATAATTAAATTATTATTCCTAATTGCAACTTTAAAAACTATATTTAGTCTCAAATCGCTTGTTGTAATGCAATTCTGCTTCTTGGATTGAAATAAAATATTTTATTTATGAATAAATAGTAGCTAAGCTTGAAATCAGTTAATTTAAAATATAAAAGCTTCGTGCTTAACATTCATCGCTCAGAGACTATTTTGTTTTGCTTGGTAGCATCTGCTGAAGGGAGCTTGTGTCAATGTTTTAATTTTATTGGCCGACAGTTAGCTGGAAGCAAAATTTTTGAGTGTTGACATTCGAGCCTTGCTACTCTAGCGATTTGTGATATCGTCTGAGGTTTAACTTAGATTTCATGTAGTAAGTTCTTTTAGTTTGGGTATTCAAAATTACTTCCTTTAAATTTAACAATGTGTCAATATTGATCGTCAATTTTTTAAAGATTACATGTTCGAAAAAACTATTTATTAAACAAACATTATTATGTCTTTTATCACAATATTATACAAGTCTACTTTTATAACAGAAAGTCACAAATGGTTTACTATTAACACAATAAATTTTTCCTTATGAGATATAAACGCGAGAGCCTAACTGGACTGCAAGCAATGTCAGATGAAATAAAATAAAGTACTAGGTGTTGCCTGCGACTTCGTTGGCGTTTATTTCTCTGAAAATAAAAGTAACCTAAGTTACCTTCATTTACGCCAGATATTTTCCGAGTGAAAATTGCGTCAAACTGGACCAGCCATTCCAGAATTACCAATTTAAAACAGTTGTTTTGGACTTATAAACAGACACTGGAATTTTTATAAGCCGTCTGGAAAGGTTATTATATTTCCACGTCGTTTACGATGAAACGTTTAATGGTAATGCCAATTAATAAAGATTACATTTCAGTCCCAACTACGTGCTGTCTAGAAGCTAGATAACTAATCAAGTACGCCATCCCACTTCCTTCATTTGTTAAAAGTCAACCGTAAGATCAACTATAGTTGCTTGACGCTAATAGTGGTTAAAAGCGACGTGTCCGTGCTCAGAGGTAAGAACAATAAGCATAGCAATAAGTGTTTCTGCTGCGTAACATATTCTCAATATACTAGAAAAATCGAGGACATTATAAAATATGGTTTTATGAGTACTGGCATTCTCTGATTTAACGTCGGAAAAATTTGCCTTCCATAAGAACTTTAATGATTCCATCCGTGGCAAACATAGATATCCGTGTGCATATTTTCTATATTATTCCGAAAAGTTGTAATTTGCCTACAACCACTAATAAATACAAATGTCACTTTTCGTCATTACGGCAAATGTTTTTTATGTTTGCGTATATCTCATATATTGTACGTTGTGAACTGAACTTCAACAATAAATTAGTTCCATTATCCACGTTCTTGGCCGACAGCGATTATGGCGGTCGACGAATGTGAATGAAAAACTTCTTGCAATAGTCAGTTATTATTATAAAGACCACATAAACGCTATAATAGCGACTTAATATTTTCCTAGTACACATATTAAATTCTGTTGTCTATTTATGACCATCTCGTCAAATATTATTTTAATAAAGCTTTTTAATCTGATAGAATCTTTTGAAAATGTCTAATCTTGTTTTAACATGTGCTATTTTTGTTCAAAATTTAAAGCACACGTTAAGACACCAAGCATTCTTTTTAAATAAACATTTAAAAGCATTATTAAAAATATGGTAATGTACTAAAATTCAAAAATTAAAATATTTGCCTCTCTACGTTAAGACATATTTTTTGACTGTATTATACAATTGATAATTGATTATGATCTCTTTCTCAGAAAAAATTTATGACTTGAGTAGATATTTAAAGCAAAGCTGCTGCTCGACCTACTTAAGTGTTTGTTCTCAAGCTTTTCAGGAAATTACCTTTTGTATATTATGTGACAATATTACTAAGTGACTATAATCGAACATATTTTGTGACAAAATCTATTTTATCGCGCTCATGAGATATCCCATGTTAATTTTAAAGCGCTTAAATAAGAATCATATTTACGTTATTTTTCATGGTTTTTATCGAGTTTATTTAAATAAACCATTTTGCATAGCGATTTGTCTGCCCACATTGTTAAATTTTTGAGACACCGATATCTTTAAGGGAGTATTATATTAAATTATACTCTACCTCTTATAGCATTCAGGGGCATATTTCAATGCATAGATATATCAAACACATTGTACCTAGTATAATAGTACCCAGTCCTTAATATGTACGTATTAGTACTTTAAGTGTCGTTCATTTAAAGAAAAATGTTTAAAATGTGTTCTTGCAACGGTACAATGAAATTTAAAAATGTAAATATGGGAAGACATCCAATTCAATCATATAATTTCATTAAAAAATCGTTCATGATCACATCATAACTTTTCCCAAATAGAATTACTACAATTTCTGTAATACTTTTTTACTGTCATCATATTTTTAAAGCGATTTTAGGTTGAATTATTATTATTATTATTATTTTATTTCAATAATTTTACTATAAATAATGTAATGAGAGTTGATGAACAGATGACATACATCCCGTAAGTACTTATCTTATTGCGATGAAGATCTAACAAATACTATTACCCAGCTGTAACTGATTTTATATTATAAAATATACATATAATGAGTTGCTTGCCATCAGACTCATAACATATTCACTTAATATTTTGAACAAATAACAAAACAATAAAACCTTTAACTGGGTTACCCTTTGAAAGATGTTTTGCTCATAGCAATTATATGAATATTTCATGTATCTATTTTAAAATGTTCTTTACATTTTAAATTTCATATTAATGTTTCAAATATTAATTTGTAAAGAATTATTATCTGAAAGGTAAAAGGCTGAAACAAATTCAAATGACAGCGTTAATTTTCAACTTTGTCCAAAATTCTCTGAGTCCTTCTAAAATTCGTTTCAAACTTTTGCGAAGAAACTTTTGCTTCGGTCAAAGGTGGCAGTCCCTTATGAATATTTAACAATCTCTGGGAGGATGAAAAAACGTTAATACTTTGTTTTATTTACTTTTCACTTCTCCTAATAGATTTTGCATAACAATAATATTCAGATTCTTTCGCAGATCTTTACTACACAAATTATGCACGCGCAATCTACACAATCTGCACAATTAGCAAATAACAATTTAAAGCTGTTAAGTTCCTACAGGGTTTAAACCTTTGGCGTCCAGTTTCAAAAGCGCAACCCTCTTAACAACAGGGATAGTTCTTTTTGTTGCAATGTAATTAAATCCGCATACTAAATACTAGTATCTCATACACTTACTGCTATGATTAAGGTACGGTAATTCTTTATTCTACCATTAGGCCGACGATATTACAAAATAAATAATATTATTACTTGCTCGGTAGAAACATATTTGCTTTTACTTTCGACGTGGTCCTGATGGTGTTGGTCCTCGCTTTACAAACAGATGATCATGGGTTTGCATCCTGCGCAGAAACAACTCCGTGAAATCGTCATTTTCTTGTTGTTTAGGACAATATAGGTCGAGCGTCCGCTTTTTGTAAGATTAGATGATCCATACTAGGATGGGCATGTGTAAGTTGTTTCCGGTGGTCAAGTCATCTGTCGCTTTACGTTAAAACTGTTTTTAGGTAAATCTGGGTGGATTAATTTATTTGAATATTATCATCTAACGTAAAAGTGTTAAACGTGCTTATCAATTGTCAACAATACCAACTACCACCGATTCGGAATACCTGAGAAAAATCGGCGAAAAGGAACTAGTCAGGACTATTTTTGACCGACTTCCCAAAAGAAGGAGGTCCTCAATTCAGAAAATTGGCAAGATAATATGGCGCATAAGAAGATATCAATTTCCTAAATGACGTGATCCGTCAGAGAACCAAAATCACTGACATAGCCCACCGGATTAGTAAGCTGAAGTGGCAGTGGGCCGGTCATATAGCTACTGACGACCGCTAGACTCGAAAAGTTCTGGAGTGGAGACCGAGGCTCGGCAAACGTAGTGTAGGACGCCCTGCCGCAAGATGGGTGCGACATTCGCAAAGTGGCCGGTGTCGGCTGGATGAGAATAGCCGAAGATAGGAAGCGGTGGCGTGCATTAGGGGAGGCCTATGTCCAGCAGTGGACTAGCGCAAGCGTGATGATGATGATGATGATGAAATGCCACTTTTATGTAAAATATTACGCTACCGACCTCCAGGTGTATGAAATAAAATAGACTAAAGAGAAATTCTATTCAGGAATCTTAGCAAAGTTTATATTATCACCAAATTTTAAGTAAATATATTTTTTTAGATTATTAGTAAAACTTTAAATAAGTTGAAACTTTCAATACAAAATGTATACACATTAAAATATTATTAAAGTGCCTGTTCATCAAAAATTGATAATCTAAAAAACTTATCTTAATGAGATGAGGCCATGTCTATTAATTAGATGGATATTTTAATTAATTGCTAAGATAGAGGTCCGTTAGGTGAACATGCACAAGAGGATTTAAAACGCACAATTTGCGAGCTCACCGTAATGCGATTTATTTTTATGCACGAAATATTTTTCAATTAGTACCGCTGTATGATGATCTCATTTGATAAACAATACAAGTGAAATGTTAAGAAAAAATATGGTCGACTTCAAACCAACCATTTTGAGCAATATAAGCCATTGACAATGCTCTCTGCAAGAAACTAGGACGCTGGTTTCCGTCACTGCATTTTAAATCTCTAATATCTTTTGATGTATTCGCTAATAACTTTTCTTAACCTATTTATTATCTACGAAACTACTTATTACAAAGTTATTATAAAACAATAGTCGCAAATGACAGCTAATACCTATTATTAAAAAAGAGTAGAATAAAATCAGGGCAATAGAAGCGGAGCAAACTTGGTAAAATACGTTTATAAAAAACACACACCTACCGTGATGTAAGGACCTCCTTCTGTTGGGAAGTCGGCAAATAACAGTGTTGTATTAAATTTGTGGTTTTATTTACACTATAGACAAGCATAAAGCAAGACATAGAGTAATCTGGAGCTCAACATTTTGAAATACAATAGATCAGGTTATATTTATTAAATACAATTTTTGGGTAGTATATTTCTATTATAACCAAAGTATGTCTATATTGTGCGTTTAACGTCAACTTACATCGGAAATACATTGTCAATATGGCGGACAACGCTGTCGAGATATTCGAGCAGGTTTATCATTGTAATGCAATTGTTATTTCAAGAAACAATAATGGATTGTATTTGTGTTAGACGCTTTAAAGTGACTATCTGATATGTATTTAAATGCGTTAAATATTTGCATATTTACACTTGCAAGGATAGAGTAGGCGGACGAGTGGCTGAAATAAACCGAGAGAGAAAGAGAAGTAGTTGGGTACCTATCACTCAACTGCTTAAATAAACGGTATGCCAGTCAAGATAAATCAACAATCAAAAGGAAAAGGTCAATCAGAGCGCCTCCAGCAGCGGTCCCGACCGCACGTGTTCGCCGCAAGTCTCAAGCTCGCTTCGCAGAAGTCATCGTCCGCCGCCGTGAAATCGTCTCACTGCGCCATCTGCGTTTTATGAGTGCACCTGCGCTCAAGAGCCTTTGTCGCACCGCTGACGTCATCGCGGTGGAATTTATTGCGCTACCTCAAGCGGTCGGCTTGTACGCAGCTGTGTTTTGCAACTCGTTTGCATAACACAATTGTGTTGCAAGCCGCTTGTAGCTAAGCGCATAATCTTGTTTCTTAGGGTTATTTAATTCTGTTTCTTGGCCGAACAAGTCGTTTTAACGACTTTACTAGGCCCACCGAACGTTTTAATATTCTGTTTCCTGTTTCAGAAGCAAGTCAGACACACCTCCCTGCCGTAGCCGGCAGGGCGGTAAGAAAACTACGCCCGGCAACCGCCGGGGCACACAGATTGCGTTGGATGACGCAACCAATGTCTCGCTGCCACTAGACGCGACCTAACCGGCATAATGGTCGACCGAGAGCTCTCGACTCGCTTCGGTATCGATACCGGAGCGATTAGGGAGAAAATCGGTCGGAAATTATACCTCAAACTGACCGACGCGATGCACATCCTGATCGCAGAACATTGCCCCACCGCTCCAACTCCCGCTGAAACGCCTGGACCTACCGAGCCGTTCCTGGGATGATCGCGACGACAATTATGTCGACGTTAGCATCTACACGGAATCGGATATGGAGGTCGAGGCCATCCAAAACCCCAAACCCGACGACGGCTTCAAAACCGTCAAATCCAAGAGGAAGCGCAAGGTGCGCACCTCATCACCGCACCGTCCTTCCTGTCAAGGCTGCAACGTCAGCGGGTTCCCATACCGTCGTCCTCCCAGGCGACAAAACCTAACGATCCATCCCGCCGATCCCAGGCGCCCGCCCCTCACCCGCCCAGCCGTCCCAGCCTTCCCAGGCACGGCTACCCGTGGAAACGCCCCCACCGATTTACCTCCGCGAGAAGGAGAAATGGGTCGACATTCGGTCGGCCCATTTCTCCTTCTAATATCTAATAGATTCAAATTTGAGGCCTCTGATAGCAATCAGGGGATCAAATTACAACTCGAAAATTCCGACGATTTTAGGAAGGTGACCTCTTTCCTCCGGGAAAAGGAACACCAATATCATACATTCGCGCTCCCGGATGAGCGCGTACTTAGGACAGTGGTCAAAGGGCTGCCTAAGGAGATCCCGTGCTCGGAGATAACTTCGGCACTAAAAGAGTTAGAGATTCCGGTCTTAGGGGTACAACGTATGTACCACCCACGCACCAAACGCCCTTACGGCATGGTGCTAGTCACGCTCGAGCGCTCTAAGGAAGGCAAGCGCATTTATGATGTCGAGCAACTGTGTGGGATTGGCCGTCTCACTTTTGAGCGGCCTCATTCTAACGGTTTGCCAGGGCAGTGTCACAACTGCCAAATATTCGGTCACGCTGCGCGGAACTGTTTCGCACGCCCCCGTTGCGTTAAATGCCTCGGGGACCACGGTACCGCATCCTGTCCCAGACCCAAGGACAAAGAAGTCCTCGCCACCTTTGAACCTCCCGCGTGCGTAAACTGCCGCGCTCCCGGCCACACGGCCAACTACCTCGGCTGCCCTAAGGCGCCAAAACGCAGAGCTCCTGCGATCCCAAGGGAAGCCTCTTCCAGGCGACCACCAATCCCATCCAACACCACCGCATTCCCACCCCTCCGTCCTTCAAACGCTTGGCAGTTCCGCCCCGCGTGGCAACAGCCAGCGCCGGAGCCGACTCCGAGCGCACAGCGGCCCGCCGCCGCCTCAAAGAGCCAGCATGCTAGCCATAGCAATGGCAGCACTGGCAATAACGCCGCGTCCTTCCTTAAATCGCTAGATTTGTTTAATTTAGATGAATTTAATCAGGCAGCAGATGAGTTCGCCGCCGCCGCCGGCGACGCGATGGTTAGGTTTTCCCTTCTTGTTAAATACAAGAATTTAATTACTGCCCTTAAGGCTTAGGTAGCGACACCCTAGCAGTAGCCAGACACACCCTACACTTAGAGTGCAGGACATACACACACACTCATGACATCGGCCCCACCGGTGAGGTCGAAAATTACACACCCTTTGCTATATGACACTGTAGCTTAACACCATATTAGATAGGAGCGTTGCTGGAGTTTCTTGCGCCACTTCTTCTCCCAGCGCCAACGCTTTAAGAAGTGGTAGTAAAATTTAGATAGAGCTCTTCTAGCTATTAAATGATCATTGCAAAGCGTCTGAATCGAGCCGAGGCGTCGGCCCACCTGGGCAGCCCTCGATTCAGCATGCTAACGGGAACCAGAAAAGTGACAGCCCAAGCCTAGGCTCCCCTTCTGGGGGCCCTTGGTGAAGTTAAGTCACTTATGGGGAGACGCGCCTGTGGCAACGGGCCCCCCCAAACCCGGTTATGTTCTAATAGGTTTATTCCACAGAGCACGAGATCCATCAAAAAAAAATCAAGATAAATATCAATACAACAACCTATATGATATTTAGGCCACTGTAATTCTAAATATAAAAAGTACTTTTTTTAAATTAATGATCATATCCTTCGATAATGCTCTAAAATAACATACGGTTTATCTGCTAAAACACAATTGTGTGCCTGTGCTTGTTGGAATACGACCAAGTTATTTGGTTATAGAGTCTGCTGACTCCACATTTTGGGTAAATTCAAACATCTGCCGGCATAGATTTTCTCATTGCGTGGTGGCTAGATAAGCATCAAATCGATGTCTATTTCTAGCACAAGATATTGGTGCTAAAACACTATTTAAAACTGATTAAAAGGTGTGTTTGTTCTCATTATGTAATTGTCATGCGGGCCACCGTAGCCAGCACGACATATTTGGCTTATGAGTAAGAATAGCACTGACCAATAACATCATCATCATCAACAGCCTTTATTAATTAACAGCTGGACATAGGCTTTTTAAATGAACTTCAAGTACCGATTCTTTCTATTCGCTTTAAACTTGAACCGGGGGTCGATCAAGGCTCCGTCTTCTCAAGCGCTCCACTTCAGAACTTTATTTTCCCATCGATCTTTAGCGGTTATTTTGATCACATGACCGGCCCACAGCCTCTTAAACAAGCTAATAATTAGCGTTATGTCTTTGGCTTTAGTCCTTTGTATTACTTGATTCAGTACATTTCTACAACAAAGAAACTCCGAGTTTGGCGCTGTTTTATACTTATCAGATATATCCTATAAAATTTTACCAAAAATTTGCATTAGGGGTTAGCTAATCGAATAAAGTAAGAGTGAAATAATTTTGCGTTTAAGGTTAATATACGATAACATTTAAATCGTTCTTTGATTTAAAATAAACCTTGATGCGATAATGACAACTTGAACATGGCTTTTAGATGCTAAACGAAATCGCTTCTTGGAGAACGACCCTTAAGGTAAGAAAACTCGAGAAGTCGAGAGCATCAAGTGTATTAAAAAGGTTGATCTGAGAGGTGGCGTGCTATAAAATAGTTACTTAATCGAATAAAGTGAGTTAAATTAGAGAACTTAAAACTAACATTGACAAACTAATTTTTTTACTAGTAGCCATTGATAAGAGTTGATAAAAATATAACACAAAGTTTGCAGATTTTGTTAATACTTGTAATAATAAAATCTTAAAACATCGTATCATATAGAATATATGACTTAGATAGAGAATTTGTCTTTTAATTTTTTTTCAATTTATTTGTATTATTCTGTTTGTAAATACTATATTCAAAAATGTTAAAAAGCCTAAATAAGTTTTAATGATTATTTTAACAATAAACGGCCTCAACCAGAAATTTCTTATTCGGCATTTTAAAAGTCAATAAGAAAAAGTTAAAGAAAACTTCCTAAGTAAAAGTAATTATAAATATTGCATGTAGTTTTAATGTTCTTAAGATAAACAGATGACATTTATATAATTTTAAAAATGGTTAATAAATCGGTGGTATATAACAATCATTTGAAAACAGATTTTTTGATGTTACGTTGAGTGTTTATTTGTTATTTATATTTAACATTACCAATTTTTCAAGATTAAGCCTTTTTTATAATGATAAAAAAGTGGACTATTTTGAATAATGAATAGCTGATAGTTATAAATAGATTCAACCTACTCCAGTAAGGATTTTGCATAGTTTACAAAGAGAATTAAAAGTGGCGGTTGTCCCTCAATAATTCATAAACTGTTTTAAAAAGTTTTTATGGTTCAAAATGTCTTCAAAATTTAATTCGTTTTCTTGAAATAACAAATCTCTTCTAAAGCAGAAGTAATCAATTCACTGGTTTAATTTAATGTTCCTAGATTGTTAACACTTAAGAAACAAATGAAAGCAAAATTAACCGTAAATTATGTTATTCCCATCAGTAAACTTCGATGTTATTCTTTTTGCTGTTTCATCAAAAGGCCGCGCTTTGTGGGATAAAATTACTTGGTCAGTAATTTCTGAACGGTTTTTCTTTATCATAGTTAAACTTCATTGTCATTGCACAGTTTTATACAAGTTTAGTCACAGGAACGTGCTTACACTCATCTGCAACCCCACCAGCGGTGGCCGCCGAAGCAACCTCATTTGGCCCTACGGCCATCTGCCTCCTCTGTGCGCTTCGCAACTAACGCGCCCTTCGTCTCGCCCCTGTATTTAGAAAACAGACTCCCCGAGTCTGTTACTCAGGGCCATGAAAGCCAGGAGTTCCCAGCTAACGCTGGGACGAAACTCCCAGCCCCAGCGGCGGCCCCGATGTTAGGCTCCGCCGCCAGCTCCATTTTGACCGCAGAAGGAGGAGAGATCGACGACACCATGCCGAATGTCCCCTCCTCCCACGGCCCTTCCATACCGCATCAGCGGTGCGGCCCCGCCGAGTAGACAAGTAAAGTGAAGAAAACTGTTTCTGAGGGTATAGATAAATTAGTCATGTTATTCGAAATAAAAATTAAGAATTTGTATAGTATTGTAGTGTTCATAAAAATTTGTTAAAAATATATTAAATATTAGACAGTACATAAAGAGATAGCGAAATCTTATAATTTTACAAACTTATTTTTTACTTACAGATAAATGTACAATGTAATAAAATTGGTAATACTCATTATCAAGGTCAAATCAATAAAAAAAATACATATTCAAATCACATAGGTATTTTACGACGAATAGAAAATTTTTTGTAACAACGTCTAAACAGCCTAATTAACTATTAAGGCACGGTAAGTGCTGCTGTCGTCTGCAGCTTACGTCGAGATGTGATGTTATCACAACTAATTTTAATCATGGAGTTCACTGAGCCAAGCCCAAGCACACATCTAAACGATAAACCCACCCGTAGGATACAAGGCGATATCCGATTTAAATTTCTATCCTACTTTAAAAGTAATTCGTAATTCGTGCTATTTGGGTTTTGTAATTTTTGTGTTCGTAAAAAGATGATAAAAAATTGACTAAAGCTCTTGCTCTTGTAACTCTGAGGATGTTTCTACTATTTCTTTTCTTTTTTTTTATAATTTTTTTTTCTTACTTAATATGTTATTATTGTGTTTATTTTTAAGTGACTATTAACTCGCCCACACGATTTCAATATTGCCATATTTTTTTTGTTTTTGTTTTTTCTTTTTAATGTCCAGTACTTTTATTTTTCTGTTTTTTTATTGTTATCTCATTTACCAAACCTAGGTTTATTTAGTTAGCCTATTTTTTGTTATTATTTCACGTTAATGAGCTCACAGTCGCTACAGTATTTTTAGTACATTGGAAGTCTAGTTAAGGTGTCAGCAGAATACCAGCGTTGGTCATAGCCAACATTATGCTGAGCTGAAACCTTATTGGTCTAGCAACAAATTTATTATACAAATTTTGTGCAACTTTTTTTTTTCCGCTGGACTGATTAAATGAGTTTATTATTATTATTATTATTATAAAGATTGACGTGACGTTGCTTGTGTTGAAAAACATACAGATACAGTGAGGATTTCGCTAAAATGACTTTTAGAGCTATTAAAATACAAACAAACCATATGTTCATGAAGAAACATGATACATTTTAAATTGCTTTTCGCAATAAGAAAAAACAGATAGTGACATAAAAGAATATACATTACTTTAAAATTATGAAAGGAAATACTTACAATGGTACAATAATAGATTATTAAGCATTACTTTAAATTCATCAACAGCAGAACAACTTTCAACTTTAATCTCATTTTAATCTTATTTTCAACTCCTGCTACGCATAGTGCATATATTTTCTGTTAGTTGCAGTTAAATGGAAACATTAAACATTGAAAAATATAGACTGTAAAAACTGAACAATATGGGTTCTAAAACTATTTATTACACGTTTGAAGTAGAAGGAAATTGTGTGTATCGGGCTTTTCTATGCCTGAAACTCCTTAAATTATAGGTTACAGCATATGTTATTTATGCTTTATAGACTCTTTATATAAATCCGGAAAAGCATTAGTATTTATTCTCTTACATTTCCGGTACACTTAACTGGTCTGTCGAATGAGCGCCCGACTAATCACAACATAAACCGATATTTTTCTTACATAAAATCTTTCAAAACAACAAGCCTTTATAATGAAGTTAAAAGCGATCATTTAGATAAAATATGAAGAGCCACTCTTAATGTTATCAAATAATTTGTGCTCTTCTCAAATACAAATTGATTCAAAGTATAATCAACGGGTGACAAACAAAACACTCATAAAATTAGTTACATCATAAACACATTTATGCTCAATATATGCTCAGTACTTTTAAAATTCATATTAATGTAAAGCTTTTTTTATTCCACCTTTATTCAATAAGGCACCAGTAAAATAGATTTACTTTATACTTCTGTATTAAGGGTAAATTTAACAGTTTAAATATAAACGTTTATGTCAATAAATACCAGTATTTTTTATTGTGTTCCTAAAATATAATGTTAAATAGTTTCGTTTTAGTAGTAATATTTTAGGTATCGTCACACTTTCTACAGGGCTATGTAACCTTTTTATCACTAAGCCCTTACGCTTATTTTTCTCTGTTCAGTAATAATGTGGAAACATTACTTTGTTCCGGGTTAAAACGTAAATTAAATGCAACACAAAAGTGTGTGTAAAAGCTACACCTGGCGAAATAGACACGTCCGGAGCACCCGTGGAGTCACCGGGTCTATGAGATCCTTTACATTTATTCGCTTCTATTTGCCCGTATATAATCCTTTTACTTACCGTTACGTAACTTACCGAAAATACTGCTGTGTTTCGGTTTGGAGGGCACCGTAGCCAGCGTGTTTACTGGATAAACGAGACTTTACACCCTATATCTCACGGTAGGCAGCGCGTTGGCGTTACCACTGATATTGCCAATGTCTATGGGCGTCGGTGACCACTTTCCATCAGGTGGCTCAACTGCTCGTCTGCCTGCGTATGCCATAAAAAAAAAACCTCTCGACAGCTGGAGCTGTTCATTTTATTTCATTACTTTAGTAACTCAGCCAAAAATTCAGTATTGGAATAATTTTATAATCTAACACTTTTCAAACCCCCACACTCGAAAGTTGTTTATAAAAAGTAAAGAAACATATGTTAGGAAATTATCCATCATCAATCAGTGCGCTCAGGTTTCGGATCGACCGGACAAGCCTGCTCGATCCCCTGCTACCTGCGCGTCCGCTTGGCCCACCTGTGGCCACGCCCTCCCCCGACGCCGTCAAGTGGGCAGAAGCAAGAAGACTCCGTGTTCCGTGCCGTGCAGTGACGTGTACAGTGCTAGTGTGTGCCGGTGCAGTGTCGACGCGTCAGGCGCGTGCCTGAGCGCAAAAAGCTGTGTAGCCGTCTGGTCGGGTGGAGTCGTTCCTGATTTTGCCTATCAATTTAATTTTCCCTTACAGCGTCCACATGTTCTTCTGTTGAGATGTAGGGACATCTAACTATAGTCTGTTCAATTAAGCCACGTCACACCGTGATTTTAATTAAATTACACGCACCACTCACGCTGGGTATTTATTAGAGTCAATTTAACGTCGCTTGCTGCCAGGCAGCAGCGTAGGTAGTTCACCTAGCGCTCCTAAGCGCTAGAGTTTTCTAAATACGTCAGGTTTACACCTCCCTGCTCACTGGGGCGGGGAGGGTAGGGCACACAACCCCCGGCTTCACCGGGGGTGCTTGCACGTTGTAATTTTAACATCTTAATTAAAATTAAAATCAAAGCATGGATTCAGTCACCCTAAGGGACCTAGGCCTCGACTTCGAGGACCTAAAAAATCGTCCGCCGGCGGACACAGTACGTGCCATCCGCGAGGCCCTCACCGCGCAAGGGGGCCAGATCCACTATAAGCGCACACCATGCTCAACGCGAGCAACCACACCCGCGTCGGAAAAGTGTCCAACCATCCATTCGGACACCCTATCCCCGCTAACATCACCTAACAACTCCGACTCCGAAATGGAGCTCGATCAATCCCGTCCGGTCACCGAGGACGAAGACGCAGGAGGGTTCCTGCCGGTTAGTTCGCGCAAGAAAAAGCGCAAGAGCAGGGCCTCCCCTGCTACATCACCAACCCCGCCACCTAAGGCGCCGAAAGCGTCGGCGGAAATTCTATCGGCCCCTAGGCCAACAACATCGGCCACAGAGCCAAATGCCGCCTCACGGCAATCCATTCAGGCCGCCTCACGGCCAACAACATCAGCCTCATCAAGGCAACCACTTGCTGCTTCACAGCAAACACCATCCGCTGCTTCACAGCAACCTCCGGCTGCCTCTCAGCCACCATCAATCCCACCTAGGGATAAGAAACCTCCGCCGATTTATATTCGGTCGAAGGAGAAATGGGCAGAACTACGGTCCGCGCTGTCCAACAAATATAAATTCACAGCAGCCGACTCGAGCCAGGGCATTAAATTGCAATTAGAGAACAGTGACGCACACCGTCAAGTTACGTCGTATCTTTTAAAGAACGACTATTATTATCACACATACGCGCTCCCGGAAGAGCGCGTACTTCGGACAGTCGTCAAAGGACTGCCGAAGGAGATGCCCAGAGGACATCTATATATATACTCGGCCTTCCGCCTAACCCATCCCAAGACTAAAAAACCGTTTAATGTGGCCTTCTGACCTTAGAACGCTCCACCGAGGGCAAAAAGGTGTACGATCTACACCACATATGCGACATAAGTCGCATCACTTTCCACGCGCCACACTCAAATGGCCTTCCTGCGCAGTGTCATAACTGCCAAATGTACGGGCACTCGGCCCGTAACTGTCACGCACGCCCTCGCTGCGTCAAATGCCTTGGTGACCATGGCACTCCTGATTGCCCTAGACCCCGAGATAGGGAAGTACTCACCACGTACGAACCGCCGGCATGCGTTAACTGCCAAAGCGCTGGCCACACGGCCAATTATCTGGGCTGCCCCAAGGCACCCAAGCGCAAACCACCACCACCTTCATCCGTCCCAAGGCGCCCCCAGGTGCCTCCCCTTACTTCCTTCCCGCCCCTCCGACCTATTCCGGCGTGGCAAACCGCAACAAGCGCTCCGCGCAGCGCTCCAATGCCCGCGTGGCAACAACAACAACCGCAGGTAGCGCCGAGCGCCCCGCGTGGCGCCGCACCAAAACCAAGCGCTCCGCGTAGCGCCCCACAGCTTGCTAGCCATAGCAATGGCAGCAACTTGGAAACATTAGCCGGACAGATCGACTTCGCAGAGCTCGATCGTCTTACCGCAGAATTCGACGCCGTCGTCGGAAATTTCGGAGCCCGTCTTGCCATACTTCGCAAGTATAGGCAATTAGTCGACTTAATTACGGGACGTAAATGAATAGTACGCCCATACTAAATAATAGAAACGGCCCGGGCCGTCTAAAGCCACGCGCAGTTAACATTTCATTTTTCAACGTAAACGGTCTCGCGGATAAAAAGACCGAAATCTCAGAATTTCTACGCGAAAACGACGTCGACATTCTACTGGTGCAGGAGACGTTCTCAAAGCCGGAAGAGGAGATCCGAAAATAGCTAACTATAATATCATAAGAAATGATCGCCGGCGCTTCACACGGCGGCACGCTCATTTATTATAAAAAGTCCCTGCACTGTGTAGCAATCGACACGCCGTCGACGCTAACGCACTTAGAAGCCTCGGTCTGTAGGTTAGCCATGACAGGACACGCACCAATCACCATAGCCTCGGTCTACTTACCATGTAGAAGCTCTTCCGAGATAACTCAATCCGACTTCGAGACGCTATTCTCCCTAGGAGGCGCCGGCATTCTGGCAGGCGACTTCAATAGCAAGCACACCCGATGGAACAGTTACACAACCAACTCGCGAGGTGCAGCACTAGATGCACTATCTGAAAAACTTAACTTCAGTATCGTTGCTCCGCTTGAACATACGCACTACCCGCACACGGTAGGCCACAGATCGGATGTGCTTGATATTGCCCTCCTTAAAAATGTCAATCTCACTTTTAGAGGTATAGAGGTCATAGAAGATCTAACCTCCGATCATCGCCCAGTCATCCTCAAACTAGGACCACCTGACTCCCAAAACATCCAAACCAAAACTATAATTGACTGGCGCAAACTGAAATGTCAGCTAGACAGCACTTGCTCACCGCACCTAGATGCCATTCCTAAAGTCCTGCACAGTGCTAATGACGCGAATCTCGCTGCTCATGCGCTCACAAGACATGTCCAAAGTGTTGTCGAGGCCTCCTCGAAGCAAGTCCCGGTGGTGGAAAACCCCCGCTGGGCCTTGCCAGACGACATTAAGAACCTCTTGCGACGCAAGAGGGCTGCGATTCGTGCCTACGATTGGTATCCAACCGAACGGAACCGGAGACAGTTGCGCGCCCTTGAACATCAGTCCAAGACGCGCATAGCTGAATTCAGGAACGATCGGTGGGATACAGATCTAAGCAACATGCACCCATCCCATCAAGCCTTCTGGCAACTTCCATAAGCCTAAAGGGCGGAATCGGAACCCTCCGATGCCGCATTTATCCCATCCTAACCTTCCTGATGCTCCTCAGCGTTTCTCGACGAAGAAAAGCCGAATGTCTAGCCGACAGCCTCGAGGCACAATGCCGTTCTAGCACTCAACCGTTCGACGCCGCTCACCGCCAAACGGTGGAGAGCGAGGTCGAGCGGTTGTCTCAGCTTCCTCCGCGATGATAATCTTCACCGGTGACCGGAAGCGAAGTCAAGTCGATTATCAAAATCTCAAACCTCGAAAGCCCTGGGCACCGACGGAATAAACAACCGCGTCATTAAAATCCTACCGGAACATATAATTAACATCCTAGTCCTCAATTTATAATCGAAGCTCTTTCCAAGGGTATTTTCCCAAACACTTGGAAGGACGCTGAGTTATAGGTTCCTCAAACCGGCAAACCACCGCACTTCCCAGTTCTTATCGTCCCATTAGCCTCCTAAAGGGTTTCGGAAAATATATGAACGACTTGTCCAAGCCGCTTATTAGATTTTATGAAATCTAAAGGGCTCCCCTACCCCTATTCAATTCGGCTTTCGAGCCAAACATTCTTGCACTCACCAAATTCACCGCATCACGGAGAAAAATTAAAGTCAGCTTAATACGAGGCCATCACACGGGAGCGCTTTTCCTCGACGTGGCGAAGGCGTTCGATAAAGTATGGCACGAAGGGCTTATATGCAAGTTATATAAGCTCGGAGGCCGGACCGTCTCGTACTCATCATACGAGACTTCCTCAGGAATCGAACGTTCCGATACCGCGTAGAGGGAACTAAATCACTACCTCGACCGGTCCGTGCGGCGTACCCAAGGTCTCCGTATTAGGACCAATCTTTTCACATTATACACTAACGATCATCCCACAACACCGTCTTGTAGACACCGCCTTATTCGCAGACGACACCTGCATATACTCAACCAGTAGATGTCCTATCCTAGTTAGTCAAAGACTCCGATCCACGGCCAATATCCTAGGGCAATGGTTCCGGAAATGGAGAATAGAAATAAATCCTTCCAAAAGCGCGGCCATTTTGTTCACGCGACGAGATCCGTGCCTTCCTTCCAATGTCGACTCTAGATTACCCTATCCCTTGGGTCAAACAGACCAAATACCTCGGGGTAATCTTAGACAAATCCTTGACATTTGGCCCGCACATAACGCGGGTCAAAAACAGAGCGGCCTACGTCTTAGGTCGACTATTTCCACTAATAAATCCTAAAAGCAAGTTATCTCTGCGCAATAAGGTGTTGTTATACAAGACAGTCATACGTCCAATTTTAACATATGCCAGTCCCGTCTTTGCACATGCAAAGCAATCACACATTGACAAGCTTCAAGTCCTGCAAAACAGATTCATGCGCAGGGCCACTGGTGCGCCGTATTACCTGCGCAACATTGACCTGCACCTGGATCTGAAATTGCCCACTATCAAACAATATCTAAAACAAGCATCCATCCGATATTTCGACTCGGCTTCGCAACACCCAAACGATCTAGTTCGGAGCGCCGCCGCTTACGAACCAACAATTTCACTCGCTAAAAACGACGTCCATCGAAGAGCGCGAAACGCGATAACGGATCCGGACGATGAGACTACAATCGTGCAAGCACGTTTAAACTCATTACGCAACACAACTTGTCCTCGCCGTCGAGGACAAACTAGTACACCGTACAACAGATATCGGCACGTACCAGGCCGATTCTCACCAACCAGATAGGGCGGTTAAAAATCTTCCACTAATAAGTCCTAAAAGCAAATTATCGAGCCGAGGTTCTGGCCACTACCGGGGCGCCCCTCGATAAATGCTGCTAACGGGTATAGGCATGGACCTGACCAGCGGCTGATCGAGCCGAGGCTCGGCCCTCTGGGCACCCTCGATCAAGCCGCTTACGGGATAAAGAAGTGGCAGCTGAGCCGAGGTCCCCTTCAGGGGTCCCTCGAGCTAAGCCACAGAATAGAGGTGAAGTCTGTGCACACTTAAAGTTGCACAGCCCTCGAACCCGACGGGTTGTAGCGGTTAACTCCACCAACGTGAGTCATCCGTAAAAAAAAGGAAATTATCTGTTCTATTGTGTTGAATTTTTGTCCCGTTTTTAGTGGACCTACAATCTCTACGAGTAGACATTTCTATTGTTCTCTTAGTTTGCCGACAATAATCTGATGGATTTTAGAGTTTCTTGCTACTAGTTAAGTGGTTTTACAGCAGTAGCTGTTTTATTGCCATTTTATCCAGAGTTTTCTGGTGATAAAGTCTTTCGAATGTTTTTGGATTTTGAATAAAGCCCAGTCTTAACATAATGATAGAAGATAATGTGTCTGTATTCAAACGCAAACGTAATTTTACCTTATTACCATTTAGCATATTAAAAACCCTCAATTTTAAGCCCAATTGCTTAATAAAGTTTAATGATATTGTTAATATTTGACCTCGTTTCGAATTTCAAAAGCTGACTGCAAAGTTTTCTGAGAGCCGAAAAAGGATAAACTTTTGGAGTTAATTTAAACTTTTGCGTACAAAGTTGCGCTTCGGTCAAAGGAAGCGGTTCCTTGAATATAGAAAAATTTGGCACAACGAATGCCCTTAATATGTTAATAAGTCAAATTACCCTATATATTTTAATCGTAGTCTTTAGGACTTCAAAGCGTCTAATGTTGTGCTTTCATGAGAATCAACGTGAATCCGAAATCACTTTCGGCGAACAAAAGCATAATTTATACGAGTGTTATGTCTATCAATTTTATTTACCCTCATTACAAATTTCTATAATGTCCTTGGGAGCCCGTGAAGTAATAACACTTAAACGGTATTTGTTCTTCCTAACTCTTGCCAAGCTATCAAAAAGTCGACCCATTATTCAACCACATGACACTAGGGTTAAGTTTTTAACGCAGTCTCTAGAATCAGACCGACAAAATGGTAGATAATATTTAATGGATTATTCATATGTCGTATATGGAAGATCTCTTAACTGGTTATGACTCTATCCGACTTATTAAGGATGTTTTTTTTTACATAAACGATAATCACAGCAGTAATTAATACATTCATAGTGAGAAAAGTTTTTCTATTTAGCCGTTTCAGAACAATAATACCGATTAGTTATTAACAGATAACATAAAGTTTACTCTCTAATTCGTTATCGTAAATGGGAAAAGAGCTCCTCCTTTTTGAAGTTTACTGCGGTTTTACAGGTCTTTTTGATACCTCGATAATTTCCAATATGTATATCAAAGTGGTTGTTCGGCTCACGATGTCCTAATTCACTTGATAAACAGGCAAAGTAGATAGCAGCAAAAGGAAGGGCGCAACAGTAAGTTTTGAACTAACTTATACTCTCTTTACCTAACTTATAGTATCACACCCTACCTCATCACAATTTATACATTTCGATACTTTTAATGACATAATTTATTGCAATCAAAAAGTGTTATTATTTTTAAGTAAGAATCTTAAAAGTTTCTCATACGACGTCTTTATATTTCGAAATATTCAAACTTTTGTAATCGACCCTTTATATTTGCTCACGGCTATACCTAACTGCAAATATTTCCTAACTTCTCAAAAAACTTGTTAACCAATAAATTCATGTAATGCACTTAAACATAACAATATCCAAAGATAATCCCATAATTGTTTATACATAGCTCAGAACTAATATTGGATCAGTTTCATGTCTGTTTCCCCAGACAGAGATAAAGTCTTAACTCAATTCCTGATTGGATTCATTCGATTCACTGCGTTTTAATTTAGCAGCAGAGGATTTATTCGTCCCCTGCAATTGTTTTTCTCAATGTTTCATCATCATCATCATTAGCAGCCCTTCTCCGTCCACTGCTGGACAAAGGCCTTTTCCAATGAACGCCAAGACGGCTGATCCCCTGCTACTCGCTGCTAATTTGAACTCCATGTTTACTTAACGTTAATTGAGTTTTATGTAAATAATAGTATTTATTGTAATTAGTCCTTGTTACTAGTAGAAGTAAGTAAATATAAATTATGTTTCATTATTTAAAGTTTACATGAGCGCAACAAAAGCCTATAGACTAAAGTTTTTTGACTGCAACACATTGTTTGAAATTGATAAAGGTAAAACAAAGTTATATATAATTTTCTGATACTATGCGTTGACATTTACAGAAACAAAAAATAATATCTCTTTTCTTAAGAATTAACGTTATAGATTAACTTCAAGCAAGAGCTCTTAAACTCTTACAAATAGTGTCAAAGATGGTTAACAACAGCAAAGACTCACCTTTGATTCTAAGCAGAAAAGTTTTTAAAAACTTTTAATTGGCAACATTAACCCGCTTTAGCTAAGTTAAGTAATCTGACATACTAAAGTGGTATAACCTTACATAGTTTGAACATAAATTGTTCGGTGAGAAATCATAAAGATATTATACGGCGCACAAAATAATATGATGATGATGATTGTATAACTTTTTAACACCATAAAGAGTATTTTCTCCGTTAATTATATTTTTTAATGTTTCCCTCTCTTAAGAAATGGTAACTGCAAGTACGTTTTGAGGCCTTTAATTGTGTAATAAACACCACTAAGTTAACCACAATATGAAAACCTTGATATTCTACGTCATACATAAAGAAAGAAATGTGTTTACTAACAATTTACTTACGGTCTGTAACTAATTATTTATTACCAACAGTTAATTCTTAAAGATAAACTTATTTAACTTATTAATCCAGTTGATCAATGGTACCTGCCATATTTTTAATAAGATAAATTTTTAATTCGATCGATTTAAAGATAATAAATATAATTGAACTCATTTCGTTCTAACATTTATTCCTATTTGCTTTTACTTTCATTACTTTAAGTTTAACTATAATAGTAAAGATTTATTTAAAACGGAACAGAACTGTACGTCGTTCGTTAAACGGAACTTGTTTGTTGTTTCTCTTCAATTTGAGTAGTTTGTGAAATCAGATCAATCGTTCAGACGGCTGCTGTGAGTCGTAGAAAGGAACTTCGGAAACTGAAGTAATTTTTACTTAGCGCGTTTCTTAAGTAAGCTGACGAGCTAAGACCGCGGTTCTAGACTATTGTTATTTGATGAGAACTTAAACATGGTTGCGTTTTGCATGGTTTACCGTTATTCCAGGACGTTTTAAATGACCAGAGAACGTCGTAAATTCCTGACGAGCTACAAGTATTGCTATAATTTTTTAAAGCTACGTAAAAATGAATATTTTACCATTCTTGCTTCTCATTATCATGTTCAAATTTAGTTTATTATTTTGGATTGGTACATGCGATGAGGAATGAAGTAATGGATAGCGTTATCTTGTTTATGTGAAATACTAATAGATGTATTAAAGTTAGAGATTTGTAAGTGTAAAGTTTTTTTTTAACATGTACAAAAAGTTAAGAAATTAATTAATTACAAAAATACCAACTTTTGTCTGCGATGTTAAGGAAATTGTTACAGTGAGGAGTGCTTTATGTTCCTAAAAGAAACCTGAGCAATGGCTCGTGAACAATAGATTGTTTCTCTTTCTATTTACAATTTTAAATAATGTTAAACCTTAATATGTATAAATATGACTACCTTTTCAATGCTATTTTATCTTAAATTTAAAGATTACGTTTTGAAGTTATTGAAGTGAATTAACATAAACGCTCGCAACGATATTAATTAGCACTTTATGTTACATTACACACTTTTTGGGGAGTGGTTAATTGAATTTTTAAAGTTTGTTTGTTCCTTTTGATGTAAGTTCTTATAGTAATAATTTAATTGTATATAGCAATACTTTTAAAAATTAGGTACATATTAACACAACTTTGAATATGTGTCTAATTTTGCACATAGCACAGAAACAATTATATGTTAATATTGAAACGCGAATGCATGCAAATCGTTAATATATTGGTAGACTGTAAATATCAATGAAGAATGTGTTCCTAACAGAGTTGCTTAAACTATAAGCTACCTGTAGAAGGTGTTTCCAGGTCCACAGTCATCCTTATCTTGCATGCTCTGGTTTTAATTGTTATTTTAAATTCCAGTCTGGTGTAATATTCAGACAGATGTAAGCCAAAGCTCACTTTAGCTTGGGCGCAGGAACATTGTAACATCAGAATTTAATTTAACAATTTGGAAGATAGAATATGAACAATATTTTTCCATCAAGAAATTGGCTAATTCTAAATAACCATAAAGCCCAATATTAACATCGTAATGAAAATTTGGTGTAATGATGTAATTATTAAGCGCTACAAACATTAATTTGTTATTGCACTAAAAATACACATATGAAACAAAGTAAGCGAGGGTAAACTAAACACAGGTGGGTCCTCTTTTTAATTCTATTCGACCTTCAGAGATGATACACCGAACCATTACTAGTAATATAATGTTACGCTTTACATTTCAAATTTCGAAACCAGTCAATCTCTGACCACACTGACTTACAAAAAGACCCTTTTCGTAAAGAACAACATTACGAAAGATCAGAGATTGGTAATAAATAATGTATGGTGCATTATGTTTGTAGCCCACTTTGACTGATCCTACGACCATTGTATGTAGTTACTTTAGAAACAGGGACGTCCTGGTATTAGAAACGGGACGATGAACTTCAAGATTTAATTATGACGGTAAAATATACAGCCGGTAAAAATAAAACACTAACGAGCAAGCATGGATCTCCTCTACACGCTTAACAAAGTTAACTGAGTCTGTGCATGCACTTACATTTCTTAATTAGAGATCTAAAATTGAAATTTTAAACCCTTCTAAATAAGCCGGAATCTTTAGTGACGGATAACGATACAACTTTTGGATGTTACAATGTAGTACGCTTTTTGTATTTTATATTTCTTGGTCTGACCAACTTGGTCCGTCATATATCATAGCTTATATTGTTGATTAACTCGTAAAACTCTTATATAAGAGAAGAGTTATTTAGATCAGTCGGTCATCCAGACGTTCCTGGCTCGCAGGTTACCACGTGACGCAGTAACCGCTACTGAGATAGTTTTCCGCTGTCTCAATTCATATATGAAATGCATACGCGTAGCATGAAAATGGATTGACGATAAAGGCTATTATTATTATGTTTTCTGACAGTTGGGAGATGGGCTTTTAATAGTAAAAGATGATGGTTCTTCAATAGAAAGTTACCAATTACCGGCCATGTTGTTCAATTCTTGCCGCAAGGGTGATATGAAAACTCTATCAAATTTTGGTTTGAAACTTCGTCGCATCATCATCATTGGTTTTTCGTCGACGCCAAGACGGCCGATCTATTGAATTCGCGCTTCTAACCTGAACTGCTCCTGCACGCAGATCGGCATCTCGACTGGTCAGGAGTCATCCAGCGCACCGTCTTCCTGAACGCGGCCTTCATGAACCTTGTTGGACTAATTGATCATCGTTTCCACTGACAAATACACCGGCCCAACGCTACTCAGACAAGCTAATCCTTTTACTCTGACGATGACTTTGGTAAGTGTTGGATTAATAATCATTACGATTTGTATTCGAAAAGGAAATAATTACTCAGTAAACTCGGGAAAATATCCCATGCCCAGGAAAGCGAGTACATTTGAAGCAGCCACATGCCATTAAACCCTTCTTCACTTTAGTTATTTTGAAATTCAAATCATCAATATGGAATTGGACTGCTCTTTTGCGCTGGAAATACTACTGTTAATGTTTAAATCGGCATCTGTGAGCAGAAACTGGTCTTGTTCGATGTATAGACGTTTCTTCCATTGAAGATCACTGCAAATTAAAAAGTAACTTTGTAAATGGTTGTTTGCGTGTTCGTGATAATAGATATAGTTTATCGCAAACATTAACTACATATGAATAAAATGAGGGCTAAGCATTTAAATGTAGTTATTTCTAAATATTGTGATTAGGAGTTAGGAAAAACTGTAGCATTTATTCTTCATAAAACTTCGGCTTTAAAGAATTTAAATGTTAATGCACTAGATGAAATAAATATTTTATTTAAGTAAATGCCGCTGAGATATCATATTTTTAATTTGATTCTGCATTAACAACTGCGTTATTTTGTGGCTTTTTTCATGAATGTTAAATACAGTACTTTCTCGTTGGGTCCAACAAAGGTGATTGATTTTAACTTGAATACATATGTAAAAATAACAGGAACAATTTATTTATTTGATTTTTTTTATGGCATACGAAGAGACGAGTAGCCGGGTCAATTTGATGGGAAGTGGTCATCGACGCCCATAGATACGTCATCACCAAGTGGGCCCAACGCTGCCTGTTTTATAACATAGTGTTAAGTCCAGCTTACCCAGTAGTAAACAGCTGCCTGGTGCCTTTCTCAAAACCGGAACACAGTAGGGTAGCCACATCACTGCTTTGCGGCAGAAATAGGCAGCACTGCGGGTCCATCTACCTCCAGACGGTCTCTGTAAAAGGGGACTGACCACCGGTTTAAAAGCTACACTTATAATTTCTGGAGCTGTTTAATGAGCCATTCAACTGCCTGCAGCCTAGCCTTTATGGGCCTGTACTTTGTGCAAACCGGAGGTCATGTAAGGTTGTGCCACTGTGGAGACTAAATGTGATTTCATTGATGTTTTAGTTGGTTAAGGCAATTTGAGCTGATCACCCAATTGTTCGAAAATAAAAATCCACCAACCTGCATTGGACTGCGTGTGGATATATCCAAAACCTAAATAGATAGGGGTGCATGAAGAGCAGCCCGGCGTACAGCAGGACTATCAAAGGCTGAATATATTACGATGATGATAAAATATTGAGTAAACTATAATAAAAAAAATTCTGCCAGCACACAGCCATTAATAGATACAAGAAGTTAAAGTGTTTAACTAAAACTAGGAAATTAACTTTTATATATTTACTTTTAGTAATCTTCTGAGCTTTCTCGCAGTCAGTGTTTTGTTAATTCTAATGGAATTACGTATTTTTTATTTTTTAAGGAGTAACTTTTTAAATAACAATTAGTTAACCAAATATAGTATGGTTCTTTATTCTTTTAAAAGTATCAACAAGACGGTACGAAACAAAACAGAAGAAATTATGAGATTACAATCGTTAAAACTGTACATTCAGTATCACAACAGTTATAAAACGATGGTATTAATGACATGAGACGATAAATCCATCATCCGGGAAAATAGGGAAAGGAAAACATGGGCATTATCATAGCACATTTACTGGGAAACGAGACTATTGCCGATGTCTGGCGTCAAGTCGGTAACCACTTTCCTGCAGGTGACCTGGCTGCCCGTCTAACTGCGTAATCAATGGCAAAAGATTCGTACAAACCCAATATGACGTTGGCTACACCATCATCATCGACCGGTAAGTCCACTGCTACACATATACCCTCTTCTCCATTATTAGGAGGTTTGAACTGCATCCTACCACGCTGTTCGAATGTGCGGGTCAGTGGTGGACCGAATTTTAGCCCACCCGTCGTGTACGGATCATCTTGCCTTTTCTGACAATTGTGATCAGCCCAAATATATATTTTTGTGTACCAAAATTTTTTCTGTTTTGATTAGATGTGTGCCGTTTATTCCGTAATTCATCTGAAACTATAAAATAAATTGAAGTATTGATCAACTGGTAGCCAGGAAAGGCTAAAATGAAATGTTTCTATTTATAACGTAATATGTTAAAGTAAATATGAAAACCAGTTTTATAATTTCTTAAGAAGTAATTTCACTTAACTTTTCTGGTTTCTAACGCTTTTTTAGTCTAAAAGAATTGTTTTGTGAGTGGCCAGATCCGGTTAGCCATTTTGATATTGACTATTAGATGACAAATAATAAGCAAAATAAATTACTAAACTGTGATATATAAGTTTACGATGTAGAAAACATTTTCCAGTGTAGAAATGGTTTGGTAAAAAGTTTTAAATGTGGGAAATTGCAATTAATTGAAAAATAAATAGTTATTTAGGTAAATTTTATTCAAACGGCCTTCGGTGTCTCCAGGTTAGTTTTATTTAAAAGCATCCGCCGCAAATTGTTTCTCTATGCACTATTCCTCTACTATACCTCGCTCCACTCCTCTTTTCTTCTTTAACTCTTTCCTTATCTGCAGCAGCAGAGGTATCAGGTGAATACTGTGAAGCGGTCGGCGGCCAGCGCCGCCGCAGTCGGACAACCGCCTTCCGAGTCTTTGGCGCATCACATGAACGCCAAATATTCCGTCCTTATAGGCGCATGCTTATCATGAACCACAACCGCATCTCAACGCAGACGCCTACAGCTGTTCCGTGGGGCTAATGTCATTTATCGTATCACCAATCCATTTATAACCACGTTGTTTTGGAGTCGGGATTACACATGGTCCTCGGTCAAACCGATCCCCTCGTTTGTCCTTAAATAGGATTTATCATATCGCCGCCACTCGAGCTTAGTTGGTCCAACTGGAAATTGGGCTGACGAAATTTGAGGACTGGTGCGCTCATGCATCCATCTGTAATATTATTTTACAGCAAAAATTAAATTAGAAAGTAGACGTAACTAACAACACTTTATTTATTTATTTATTATGGGTTCATAAGTAAGTTACCAATACACGTCTACTGGTGTAGTAAAAATAGGAATAATCAGTACATAAATATTGTAATTGGGACACTATTTATGACGGACAATAAAAGGCGAACACCACACATATCACGTAACAAATTTAACTATCTGGCCAACTTAAAATAAATAATTTGAAAAAAAAAAAATTGCTACATAAGTTGTGTATTGCACTCATTCTATTCGTCATCATCATCATATAATCGCCACACGGCCTGTATAGTCCAGTGCCTGACATAGGCCTACCCTTACATCGCCACTGCTTTCGATCTTGGGCTATTCTCAGCCTCAGCCTCCACACTGGCCACTTTGCAAATGTCTATAAAATTTATGGAAAATATATAAATTTACTAGCTGCTCTCTGCTACAATATTTTTCATGAGTTAATTAAACCATCTCCTCTTTAATCAATAATTTTATGTATTAAAAAACGCACTACAACTGCTGCCTAGTTTAAAGATTTAAGCATACATAGGATATAGGGACAGAGAAGCGAGCTTGTTTTATACTATGTGGTGGATACGCAAGATGATGAAAAATATTAATAATGTTCTGTCGATTTTGACTACGGCTGCTGATCTACATAAGAGACCAGTCATCTGTGCAGGAGATAATATAGCAATACAAATGTACGCGAAGACACAGGTGCACTCCCCATAGTGGTGGGATTGATGAGACGAATAACTGACACGACTCAGAAAGAGAATATGGGCGTTGGACCGGATTGTCAAGCATGCTTAAGCGTCGGGCATGGGCTTGCAGAGAACTGCAATCAGCCTGTATTGGCCCTGGTAAAAGTCCCTGCAGAATTTGGTGGGCCACGAACCCAGCGTTTACAAAGTATGAGCCCCTCACGACTAGGTCAAAGGCAGTATTTTGTAAGGGTACGCCAGCATTTTCTCCTAACCTTACTCTAGTAAATTAGGAGCAAAAGCTAAAAATATTGTCATAATAAAACCCCAAAGCCGGGTGGTTAACATGGAAGTATTTCGAGTAGTTCAGAAAAGGATGTCTATACATAACCACTGTATCTATTGTTTATAAAATAACATCTTAATCATCCTCATTCGGCCAACCTTCTAATGTAGCCCCAGTCTTAGAAAAACCAATATAATCTAAAGTTTCAACCTCCGTGATTTCCAAAATCGTAACCCTGGCACTTATTAGTGGGTTGCAAGATTTCAGGTACTAGAGCACGAAATGGGTAGCTGTAATGTAAATCAAATAATAGCTTTTTGATTCTATGCAACGTGTACTTGTGGAGTGCTCAATACTTAGACTTTCTGTCTGAATTCTCCTAAAAGGTACGTCTCCTGAACATGAGTTTTGTCAGAACGTACTATTATTGTCATTTTTATTTTTAGTTTCTAAAAAGGCTTAGGTATCAGCATAAAGTTAGGATCTTAGCTTAATTTGAACAGAGGAGGTAATCAGCAAGGTGTTGAATATTAAAGAACATGTGGATGCTGACAAACTTAAGTTGTTGTAGAAGACCCACCCATGTAACCACAAGCTATCATCGATTCATCTGCAATCGAATCACTACCCGCTTTTGGTTGAAATCCATGATTCTTTAGCTACTTTTATTTATAACAGGTGTTGGTCTTCTTAACAATTGTAACGCGAACATGGACCTCATATATGGGACATAAATGTAATTAAGTATCGGCTATAAAGGTGTCTATTCGTTGAATTAAAAAGTTTAACTTTACATTTAAAGAAGTTGGCAGGGGCGTCAAAAACATGACCGTGGACCGAACTGTTATATATATTGGTGCAATGTGTTTCCTTAATATTGACTGGCAATTTTTTACGCAATTAAAGCATTGCTGATTAAATCTGAAATACAGTATTCAAATGCAAAAGAAACATCTATAGTTTTGTTTTGTTATCCCTTCGAGGCTTTGTGTGCTTTAATTGCGAATCAGTAAAGAGAACATCCTTACAATAAATGTTAACGGTGGCGCCTGGTGGTTGCTGGAGAAAGTAATAGCAAAATCCTGCGTCGTCAGAAACGCATTGTAGTTTTAATATACTTACAGAGATTTTAATTTGGGTGTGCTAGTTGCTAAATTCAAGAGAATTGTTACCGAATCCCTTCTAAGTAAAAGAACGTCATAGTAACAAACTTTGTTCAAGACTAAATCACAATTAATTTTAAGATAACGGGGTGTTTGTCGTCATAGATTTGAAATGAATAAAAAGTCGTCAATGCGTTGTATTTAGTGTTTTAAAACGTCATTGTTAAATTTATTGCTGCAATAAAGATTACATGCCTAATATTATTACGCAAAATGCTGATCGTAAACGCGAATATGGGCCTAAAGGATTATGAGAGTACATAAGCTAGCATGTTTTAGATAAGCCCCATGATCGTGAATCAGGCAAAAAAACTGAGTCAGAGAAGTTTCAGTCGTAATATTATTATAATTTCGCTTCACTTATACATTTAAACTACAAAAGCAACTTTATTTACCTTTCAACACATATTTTTATCACCACAACAGGAATATATTATTACGCCTTTTTATAGGGAGAGGAAGAAATGAAGTTAGAGAATTAAACTGTTTTTATAGCTTTTTAAATGCATATTTATTATGTTAGGACTTATTCTTTACTACCGAAACATGGAAGAAACAATGTCTAAAAAATTCATTAATAAAATTATATCATACATACATTAGTTTGCAATATCAAAGATAGCTTACGCATGAAATTAGAATGGTTTTGCAGGTAAATGAATACTTATAGTAAGAATATAAAGAATTGGTTTAGTTTCAATTTAATTCAAGGTTTATACGTTTCTAACAAAAGATGGATATGAGAGATTTTACATACCGGCATACAATTCTATCACAAAAACTCTAATGTCAAAGTCGATGAAACTGCAATTAATCGATGAAGCGATGAAGAATTGTTACAACCCTTAACTTAAGTTAACCATAACTCCTCCATATTTCCTTTCTTTAATATTCTGGTTTCGATGCGAAGCCACATTAATTTTTACTTATCACATCGAATGACTATAATTATTGAAAATAAGTTATCATCTCTCATTAAAACATTTGATAAATTTATTACTATCATAGCCTTACTAAAGAAGATGAAAAAGTTTCTCCAATGTCATTTTTATAATAATTTTTTCACAAACACGCCCAGGTGTTGTACAAAATAGACTAGAGAGACTTTCTATTCAGGAATTCTTTGAAGTTTTCTAAAGATTGTTTGTGTTAATTTATTCGCATACTTGAATTCAGGTATGGCGGTAAAAGAACAAAGACGCTCGCGAAATATTCTTCAATCTAATTTAAAACGAAATAACAATTAACGATCAAAGATAACTGTAAAGTTTTAATTAAGCGCAATGAAGGATTTGTTAGGGTCCACGCCACAAAAACATTCTGGAAAGCCAAAACCGTTATGACCTTCCTTAATGTTAGGCTTAAGTATAATACAAAACCTAGGCAATGTTTTGTATAATGCTTAACATAAATATATTTCAAGAAAATGCCCTGTTCACACGGGCACACACAACACACGAAGCTTTTATGCCAAAACATATCTAATGTCTGAACCAGTTGGATAACGGGCCGTTATGGTCTTTCAAACGATCTCTTCAAAGCAAAACTTGATTATCCTTGCTTTATATTAGTTAATAGCTGAAATTATATAAAACGAATAATAATAACCATTTGTTCCCTGTGCTGGTTTTTTTTTTTAATTATCTGAATGCGTTCATGTTGGTGATACAAGATCATGAGTGTTTGTTCGTGAGATAGCGTTAATATATATTTGTTGTGACGTTAGTTATCACGCCTTGTTCTCGTCGAAAACACATACCCCAGTCTGTCAGAGGAATTAAACGTAGCACCCTGTATCGACGTTCTGTTTATTTTATAGACATCGAACAAGAATAATTCACGCTGGCAACGTTAGTAGAGATCACTGTTTTTAATAAGGCTGAAGCATTTTTTTCTGAAATTCATAATTTATTTATATTAGCACAAAAAGACTGCGAGCAGCTAAGAAATAAGGCCACATCATCAAGTATAGTAACATTGATTGTTGATACAGGATGAGTAAGATGCAATAAGATGCAAAGTGTTATTGATTTTTTCATTTTAAATTCTGATGTACGTAATTTGTGAATATGACTAACTTCTTGGAATCAATGCATTTATTATTAAAAAAAAAAAACTGCAGTTACACACAAATAACTATTTAATCTAAAACCGCAAGTTTAAAGTATGAAGTTGTCACTTCCCTAGCAAAATGGTTTTTAATTGAGATTAAAAGTCTTGTTTAATTCTTAAACTTTAAAAAATCTTTTCTTCATATTATTAAATCCTTACCAGTTTACTACGAATAATATGTTTTTCTGTCTTTACTAATTCTAAACCATTCAGGAATAGTTGTGCGGCCATTTGAAACACGCTGGCCTATTTGTTTGAGCAGTTATATGATGCTTCATGCCTCTTCTCAAGTTATCTTAGCACATGAATGAAAGTTGCTATTGTCGTGCCCTCTAAATACCATTTTAAGTTTATGAGATGGAAAGGAAATTGAAAGATTGCTTGTACGCATTCGTTTGTCATCAAGAGATGTCGAACACTAATCATATTATTGTTTAACACCACCACGGTAAAAGCGTGTAAAAGTAGTGTTTGATCATTATTGTATTGTGAAAAATGACACCACGATATTTTATACTACCACATGCAGATATATCACCTACAATCTGGGTACTAAGTATTAAAAAGATCATGAACTAGTTAAAAAGGTTACCACGTTTTTATATATTTAGTTTTTAAGTTACATTTCTATAGTGAATAAAAATATTTAAATTTGAAAAAAAAAAAAACTATGAATTCATAAAATAACATTATAATTAGATGAAAATAATCCTTTATTTTCATAAAATGGAAAATATAATAAGAATTAACGATTTTACACAAAAAATTGCCTTCTTTAATTTTTGTATAATTATTAATATATCTGGACTAATAACATAATACGAAATGTACTTGAAATTATGACTAATAAGTAATTTTTTTTTATTTGTTGCCACTCAGGCAAAGCGTCAAGCAGTCGTGCCACCTGGATGCGGGAAGTGGTTACCAGACGCCCATAGACATCGGTACTACTAGTGGTATCACCAACGCGCTGTCATACCGTTAGACATAAGATGTTAAGTCTCGTTTACTCAGTAACACACTCAGCTGTGCCCTTCAAAACCGGAACACAGTAGTGTTTTCACACCACAGTTTTGCGGGCATGAAATAGGACTGCGGTGGCCACCAGACGACGGTCCCATGTAAAAAGGGGACCTACCACCAGTGAATTGATTTGATTGATCATATTTTAAGTGAACAGTTATTACCTTGATAGTTTCAGATACTTCTGTTCAGCGTGCAGAGTACTAATTTTTCAAGGCCGCATTAAGCTACTGCCAATATGTTTAAAAATCTGATTTCGATAATCTTGCTACATACGGTCTGGCATCTTTTAATAGTACCATCTAGTCCAACCATCGAATGCAGTTCATCTTTGGTTTATAAATCACTCCATAATATTGCAACCAGGATACTTTGTTGATTGATGCTGGAACCACTTTTACTTGAAACTGCTTTTAGTGGTATTGGCTTTGCAGTTCAGAAACAGAAGGTCGGTCTGACTTGCGGGATTCATTTCCAAGTTCTTTACGGGTAAAGAAACGAAAGGCCGATCATCCGATTGCCCTGTGGAATCAGATGATCCACGAGTCAGACGGGCATGAAATCATTGCTCCCAATTTAATCTCTCATGATCCTGAAAAATTTTAAATATAGATATTTGAAGTTTTAAGGCTTTTTAATATTATGGACAACGTATTGGTTTTACCTAATGCTGTGGGGTTAGACGGGCTAGACGAACGGCTGGGGCTGATTAATGTGACCTCTCCTGAACATAGCATTTCGTAAAGTGGATCAGTGTTGACCAGGAGACTAGTTTGTATTTAGGTAAAATTGTTGCCTTGGGACTCAATTACAATTAGACAACGGTGTTGACGGCAAATCGCTTTTTTTGTTTACGTGTTAATTTAAAAGGGTAGATTGAAAGTCATCTTCACTCATCATCATGATGAGACGAAGATTCAAAAGGAAGATTGAAAGTCAAATCTTTAAAAGAAATAAAAAACAAATGTAAGTTAACATGCACTTATTACAACTATTTTTACAAATGAAGATGTACTTTTCTATAGTCAAATGAATACTGGGACACTTATAAATATAAAAACGCTTATTAATATTTGTTGTCTTAAAGGTTGTTTTTATGTTTTAGTTTATACTTATGCTGGTAGTTTTTGTTTGATCTCCATTAAACAAACAGCGAGTAGCTGCGGGCCTCATAACAAAACTTCCATTCGACGCACAGACAATGTTGATACGTAAAACGTGTCACACGTTTTTAAAATTTTAAATCTATCAACAGGTTTATAAAACATATAAAAAATCCAATTTTAAAAGAAGATTGTGATCATTAGGTGATGTTAATGTCATTATCATTACAAATAAATGATAATACAAAGTTGTTTCCCCACGGGATTCGAACCCATGACCTCTGGTTTATTAAACAAGGGCCAATACCGCTGGACCACGGAGGAGGTTAAATGTAATAATGACCTTATGAATTTAGCAAGAAATAACAATTAATTATTCTGCATTAGAAACTGAAATGTTAAACTATCTCTTTCTTTGATTAATGGACACGTTTATGAAAACAAATTCTCAAATTCAAATTCAAATGTCTTTATTCAATATAGTTTATGACTCATGGCTGATTGTCAAACACACTACCACCGGTTCGAAAAGACGCCAGACCTGAGAATAAACCGGCGAGAAACTCAGCGTGATATTTTCATGACATCTTTAAAAATAACAACAAACAATTTGATAATCTGGGGATTATGCTATTTTGAAACAGGACCTGAGCGAGTATTCATCAACAGGGTTGTGTTATCATTTAAAAATTCATTAATATCGTAATAACCTTTAATACATAAACGTTCCTTGGAATTACCTTTTTAAATTTATTAAAAGTTAAATTTGAAAGTTTACTGGGATTTTGTTGTTAAACGTGCCAAGCATTGTCCCATAAAGTCTTACTTATTCTGGCAGGCCCAGCTTTATGGAAGAATTTGGGTTATGTTTGTTCCTTGTATCTATGTTATGTGCATCACAATGTCTTAGGAAATCATCTCTATTTTTTGCACATACATTAAATTTTCTTAAACAGGGTATTGAAACTCCCCAGGTATTTATTACCTCCTGCTGGTATTTTCGTATCCATGTCCAAGGTTTTACGCACCATAAGTATACTAACTTATAAAGATAACTATCAAAGAGTAATTTTAAACTGTTTCTCTGCATTAACAATGGATACATCGTCAATGCATATCTAATCATGTCGAACTGATATTCGAAAGTGTAATAAATATTACAACTTTTACATGACAAGTTTAGCAAACAAATTAAGCATTTACAAGTAAAAGCCCTACTTCTATATTAATTACACAAATTATATACTTTTATATACATATATCAGAGAACACATCGATTGACTAACAACACCTCTAATATTTCCTTAACGCACGTGTAATACAGGGCTCGACTAAATCATGATAAGATAATAAATAAAAAATGACAGCTAAAATTGAGACGGCGCAATAGAATCACGTCATATTGTTTCGCCTAGAGCAACAGATATTGTTTATCTGATTATTTTAATTAGTTTTATGTCCAGTCTATAATGATTTTATCAGTTTCAAAAAAATAAAACTGGGTATTGATAATCATGCGTATATACGCTAATAAAATAATTATATAAACATTTTGAGAGTTGACTTCAATTAATTAAAAGACCAGGAGGACGTGTTCCAACATACTCCATTGCTCTGTTCATTAGCGAAACACGTTCAATTTCATTGAAGGAAGGATAAACGTCGAGTTAGTCGAAGCTAACGCTACGAACATAGACAAGTGAGAGGTGTTCGCTCCAAAATACGTAATATGTTTTATTCGTGACTTTATTTACAAACGAAGCTGTAGTATTATGTAACGCCGACAACAATCTGAAAGTAATAACTTCTTTCTTGAGTGTAAGGCAATTGTACATATGAAATTTCTGTTGGTGGTCAATAGTCCATGTCACGTCAGCCACGAGTTGGGCATAAAAGCTCGATGTAGAATTCTATGTATTGAAAGGGTCACTAACAAAATGTGCGTCTACCTGCTTTACAAATACATTGCCATCAGAGTGAGATAGTCCACTGCTAAATATAGTATCCCATCACAATTCTAACTCATTAGGGGGTTTTACCGTGTCCTACTACGCTGGTCCAATGCGGGTTGGTGGGTGACCGACTTTTAGCTCATCCAACGCATGGATCATTTTACTTCCTTTAGGCACTGGGGTGATCTGCCCGGGGCCCGGTTTTAAACCAACTAGGAAGCAACAATGAAAAAATTTGTTGACACACCGCAGGATTCGAATCCATCGACCACCGATTTTTTAAAACACACGCCCATATCACTAGGTTACAGCTACTCCGCTTTATTAACATTTTAACAATATATAGTTCGTTTAAGTTTGCTATATTAAAATAACTTTTACGTAATTTTATTAAACTAAATAAAAATGTTCAGCTTTAACGTCATATTATTAAAGCGTTATCAAGCCCCACACTTTATACGTAGCATAACGTCTCGCAGCAATACTACGCTTGCAGTGTTGTACTATATCGACATTATTGCAATGAAGGATTACCTAAATTAGCGGTTACTGCGTCTCGTAGCAACTCATTGACTGGACTGATGGATGACCGACCTGTTTTAATTTAAACTCTGATTCAGACATAATGTGTAAATACAGCACACCTCCTGGACTAAAATTTCTACTTCCCGTCATAATTCCCATTAAACGGCGCGAGCATCTCCACTATTTAACTTTGTTATTTTTTTTTTTTTTTTTATGGCTGGCTAGCAGACGACAGTCGGGCCACCTGATGGAAGGGTCACCGACGCCCATAGACATTGGCATTACCAGTGGTATCGTCACCCGCTGCTTCATCAGTGAGACATATATGGTGCTGTCCGTTTACCCAGTGCAAATGAGCAGCCGGGGCTACGGTGCCCCTTCAAACCGGAACACAGAAGTGTTTTCACACCATTGCTCGCGGCAGAAATAGGCACCAAGTGGTAGGTTTCCACTCCAGACGGCCTCCTGCAAACAGGGGACCCACTTGATCGGTGTAAAAAGCTCTCATCTCTACTTCGCCCAGAGTTGATTAAAATGAAAGCGTGAAAAATAGCATTTTTGGGCTATTATGCAAATATTTTACATTTTATTAATAATAGATAAAAATTAAAATTATTATATAAGTTAAATGGTCACATTAGCTCAGCTGTTAAAAAATTGGACTACTGATAATAGTTATTTGCACATGCGGCTCTTCTGATTGTCAAAGGAGGTTCTATGTTGCGTTTTTGGCTGGACAAATGAATACGCATATAGATATTATGTAAATATTTTGTTAATAGCTATAGTCAGTAGGCGTAATCAAGTATAAATTGTAAATAACCAAAATTATTTTATTTTAAACCAAGCACTTATTTATCAGTGCTACGAAATTAGTCATTGTTGCTTCACATTTTAGTTAATAGTATAGTTCTTGTATAGTTCTATTATAGTCTCTACGATTAAAATATTTCAGTTCCTTTAAATGGCGTAACGCAATCAACGGTTTTTAATAATATATTAGGCACACGGAACCTCAGCTCACACTTTTATCACAGACATGGGGAGAATGCCAATATTTCTGAACGTCGGCAAACGTAACTACAAAATAACTAATAATTTGACACTAACGCTACAAACAAACTTACTTAAAAATTTGCATAGTCTTAAAGACCAATATCCAGCAGGGCTGATAAAGGCTTATTGTGAATAAGAATTAGTCTTTAAATGGCAACCCTAATTTAAAGAGAGTAAATGGAGCTGTGTAGACGTCATAATGAAACACGTATTATTTTAAAAAAAAACGTCAGTTGAAATTACTTGAAATAATGTTGGGAAAATTATATTAGTAATATATAGTTTCTAAGAAACTAATCTATCTTTACTAAAAAGCGCTGGCAGAACTTACCTTAAAACTTTAATAACTCGACCAACACAAATACAACTGGGAAGATAAAAAAAACAATGATTTGAGTTTACTGTAGCCAACCACTGAACTATGTACCTAACAATTATCAATGATATTAAGAAATTTTTTTCGTTTTCATATAGATAGTCAAAGGTTTTAGATAATTTTAGGTAATTTTGTGACGAAATTTTCATGCAAATAATGTTTATTAATAGTAATAAATCTGTATAAAAGAACTTAACAACGCTCAGAACAGAAATTTCAACGTTTTAGTCATTAAAATTTCTCAAACAAACTTTGTATGGAAAACGCAATAATATCAGTCAACAATAGTCTTGAACAGCGGTCTCGGCTCATTATCTATTTAGAGATCCAGCTAATAGAAACTACTTTAAGGCCTGTAGTTCCCATGCAAAGGTCACAGCATTCTAACACGACCCCATTTGCATTTTACTTTCATTATTTAAGTTTAACTATATAATAGTAAAGATTTATTTAAAACGGAACAGAACTGTGTCAGTCGTTCGTTAAACGGAACTTTGTTTGTTGTTTCTCTTCTAACTTGAGTAGTTTGTGAAATCAGATCAATCCTTCAGACGGCTCTCAGAGTCGTGAAAGGGAACTTCGGTCCGGAAGCGCACTTTACTTCTAGCGGTTTCAAGTAAGCGACGAGCTAAGACCGCGGTTCTAGACTATTGTTATTTGATGAGAACTTAAACATGGTTGCGTTTTGCATGGTTTACCGTTATTCCAGGACGTTTTAAATGACCAGAGAACGTCGTAAATTCCTGACGAGCTACAAGTATTGCTATAATTTTTTAAAGCTACGTAAAAATGAATATTTTACCATTCTTGCTTCTCATTATCATGTTCAAATTTAGTTTATTATTTTGGATTGGTACATGCGATGAGGAATGAAGTAATGGATAGCGTTATCTTGTTTATGTGAAATACTAATAGATGTATTAAAGTTAGAGATTTGTAAGTGTAAAGTTTTTTTTTAACATGTACAAAAAGTTAAGAAATTAATTAATTACAAAAATACCAACTTTTGTCTGCGATGTTAAGGAAATTGTTACAGTGAGGAGTGCTTTATGTTCCTAAAAGAAACCTGAGCAATGGCTCGTGAACAATAGATTGTTTCTCTTTCTATTTACAATTTTAAATAATGTTAAACCTTAATATGTATAAATATGACTACCTTTTCAATGCTATTTTATCTTAAATTTAAAGATTACGTTTTGAAGTTATTGAAGTGAATTAACATAAACGCTCGCAACGATATTAATTAGCACTTTATGTTACATTACACACTTTTTGGGGAGTGGTTAATTGAATTTTTAAAGTTTGTTTGTTCCTTTTGATGTAAGTTCTTATAGTAATAATTTAATTGTATATAGCAATACTTTTAAAAATTAGGTACATATTAACACAACTTTGAATATGTGTCTAATTTTGCACATAGCACAGAAACAATTATATGTTAATATTGAAACGCGAATGCATGCAAATCGTTAATATATTGGTAGACTGTAAATATCAATGAAGAATGTGTTCCTAACAGAGTTGCTTAAACTATAAGCTACCTGTAGAAGGTGTTTCCAGGTCCACAGTCATCCTTATCTTGCATGCTCTGGTTTTAATTGTTATTTTAAATTCCAGTCTGGTGTAATATTCAGACAGATGTAAGCCAAAGCTCACTTTAGCTTGGGCGCAGGAACATTGTAACATCAGAATTTAATTTAACAATTTGGAAGATAGAATATGAACAATATTTTTCCATCAAGAAATTGGCTAATTCTAAATAACCATAAAGCCCAATATTAACATCGTAATGAAAATTTGGTGTAATGATGTAATTATTAAGCGCTACAAACATTAATTTGTTATTGCACTAAAAATACACATATGAAACAAAGTAAGCGAGGGTAAACTAAACACAGGTGGGTCCTCTTTTTAATTCTATTCGACCTTCAGAGATGATACACCGAACCATTACTAGTAATATAATGTTACGCTTTACATTTCAAATTTCGAAACCAGTCAATCTCTGACCACACTGACTTACAAAAAGACCCTTTTCGTAAAGAACAACATTACGAAAGATCAGAGATTGGTAATAAATAATGTATGGTGCATTATGTTTGTAGCCCACTTTGACTGATCCTACGACCATTGTATGTAGTTACTTTAGAAACAGGGACGTCCTGGTATTAGAAACGGGACGATGAACTTCAAGATTTAATTATGACGGTAAAATATACAGCCGGTAAAAATAAAACACTAACGAGCAAGCATGGATCTCCTCTACACGCTTAACAAAGTTAACTGAGTCTGTGCATGCACTTACATTTCTTAATTAGAGATCTAAAATTGAAATTTTAAACCCTTCTAAATAAGCCGGAATCTTTAGTGACGGATAACGATACAACTTTTGGATGTTACAATGTAGTACGCTTTTTGTATTTTATATTTCTTGGTCTGACCAACTTGGTCCGTCATATATCATAGCTTATATTGTTGATTAACTCGTAAAACTCTTATATAAGAGAAGAGTTATTTAGATCAGTCGGTCATCCAGACGTTCCTGGCTCGCAGGTTACCACGTGACGCAGTAACCGCTACTGAGATAGTTTTCCGCTGTCTCAATTCATATATGAAATGCATACGCGTAGCATGAAAATGGATTGACGATAAAGGCTATTATTATTATGTTTTCTGACAGTTGGGAGATGGGCTTTTAATAGTAAAAGATGATGGTTCTTCAATAGAAAGTTACCAATTACCGGCCATGTTGTTCAATTCTTGCCGCAAGGGTGATATGAAAACTCTATCAAATTTTGGTTTGAAACTTCGTCGCATCATCATCATTGGTTTTTCGTCGACGCCAAGACGGCCGATCTATTGAATTCGCGCTTCTAACCTGAACTGCTCCTGCACGCAGATCGGCATCTCGACTGGTCAGGAGTCATCCAGCGCACCGTCTTCCTGAACGCGGCCTTCATGAACCTTGTTGGACTAATTGATCATCGTTTCCACTGACAAATACACCGGCCCAACGCTACTCAGACAAGCTAATCCTTTTACTCTGACGATGACTTTGGTAAGTGTTGGATTAATAATCATTACGATTTGTATTCGAAAAGGAAATAATTACTCAGTAAACTCGGGAAAATATCCCATGCCCAGGAAAGCGAGTACATTTGAAGCAGCCACATGCCATTAAACCCTTCTTCACTTTAGTTATTTTGAAATTCAAATCATCAATATGGAATTGGACTGCTCTTTTGCGCTGGAAATACTACTGTTAATGTTTAAATCGGCATCTGTGAGCAGAAACTGGTCTTGTTCGATGTATAGACGTTTCTTCCATTGAAGATCACTGCAAATTAAAAAGTAACTTTGTAAATGGTTGTTTGCGTGTTCGTGATAATAGATATAGTTTATCGCAAACATTAACTACATATGAATAAAATGAGGGCTAAGCATTTAAATGTAGTTATTTCTAAATATTGTGATTAGGAGTTAGGAAAAACTGTAGCATTTATTCTTCATAAAACTTCGGCTTTAAAGAATTTAAATGTTAATGCACTAGATGAAATAAATATTTTATTTAAGTAAATGCCGCTGAGATATCATATTTTTAATTTGATTCTGCATTAACAACTGCGTTATTTTGTGGCTTTTTTCATGAATGTTAAATACAGTACTTTCTCGTTGGGTCCAACAAAGGTGATTGATTTTAACTTGAATACATATGTAAAAATAACAGGAACAATTTATTTATTTGATTTTTTTTATGGCATACGAAGAGACGAGTAGCCGGGTCAATTTGATGGGAAGTGGTCATCGACGCCCATAGATACGTCATCACCAAGTGGGCCCAACGCTGCCTGTTTTATAACATAGTGTTAAGTCCAGCTTACCCAGTAGTAAACAGCTGCCTGGTGCCTTTCTCAAAACCGGAACACAGTAGGGTAGCCACATCACTGCTTTGCGGCAGAAATAGGCAGCACTGCGGGTCCATCTACCTCCAGACGGTCTCTGTAAAAGGGGACTGACCACCGGTTTAAAAGCTACACTTATAATTTCTGGAGCTGTTTAATGAGCCATTCAACTGCCTGCAGCCTAGCCTTTATGGGCCTGTACTTTGTGCAAACCGGAGGTCATGTAAGGTTGTGCCACTGTGGAGACTAAATGTGATTTCATTGATGTTTTAGTTGGTTAAGGCAATTTGAGCTGATCACCCAATTGTTCGAAAATAAAAATCCACCAACCTGCATTGGACTGCGTGTGGATATATCCAAAACCTAAATAGATAGGGGTGCATGAAGAGCAGCCCGGCGTACAGCAGGACTATCAAAGGCTGAATATATTACGATGATGATAAAATATTGAGTAAACTATAATAAAAAAAATTCTGCCAGCACACAGCCATTAATAGATACAAGAAGTTAAAGTGTTTAACTAAAACTAGGAAATTAACTTTTATATATTTACTTTTAGTAATCTTCTGAGCTTTCTCGCAGTCAGTGTTTTGTTAATTCTAATGGAATTACGTATTTTTTATTTTTTAAGGAGTAACTTTTTAAATAACAATTAGTTAACCAAATATAGTATGGTTCTTTATTCTTTTAAAAGTATCAACAAGACGGTACGAAACAAAACAGAAGAAATTATGAGATTACAATCGTTAAAACTGTACATTCAGTATCACAACAGTTATAAAACGATGGTATTAATGACATGAGACGATAAATCCATCATCCGGGAAAATAGGGAAAGGAAAACATGGGCATTATCATAGCACATTTACTGGGAAACGAGACTATTGCCGATGTCTGGCGTCAAGTCGGTAACCACTTTCCTGCAGGTGACCTGGCTGCCCGTCTAACTGCGTAATCAATGGCAAAAGATTCGTACAAACCCAATATGACGTTGGCTACACCATCATCATCGACCGGTAAGTCCACTGCTACACATATACCCTCTTCTCCATTATTAGGAGGTTTGAACTGCATCCTACCACGCTGTTCGAATGTGCGGGTCAGTGGTGGACCGAATTTTAGCCCACCCGTCGTGTACGGATCATCTTGCCTTTTCTGACAATTGTGATCAGCCCAAATATATATTTTTGTGTACCAAAATTTTTTCTGTTTTGATTAGATGTGTGCCGTTTATTCCGTAATTCATCTGAAACTATAAAATAAATTGAAGTATTGATCAACTGGTAGCCAGGAAAGGCTAAAATGAAATGTTTCTATTTATAACGTAATATGTTAAAGTAAATATGAAAACCAGTTTTATAATTTCTTAAGAAGTAATTTCACTTAACTTTTCTGGTTTCTAACGCTTTTTTAGTCTAAAAGAATTGTTTTGTGAGTGGCCAGATCCGGTTAGCCATTTTGATATTGACTATTAGATGACAAATAATAAGCAAAATAAATTACTAAACTGTGATATATAAGTTTACGATGTAGAAAACATTTTCCAGTGTAGAAATGGTTTGGTAAAAAGTTTTAAATGTGGGAAATTGCAATTAATTGAAAAATAAATAGTTATTTAGGTAAATTTTATTCAAACGGCCTTCGGTGTCTCCAGGTTAGTTTTATTTAAAAGCATCCGCCGCAAATTGTTTCTCTATGCACTATTCCTCTACTATACCTCGCTCCACTCCTCTTTTCTTCTTTAACTCTTTCCTTATCTGCAGCAGCAGAGGTATCAGGTGAATACTGTGAAGCGGTCGGCGGCCAGCGCCGCCGCAGTCGGACAACCGCCTTCCGAGTCTTTGGCGCATCACATGAACGCCAAATATTCCGTCCTTATAGGCGCATGCTTATCATGAACCACAACCGCATCTCAACGCAGACGCCTACAGCTGTTCCGTGGGGCTAATGTCATTTATCGTATCACCAATCCATTTATAACCACGTTGTTTTGGAGTCGGGATTACACATGGTCCTCGGTCAAACCGATCCCCTCGTTTGTCCTTAAATAGGATTTATCATATCGCCGCCACTCGAGCTTAGTTGGTCCAACTGGAAATTGGGCTGACGAAATTTGAGGACTGGTGCGCTCATGCATCCATCTGTAATATTATTTTACAGCAAAAATTAAATTAGAAAGTAGACGTAACTAACAACACTTTATTTATTTATTTATTATGGGTTCATAAGTAAGTTACCAATACACGTCTACTGGTGTAGTAAAAATAGGAATAATCAGTACATAAATATTGTAATTGGGACACTATTTATGACGGACAATAAAAGGCGAACACCACACATATCACGTAACAAATTTAACTATCTGGCCAACTTAAAATAAATAATTTGAAAAAAAAAAAATTGCTACATAAGTTGTGTATTGCACTCATTCTATTCGTCATCATCATCATATAATCGCCACACGGCCTGTATAGTCCAGTGCCTGACATAGGCCTACCCTTACATCGCCACTGCTTTCGATCTTGGGCTATTCTCAGCCTCAGCCTCCACACTGGCCACTTTGCAAATGTCTATAAAATTTATGGAAAATATATAAATTTACTAGCTGCTCTCTGCTACAATATTTTTCATGAGTTAATTAAACCATCTCCTCTTTAATCAATAATTTTATGTATTAAAAAACGCACTACAACTGCTGCCTAGTTTAAAGATTTAAGCATACATAGGATATAGGGACAGAGAAGCGAGCTTGTTTTATACTATGTGGTGGATACGCAAGATGATGAAAAATATTAATAATGTTCTGTCGATTTTGACTACGGCTGCTGATCTACATAAGAGACCAGTCATCTGTGCAGGAGATAATATAGCAATACAAATGTACGCGAAGACACAGGTGCACTCCCCATAGTGGTGGGATTGATGAGACGAATAACTGACACGACTCAGAAAGAGAATATGGGCGTTGGACCGGATTGTCAAGCATGCTTAAGCGTCGGGCATGGGCTTGCAGAGAACTGCAATCAGCCTGTATTGGCCCTGGTAAAAGTCCCTGCAGAATTTGGTGGGCCACGAACCCAGCGTTTACAAAGTATGAGCCCCTCACGACTAGGTCAAAGGCAGTATTTTGTAAGGGTACGCCAGCATTTTCTCCTAACCTTACTCTAGTAAATTAGGAGCAAAAGCTAAAAATATTGTCATAATAAAACCCCAAAGCCGGGTGGTTAACATGGAAGTATTTCGAGTAGTTCAGAAAAGGATGTCTATACATAACCACTGTATCTATTGTTTATAAAATAACATCTTAATCATCCTCATTCGGCCAACCTTCTAATGTAGCCCCAGTCTTAGAAAAACCAATATAATCTAAAGTTTCAACCTCCGTGATTTCCAAAATCGTAACCCTGGCACTTATTAGTGGGTTGCAAGATTTCAGGTACTAGAGCACGAAATGGGTAGCTGTAATGTAAATCAAATAATAGCTTTTTGATTCTATGCAACGTGTACTTGTGGAGTGCTCAATACTTAGACTTTCTGTCTGAATTCTCCTAAAAGGTACGTCTCCTGAACATGAGTTTTGTCAGAACGTACTATTATTGTCATTTTTATTTTTAGTTTCTAAAAAGGCTTAGGTATCAGCATAAAGTTAGGATCTTAGCTTAATTTGAACAGAGGAGGTAATCAGCAAGGTGTTGAATATTAAAGAACATGTGGATGCTGACAAACTTAAGTTGTTGTAGAAGACCCACCCATGTAACCACAAGCTATCATCGATTCATCTGCAATCGAATCACTACCCGCTTTTGGTTGAAATCCATGATTCTTTAGCTACTTTTATTTATAACAGGTGTTGGTCTTCTTAACAATTGTAACGCGAACATGGACCTCATATATGGGACATAAATGTAATTAAGTATCGGCTATAAAGGTGTCTATTCGTTGAATTAAAAAGTTTAACTTTACATTTAAAGAAGTTGGCAGGGGCGTCAAAAACATGACCGTGGACCGAACTGTTATATATATTGGTGCAATGTGTTTCCTTAATATTGACTGGCAATTTTTTACGCAATTAAAGCATTGCTGATTAAATCTGAAATACAGTATTCAAATGCAAAAGAAACATCTATAGTTTTGTTTTGTTATCCCTTCGAGGCTTTGTGTGCTTTAATTGCGAATCAGTAAAGAGAACATCCTTACAATAAATGTTAACGGTGGCGCCTGGTGGTTGCTGGAGAAAGTAATAGCAAAATCCTGCGTCGTCAGAAACGCATTGTAGTTTTAATATACTTACAGAGATTTTAATTTGGGTGTGCTAGTTGCTAAATTCAAGAGAATTGTTACCGAATCCCTTCTAAGTAAAAGAACGTCATAGTAACAAACTTTGTTCAAGACTAAATCACAATTAATTTTAAGATAACGGGGTGTTTGTCGTCATAGATTTGAAATGAATAAAAAGTCGTCAATGCGTTGTATTTAGTGTTTTAAAACGTCATTGTTAAATTTATTGCTGCAATAAAGATTACATGCCTAATATTATTACGCAAAATGCTGATCGTAAACGCGAATATGGGCCTAAAGGATTATGAGAGTACATAAGCTAGCATGTTTTAGATAAGCCCCATGATCGTGAATCAGGCAAAAAAACTGAGTCAGAGAAGTTTCAGTCGTAATATTATTATAATTTCGCTTCACTTATACATTTAAACTACAAAAGCAACTTTATTTACCTTTCAACACATATTTTTATCACCACAACAGGAATATATTATTACGCCTTTTTATAGGGAGAGGAAGAAATGAAGTTAGAGAATTAAACTGTTTTTATAGCTTTTTAAATGCATATTTATTATGTTAGGACTTATTCTTTACTACCGAAACATGGAAGAAACAATGTCTAAAAAATTCATTAATAAAATTATATCATACATACATTAGTTTGCAATATCAAAGATAGCTTACGCATGAAATTAGAATGGTTTTGCAGGTAAATGAATACTTATAGTAAGAATATAAAGAATTGGTTTAGTTTCAATTTAATTCAAGGTTTATACGTTTCTAACAAAAGATGGATATGAGAGATTTTACATACCGGCATACAATTCTATCACAAAAACTCTAATGTCAAAGTCGATGAAACTGCAATTAATCGATGAAGCGATGAAGAATTGTTACAACCCTTAACTTAAGTTAACCATAACTCCTCCATATTTCCTTTCTTTAATATTCTGGTTTCGATGCGAAGCCACATTAATTTTTACTTATCACATCGAATGACTATAATTATTGAAAATAAGTTATCATCTCTCATTAAAACATTTGATAAATTTATTACTATCATAGCCTTACTAAAGAAGATGAAAAAGTTTCTCCAATGTCATTTTTATAATAATTTTTTCACAAACACGCCCAGGTGTTGTACAAAATAGACTAGAGAGACTTTCTATTCAGGAATTCTTTGAAGTTTTCTAAAGATTGTTTGTGTTAATTTATTCGCATACTTGAATTCAGGTATGGCGGTAAAAGAACAAAGACGCTCGCGAAATATTCTTCAATCTAATTTAAAACGAAATAACAATTAACGATCAAAGATAACTGTAAAGTTTTAATTAAGCGCAATGAAGGATTTGTTAGGGTCCACGCCACAAAAACATTCTGGAAAGCCAAAACCGTTATGACCTTCCTTAATGTTAGGCTTAAGTATAATACAAAACCTAGGCAATGTTTTGTATAATGCTTAACATAAATATATTTCAAGAAAATGCCCTGTTCACACGGGCACACACAACACACGAAGCTTTTATGCCAAAACATATCTAATGTCTGAACCAGTTGGATAACGGGCCGTTATGGTCTTTCAAACGATCTCTTCAAAGCAAAACTTGATTATCCTTGCTTTATATTAGTTAATAGCTGAAATTATATAAAACGAATAATAATAACCATTTGTTCCCTGTGCTGGTTTTTTTTTTTAATTATCTGAATGCGTTCATGTTGGTGATACAAGATCATGAGTGTTTGTTCGTGAGATAGCGTTAATATATATTTGTTGTGACGTTAGTTATCACGCCTTGTTCTCGTCGAAAACACATACCCCAGTCTGTCAGAGGAATTAAACGTAGCACCCTGTATCGACGTTCTGTTTATTTTATAGACATCGAACAAGAATAATTCACGCTGGCAACGTTAGTAGAGATCACTGTTTTTAATAAGGCTGAAGCATTTTTTTCTGAAATTCATAATTTATTTATATTAGCACAAAAAGACTGCGAGCAGCTAAGAAATAAGGCCACATCATCAAGTATAGTAACATTGATTGTTGATACAGGATGAGTAAGATGCAATAAGATGCAAAGTGTTATTGATTTTTTCATTTTAAATTCTGATGTACGTAATTTGTGAATATGACTAACTTCTTGGAATCAATGCATTTATTATTAAAAAAAAAAAACTGCAGTTACACACAAATAACTATTTAATCTAAAACCGCAAGTTTAAAGTATGAAGTTGTCACTTCCCTAGCAAAATGGTTTTTAATTGAGATTAAAAGTCTTGTTTAATTCTTAAACTTTAAAAAATCTTTTCTTCATATTATTAAATCCTTACCAGTTTACTACGAATAATATGTTTTTCTGTCTTTACTAATTCTAAACCATTCAGGAATAGTTGTGCGGCCATTTGAAACACGCTGGCCTATTTGTTTGAGCAGTTATATGATGCTTCATGCCTCTTCTCAAGTTATCTTAGCACATGAATGAAAGTTGCTATTGTCGTGCCCTCTAAATACCATTTTAAGTTTATGAGATGGAAAGGAAATTGAAAGATTGCTTGTACGCATTCGTTTGTCATCAAGAGATGTCGAACACTAATCATATTATTGTTTAACACCACCACGGTAAAAGCGTGTAAAAGTAGTGTTTGATCATTATTGTATTGTGAAAAATGACACCACGATATTTTATACTACCACATGCAGATATATCACCTACAATCTGGGTACTAAGTATTAAAAAGATCATGAACTAGTTAAAAAGGTTACCACGTTTTTATATATTTAGTTTTTAAGTTACATTTCTATAGTGAATAAAAATATTTAAAATTTGAAAAAAAAAAAAACTATGAATTCATAAAATAACATTATAATTAGATGAAAATAATCCTTTATTTTCATAAAATGGAAAATATAATAAGAATTAACGATTTTACACAAAAAATTGCCTTCTTTAATTTTTGTATAATTATTAATATATCTGGACTAATAACATAATGAAATGTAATTTTGAAATTATGACTAATAAGTAATTTTTTTTTATTTGTTGCCACTCAGGCAAAGCGTCAAGCAGTCGTGCCACCTGGATGCGGGAAGTGGTTACCAGACGCCCATAGACATCGGTACTACTAGTGGTATCACCAACGCGCTGTCATACCGTTAGACATAAGATGTTAAGTCTCGTTTACTCAGTAACACACTCAGCTGTGCCCTTCAAAACCGGAACACAGTAGTGTTTTCACACCACAGTTTTGCGGGCATGAAATAGGACTGCGGTGGCCACCAGACGACGGTCCCATGTAAAAAGGGGACCTACCACCAGTGAATTGATTTGATTGATCATATTTTAAGTGAACAGTTATTACCTTGATAGTTTCAGATACTTCTGTTCAGCGTGCAGAGTACTAATTTTTCAAGGCCGCATTAAGCTACTGCCAATATGTTTAAAAATCTGATTTCGATAATCTTGCTACATACGGTCTGGCATCTTTTAATAGTACCATCTAGTCCAACCATCGAATGCAGTTCATCTTTGGTTTATAAATCACTCCATAATATTGCAACCAGGATACTTTGTTGATTGATGCTGGAACCACTTTTACTTGAAACTGCTTTTAGTGGTATTGGCTTTGCAGTTCAGAAACAGAAGGTCGGTCTGACTTGCGGGATTCATTTCCAAGTTCTTTACGGGTAAAGAAACGAAAGGCCGATCATCCGATTGCCCTGTGGAATCAGATGATCCACGAGTCAGACGGGCATGAAATCATTGCTCCCAATTTAATCTCTCATGATCCTGAAAAATTTTAAATATAGATATTTGAAGTTTTAAGGCTTTTTAATATTATGGACAACGTATTGGTTTTACCTAATGCTGTGGGGTTAGACGGGCTAGACGAACGGCTGGGGCTGATTAATGTGACCTCTCCTGAACATAGCATTTCGTAAAGTGGATCAGTGTTGACCAGGAGACTAGTTTGTATTTAGGTAAAATTGTTGCCTTGGGACTCAATTACAATTAGACAACGGTGTTGACGGCAAATCGCTTTTTTTGTTTACGTGTTAATTTAAAAGGGTAGATTGAAAGTCATCTTCACTCATCATCATGATGAGACGAAGATTCAAAAGGAAGATTGAAAGTCAAATCTTTAAAAGAAATAAAAAACAAATGTAAGTTAACATGCACTTATTACAACTATTTTTACAAATGAAGATGTACTTTTCTATAGTCAAATGAATACTGGGACACTTATAAATATAAAAACGCTTATTAATATTTGTTGTCTTAAAGGTTGTTTTTATGTTTTAGTTTATACTTATGCTGGTAGTTTTTGTTTGATCTCCATTAAACAAACAGCGAGTAGCTGCGGGCCTCATAACAAAACTTCCATTCGACGCACAGACAATGTTGATACGTAAAACGTGTCACACGTTTTTAAAATTTTAAATCTATCAACAGGTTTATAAAACATATAAAAAATCCAATTTTAAAAGAAGATTGTGATCAATAGGCAGATGTTATCGTCATTATCATTACAAATAAATGATAATACAAAGTTGTTTCCCCACGGGATTCGAACCCATGACCTCTGGTTTATTAAACAAGGGCCAATACCGCTGGACCACGGAGGAGGTTAAATGTAATAATGACCTTATGAATTTAGCAAGAAATAACAATTAATTATTCTGCACAGAACCGAAATGTTAAACTATCTCTTTCTTTGATTAATGGACACGTTTATGAAAAACAATAGTTCATTAAAAACAAATTTTCAAATTCAAATTCAAATGTCTTTATTCAATATAGTTTATGACTCATGGCTGATTGTCAAACACACTACCACCGGTTCGAAAAGACGCCAGACCTGAGAATAAACCGGCGAGAAACTCAGCGTGATATTTTCATGACATCTTTAAAAATAACAACAAACAATTTGATAATCTGGGGATTATGCTATTTTGAAACAGGACCTGAGCGAGTATTCATCAACAGGGTTGTGTTATCATTTAAAAATTCATTAATATCGTAATAACCTTTAATACATAAACGTTCCTTGGAATTACCTTTTTAAATTTATTAAAAGTTAAATTTGAAAGTTTACTGGGATTTTGTTGTTAAACGTGCCAAGCATTGTCCCATAAAGTCTTACTTATTCTGGCAGGCCCAGCTTTATGGAAGAATTTGGGTTATGTTTGTTCCTTGTATCTATGTTATGTGCATCACAATGTCTTAGGAAATCATCTCTATTTTTTTGCACATACATAAAATTTTCAAATATGTATTGAAACCTCAGGTATTTATTACTCCTGCTGGTATTTTCGTATCCATGTCCAAAGTTTTACGCACCATAAGTATACTAACTTATAAAGATAACTATCAAAGAGTAATTTTAAACTGTTTCTCTGCATTAACAATGGATACATCGTCAATGCATATCTAACCATGTCGAACTGATATTCGAAAGTGTAATAAATATTACAACTTTACATGACAAGTTTAGCAAACAAATTAAGCATTTACAAGTAAAAGCCCTACTTCTATATTAATTACACAAATTATATACTTTTATATACATATATCAGAGAACACATCGATTGACTAACAACACCTCTAATATTTCCTTAACGCACGTGTAATACAGGGCTCGACTAAATCATGATAAGATAATAAATAAAAAATGACAGCTAAAATTGAGACGGCGCAATATTGTTTCGCCTAGCGCAACAGATATTGTTTATCTGATTATTTTAATTAGTTTTATGTCCAGTCTATAATGATTTTATCAGGTTCAAAAAAATAAAACTGGGTATTGGATAATTTAAGCGTATATACGCTAATAAAATAATTATATAAACATTTTGAGAGTTGACTTCAATTAATTAAAAGACAAGGAGGACGTTCCAACATATCTATTGCTTCGTTCATTAGCGAAACACGTTCAATTTCATTGAAGGAAGGATGAACGTCGAAAGGTCGAAGCCAACGCTACGAACATAGACAAGTGAGAGGTGTTCGCTCCAAAATACGTAATATGTTTTATTCGTGACTTTATTTACAAACGAAGCTGTAGTATTATGTAACGCCGACAACAATCTGAAAGTAATAACTTCTTTCTTGAGTGTAAGGCAATTGTACATATGAAATTTCTGTTGGTGGTCAATAGTCCATGTCACGTCAGCCACGAGTTGGGCATAAAAGCTCGATGTAGAATTCTATGTATTGAAAGGGTCACTAACAAAATGTGCGTCTACCTGCTTTACAAATACATTGCCATCAGAGTGAGATAGTCCACTGCTAAATATAGTATCCCATCACAATTCTAACTCATTAGGGGGTTTTACCGTGTCCTACTACGCTGGTCCAATGCGGGTTGGTGGGTGACCGACTTTTAGCTCATCCAACGCATGGATCATTTTACTTCCTTTAGGCACTGGGGTGATCTGCCCGGGGCCCGGTTTTAAACCAACTAGGAAGCAACAATGAAAAAATTTGTTGACTCACCGCAGGATTCGAATCCACGACCTCCGGTTTTTAAAACACACGCCTATACCACTAGGATACAGCTACCCGCTTTTATTAACATTTTAACAATATATAGTTCGTTTAAGTTTGCTATAAAAATAACTTTTACGTAATTTTATTAAACTAAATAAAAATGTTCAGCTTTAACGTCATATTATTAAAGCGTTATCAAGCCCCACACTTTATACGTAGCATAACGTCTCGAAGCAATGCTACGCTTGCAGTGTTTTACTATATCGGACATTATTGGCACGAAGGACAATCTAAATTAGCGGTTACTGCGTCTCGTAGCAACCTATTGACTGGACTGATGGATGACCGACCCGTTTTAATTTAAACTCTGATTCAGACATAATGTGTAAATACAGCACACCTCCTGGACTAAAATTTCTACTTCCCGTCATAATTCCCATTAAACGGCGCGAGCATCTCCACTATTTAACTTTGTTATTTTTTTTTTTTTTTTTATGGCTGGCTAGCAGACGACAGTCGGGCCACCTGATGGAAGGGTCACCGACGCCCATAGACATTGGCATTACCAGTGGTATCGTCACCCGCTGCTTCATCAGTGAGACATATATGGTGCTGTCCGTTTACCCAGTGCAAATGAGCAGCCGGGGCTACGGTGCCCCTTCAAACCGGAACACAGAAGTGTTTTCACACCATTGCTCGCGGCAGAAATAGGCACCAAGTGGTAGGTTTCCACTCCAGACGGCCTCCTGCAAACAGGGGACCCACTTGATCGGTGTAAAAAGCTCTCATCTCTACTTCGCCCAGAGTTGATTAAAATGAAAGCGTGAAAAATAGCATTTTTGGGCTATTATGCAAATATTTTACATTTTATTAATAGATAACAATTAAAATTATTATATTAGTGAAATAGTCACATTAGCTCAGCTGTTAAAAAATTGGACTACTGATAATAGTTATTTGCACATGCGGCTCTTCTGATTGTCAAAGGAGGTTCTATGTTGCGTTTTTGGCTGGACAAATGAATACGCATATAGATATTATGTAAATATTTTGTTAATAGCTATAGTCAGTAGGCGTAATCAAGTATAAATTGTAAATAACCAAAATTATTTTATTTTAAACCAAGCACTTATTTATCAGTGCTACGAAATTAGTCATTGTTGCTTCACATTTTAGTTAATAGTATAGTTCTTGTATAGTTCTAGTATAGTCTCTACGATTAAAATATTTCAGTTCCTTTAAATGGCGTAACGCAATCAACGGTTTTTAATAATATATTAGGCACACGGAACCTCAGCTCACACTTTTATCACAGACATAGGGAGAATGCCAATATTTCTGAACTCTCGCAAACGTAACTACAAAATAACTAATAATTTTGACACTAACGCTACAAACAAACCTACTCAAAAATTTGTATAGTCTTAAAGACCAATATCCAGCAGGGCTGATAAAGGCTTATTGTGAATAAGAATTAGTCTTTAAATGGCAACCCTAATTTAAAGAGAGTAAATGGAGCTGTGTAGACGTCATAATTAAACACGTATTATTTTAATAAACGTCAGTTGAAATTACTTGAAATAATGTTGGGAAAATTACATTAGTAATATATAGTTTCTAAGAAACTAATCTATCTTTACTAAAAAGCGCTGGCAGAACTTACCTTAAAACTTTAATAACTCGACCAACACAAATACAACTGGGAAGATAAAAAAAACAGTGATTTAAGTTTACTGTAGCCAACCACTATTGAACTATGTACCTCTATTATCAATGTATATTAAGAAATCTTTTTTCGTTTCTTACATAGATAAATAAAGGTTTCAGATAATTTTAGGTAATTTTGTGACATGAAATTTTCATGCAAATAATTTTTATTAAAAGTAATAAATCTGTATAAAAGAACTTAACAACGCTCAGAACAGAAATTTCAACGTTTTAGTCATTAAAATTTCTCAAACAAACTTTGTATGGAAAACGCAATAATATCAGTCAACAATAGTCTTGAACAGCGGTCTCGGCTCATTATCTATTTAGAGATCCAGCTAATAGAAACTACTTTAAGGCCTGTAGTTCCCATGCAAATTTAAAATTAATTTTTCCCCCTTTTTCCCCTTTTGGCGTTTTAAAACCCTTTTTTTTTGGGGCGGAAAATTTTAAAAAAGGGGGGGGAAAAAAAAAAAAAAAGGGTTTTTTAAAAATTTGGCTTAAAAAAACCCCCGGCCTTTGGGCCCCAAAATTTTTCCCCAACCCAAAAAAATAAAATTTTTTTTTTTTAAAATTTTAAAATTTTTTTTTTAAAAAACCCTTGGGGTTTAAAAGGGGGTTTGAAAAAATTTTTAAACCGGAAAAAGTTGGGCCCTTAAACCAAAAAATTTTTTTCCCTTTTTCCCCCCCCCTTTAAAATTTTTTTTCCCTTTGGGGGGGGGGTTTTGGGAAAAGGGTTCCCCAAAAAAGGGGCCCCCCTTCCCCCTTTTCCCCCCCGGGGGGCCCCCCCCCCAAAAAAAAAATTTTTTTTTTTAAAAAATTTTAAAAAAAAACCCCTAAAAAGGGCCTTTTTAAAACAATTTTTTAACCGTTTTCCCCCCGGGGAAAAAGGGGGAAAGGGGTTTTTAAAATTTTTGTTTTCCCATTTGGGGGGGGAGGGGCCCCCAAAAAGGGGGGGAAAAAAATTTTTTTTTCCCCTTAAAACCCCCCGGGGGGGCCCCCGGGCCCCTTTTGGGAAGGGTTTTAAAAATTTTGGAAAAAAATTTTTTTTTTTTAAAAAAAACCCCAAAAAGGGGCCCGGGGGGGGGTTTTTTTTGGGGGTTTAAAATTTTAAAACCCCCAAAAAAAAAAAACCCCCCCCCTTTTGTAAATTTTTAATTTTCCCCAAAAAATTTTTGGGGAAAAAACCCCAAAAAAAAAAAAAAGGGGGAAAATTTTTGAAGGGGGGGGTTTTTTTAAAACCGGTTTTAAAAATTTTTTCCCCCCCTTTTTTTTTAAAAAAAAGCCCCCCCCAAAAAAAAAAAAGGGGTTTTAAAAAATTTTTTCAAAAAAAAAAAAACCCAAAATTTTTTTTTTTAAAAAAAGGGGAAACCCCCCTTTTTTTAAATTCCCAAAAAAAAGGTTAAAAATTTTTTAAAAAAAAATTTGGTTTTTTAAATTTAATATTTTGGGGGAAAAAAATTTTTTAAAAAAAAAATTGGGGGGGGACAATTAAAAAAAATTTGGGTCCATATCAAACGGCTCTGCTTAGCACTCTGTTGAACAGGCAGAACACACAGAGAGGCCAATATCTTCCGTAGAAAGAGGTTCCAGCCTGTCCGTGAACATTGGATCGCCGACGATTTCGAATGGCCGTTTTTAGGGAGTTAAACGGCTGATACTTGGGGGCATCCCCAGAGATGGGAAAATACTCCACGGAGGCCTGACCTGAACTTGGTAAAGAAAGCTTTTGGGTTGATGTAAAGACCGTCCCGCTCTGTTCAGCACTCCCAGTTTTTTAGAGGCTTTTTTAATTTACGTCCAAATGATTTCAAACTGAACGTCGCGGAATCCTGAACCAAAGGATTCCAATGCTCGAGGATGGTTGCAGAGAACACCCAAAATTGGGCGGTATGACAAATGGGTTTTTTCGCGGTAAATGGAAACCTGTGGCCCTTTGTGGGTTAAACTGGAACGGGTTTCTTGACCCCACCGGAAGCTCGCCCGAGGTCCCTCCACTTGGAACAAGTTTAGATCGCCTCTTTCTGCCCTCACACCGAGGGACTGGCTTGGCTAGTATACCGCGCATCTCCTGTGCTATATGCATAGCAATGTATATCTCGATAGATAGCAGTCGTTGATATGCAGAAAAAGCGTTGGTGAAGACATTGAACCTTTGGGGACGCCCGCATTAGTGGTCATGATCTTGGGCAACAACCGTCGACAACGACTTGAAGCTCCGGCCATCCAAAAAGCTGGAATCCATCAAGCCCCCCGGGGTTCCATAAGCCCAGTTTCGATAAGGAGCTCTTGGCCAGACCCTGTCGAACGCCCTTAGCAATATCAAGACCTTCTGTTAAACCTCACCCTTATTGTCTAAGGTTTCTGCCCCACCGGTGCGTTAGGTAAACCTGAAGATCACCAGCCGAACGACCGTGAAAGAAAAACCGTACGACGGTCATAATAAGTTGGTTTCTCCTCTATAACCTAGGAGCTGGTTGTCGATGACCCCTCCATCACCTTTGACAGTAAGGATGGATAGGCCAAGGCCCAAATAATTCAAGGGGTTCTGGAAGGGTTCCCCTTTTTGGGACCGGATGGTTTCGAGCTGCTTTTCCTGGGAAAGGGAACCCGTTTAGCCGTGTATGAGGAGGCGATATAAGCGGGAAACGCGTTGGCGAAGACAGAAGTCGGCCTGGGGGTATCCTTTAGGACCCTGCAGGAATGCCGCCGGCCCACTCGACTTATCGATGGTTGGGACCCCAGTTTCCCGCCCGATGCCCGGGCCCAAGATGCGGATTTCGGAAGGGAACTCCCCGAGGGAGATCTGGTTGGAATGGCTCCCCATCGTCCATGTCGAGTTTGAGGCAAAGAAGTTTTGACCAGAAGATCCAGCCTTCCTCCTTGCACCGGGCTGGCCTTCATCAGACCTTGCGCAGTGGCGGAGACTAACCGGCAAATTTGCCTTCGGGGCGGCAAGTGACCTGGGCACGACTTCCAGAGGGAAACCAGGCCGTTCCCAACCTGCAAACGTGTTTCGGCTTTTGCCCGGCAATCACCCTTTGAGGGATCTTGAAGGGCATTAAATTTTTTTTCTCCTTTATGCCCGTCCGTCCTTGGCTCGTCTGGGTCATTATAAACGGGTTAGAAGACCGGCGCCAACCCCATACAGGCTTTTTAAACCAGGGACCCCACCGACGGGTTTCTGTTTTGGGATGAAAGCCCATCCCTAGAAAGTAATATGTCAGTAAGCAGTCCCCCTTGTCAGGGTTTTGAGGAAAAGCAGAACCTTCACGGGAAGGGCCAAAAAACTCCAAAGTCCATCCCAATCTGTTGTCCTGTTTGCCAGACTTAAGGAGAACCCACTCGAAGGAAGTTCCCCGGGTATGTAACAGGGGCAGTCAGTACCAGGCAATGGTCTGAGGATCCTAAAGGTTCCTCAACCGCCACCTGGTACCCCTTCTGGATGTGGAAGTCAGCAAAAATCTAGCAAGGGGAGGGTTTCTCAATATCTGGGATTCGGGTGGGCCGACACCAGCTGGGAGGAAGCCATAGGCCGAAACATTACCCATGGCCCCGGCCAGCGAGATTTGGTTTGCGACCTTAACCACCTTTGATGAGGTTAAAGTCACCTAGGATCACCACCTCCGGTTTGCAGGATACTGGTTCAAGGACGGCCATCACCTCTTGGAAGTTATTCGAATAAATGAGCTTGCCTCCCTTCACCGCCGGGGATTTGGAAATTACAGGCGGGTGGTTACACCCGGCCAAAACCCACAAGACGGACAATCACAACTTCAAGGTTCCGAAGGCGGCGACGAAAATTCATCCCGAGCAAACACATACCGGCTTTACGGCACAAAAAGCGTGCTCTTAGGATAAGAAAGGAATTTTTAAAGGGAGGATGTCGTCCGGAGTAGATATTTGGGCCTCCGTTAAAAAGAAGGAAAGGCTGCGCCTCTCAAGGTGGTTTGGATGGTGTTTGGGTTTTTACATTCCCTAATATTTAAAATTCCCTTTAAATGTGGATAAAGGGCCCCAAAACGTTTTTCTTTTTTTTATTTTCCCATGGTAGATAACGAGAAAATGAATGGGTAGGAAATGAACAGCAAGGCTCGGTGATTGAAAAAGAGGCAAGTGTAGTACTGGAGATACTGGGAATGTGAGAGGGCCAAGAACGGGGAAAGGGCCCTGGTCCCCCGCGTGTAAGCCCAATCTCCCACTGGTTCTCCACCCGGGGCAACCCACTACACGTAAGTGGGGTTTTACGCCCGGTTGGCGGGACAGCCCCAGGTGGAGGAAGCAAGTGGGTTCCCCGGTTCAGGTCCCCTACTGACCGACGGTGGCCCGGGCGGTCGACCGTTCACCGGGTCTCCTGGGCCCCGTGCAACCCATAACCCGGAAGTGCTGACTGGAGACCTTTATAACGCATGTTCCCGAGTAGCAAAGGTTTCGTATTCACCTTGGGAAGGGAAAGGTAAGGACGGGGAAATGCCTTCCAACCCAACGGCCGGAAACACAAGCGTTTGGCGCCGGACTTTAGTTGGAGGGTGGTCCAATACGGAACAAAGTCCCCAACCACCAGCAAGTTTACCGGCTTGGGGTTTTGACCGCCATCATTCGGTCGACTGGTTGCACTAGTGCCGGGATCTCGGACTGGGATGCACAACACACCTAATTGGGCGGTGGGTCCACATCCCCGCCCAAACTTCTTACGAACTTTTCTTTAAGACAAAAAAGTTATTTCGGGTCATGTTAAGTCATCAGGTTAAGTAAGGGCAAAGAAAATGTATTTTCCGGAATTTAACCCTTCAAAGGTGATTTTACCTTAATTTTGCCTACTTCCATCCCTTTATTAAATTAAATTTATCTTAAGCCATAATCTATTCTTAGTTGTTAACCGGAATGGAGTTTATTTACGAAACCCCTTTACAATATAGCAGAGTCTAAATCGAAAACCTTGACGTTGGCGAAATCTACAAGGAAACGCCATCAAGCCAAAGAACTGAACTGAACTATTAAATTGATTAAGTCAATAAACGATCTTAAATTCTTTAACGCTTTTTGTACGATTTTCAAATTATATTTTGAATTTATTTATTCTCTGTTCTTTAAATATCAAATAATTGAAAAAAGATTTTTATTGTTGTGTTGGTGTTTGTAAAACCAAAAAGCCATTGTGTTGATTTTAAAAAATTCCCTTACCTTTGAGGAATTGAGCTTTTTAAAGAAAACCTATAAAAAATACATTTATAAAGTCTAAAAATAACACGGTCAGAGCCGGGGACGGACTGCTAGTAAAAATACCCACTGCATTTTTTTACCTTATTTCCCACCCATAGATATAAAAGTATTTCATTTTGTTTTGGAAAAAAACTTTGTAAGTTTATTCAGAATGTTTTGTTAAAGGAATTATAAATATTAAGTCAAACCGTCATCCCACAATGTCTGTAAACAATCTTTTTCAGGTATCTTTTTGGGGATAGGTTCCAACCAACCGAATAGCTCTCTTTTGATGAACGAATAATCATCTTTATCAGACGGAAAAATGTAATTCCATACAAATTATACTACATCAATAAATTATATAAACTTTTGTCAAATTTTATTTTTTAACCTTATTTTTTCGCCAGCCTATTTACTATGGGTCTCTTTAAATACGAAATAAATAAAAATTATTTGGCTAAATCAAATATTATTACTTGTAAAAAAACGAAAGGGTGTAAAGGATCCTCACAACATCTGGAACCCAAAGAACCCCCACCCCTTCACGGGTGCAATGAAAGCAACGAAGGGTTTCGGAACCAACCCCAACCCATTGGACCAGCGTGGGGGTATCGGTCCAAAAACCCCCAAATTAGAGAGAAAACCCTGGCCCCCAGTTCCCGGTGCCTTGTTTCCCCAAGGCGGCGGCCACCGGTAACGGCAAGGGCGGGGTGCAAAATCCCCGGGAGAGGGCCGCCACAACAAACCGGACCATGCGACCCCGGGGACGCACGACGGAATTCTCCATTTGGCCCAACTGGAAGAGGAACTGGGGGCAAAGATGGCACGTTTGGGATTGAGGAAGTCCGTGAGAGGGCGAGGATACTCAACCCTTAAGCCGGGCCATCTTCAAACCCTTCCAAGGCGGGAGAAAACTTCCCAGGGTGGAGTCGGTTCTGGTCCTCCCCCAGACAATGGATTGGAAAGTATCCGGGGGTGTCGGCGAGGTTGCGTCCCGAAAAGCCAACCAACCGGTACAGCCAAAATTATCCCGGAAGCCGCACCAACGTCGTCATCCCAGATGATTGGAAATATTACGAGGACATCTCAAAGAACCTTACATACCACCACCAAGGCTCCTTCAACGTTGTCATGGGGTTTAACGCCAAAGTCCGGAACAGGCTCAGCGAATCGATGCTGGGATCATATCTGGAGGGCAGAAATCTTAGGGGCAAAGTTAAATTTTCCTCGAAGGAGGAGGGCTTCTTAATGAACTGTTCTTTGGGAAGCGGCCCCAAAAATGGACGGGAGACCCGAACATAAACCAAAAAAGATAGACTTTTATATCGGACAAAAGCGCATATTCAGGGATGTCCAGTACGGGTTCAAGGCCGGGAAGTGACCACCCGACTTCTGGAAGGCAACCCTTGAATATAGATTTGAAGTTTGAACGGTCCCATTGGTGAAGCCCGGCTCCCCTAATCGCCCAGCCTATATTGATCCTGGCACATTTCAGATCAATCTGGAAAATCGATTTGGTTGCCTTGGAAAAAACCCAACGACGTGGACAGGGAACTCGATCGAGTGGTAGAAATTCTTTGGGACGGGGTGCAAAACTCGGGGTATGGACGACGGGCAAAAAAGCCCAAACTTTCGGGAGAAACCAGATCCTCATCAAGCGGCGAAATGATTCCAACCGTCCTTCGTTGGGAAAGCGGGTTTTAAAGACCATTCGCTGGTAAGGCTATGTCCAATACCTTCCCAATACAGAGGCTATTGAAAAACCGGGGATCCAAAGTCTTTTGGTACAACAGCGGAAGAAGCCATCAACGGTTGACCGAGAACGGAAAGTCTCGCCAGACCCAGGGTTCCTTCTCAGGTTAAAAGACAGCCAGTTAATGCGCGCATTCAGCTTTACCCAGCCGGATGAGAAAGGATTCCAGCCACTCTTACCCCGCCATGTGTGGGGGATCTTAGAAATCATTTGGAACGAAATTGAGGGGCTTCTTTGGCAACTTCAAAATGGAAAAAGCCCGGGAGAGGACGGAGTGCATTGACTTTGGGCCACCGGGAAACCGGTGTTGAAAAACTCCGCATTATTTAACTCTGCCCTTCTCTCCGGGAGAACTCCCAGGATCAAGGGGTTTTCGTATTGTTCTTCAAAAAGGTGATAAACCCCTTTGGAAAACCATCTAATATCGCCCCAGTCATGTCTAAAGTTTTTCGGTTCATCTCGAATCCGGTTCGAAAACTCGACGGCGACCTCGAGGAACAGGCCGGGTTTGGAGGGTTACAGCACCATAGACCACATCCGCTGGTTGGTGGGAGCAAGGAAGGCCAAGGTTAATACCAAGCCTTGCGCCCCGGCATTTGGTGGACGAGGAAGAAACTTTTGGACCCATCGAACCTGGTTCCTTTCCCGGTCCCAGCGGTGCCAAATTGATTTGATATATCGAGATGCTGGGGACGACCAACGCCGCCACCATGTCTGTCCCGTGGTCCAAAGTGGGCCGAATGGGCCTATCCCCTGCACCGCGGTGGTGGGAAAAGGGACGTCATGTCTCCGAAATCGTTCTCCGCCGCGCTTGAGGACAACCCGGACGGCTCCCGGGAAGGACACGGCATAAAAGTGAACGGCGGACATCCATCTTCGATTTGCGGAGATATCGTCATCATGGCTGAGACCGCTGGGACCTGCAAAAATGGTGCCAAAGCCTGGCTGAGTCTTCCTGCACGCCTTGCTGCACGGTTCGGAGAACTTTAAAACCAAGGTCATGTTTAACGAGCCGTTGGATCCGGGACCGATCAAATTGAAGGCACCTCCCTCAAGTTTTTGGGCCTTTACCTAGGGAAAACGCTCCAACCAGGGTAAAAAACAACTTTGAGGAGGCCAACGGAAGGATTCCGGCCCAGTTGTTTAAGTTTCTCGGTTTTTTCGTCCCTATCCCCACAAAGCCTCCAAATCGAAAAGTCTTCGATCAGGCGTCCTACCGTTTTTGACCTACGGGCCGAGACTTGGACACTTCGGTTCGACTGGTCCACAAATTTGAGCGCCGGAGTTGGGAAGATTATGCTCGATATCTCTGGAAGGACCGCATCCAAAATGACGGATCCGACAGAGAACCAAAATCCCGAATTAAGCCCCACCGGTTGAAGAGCGGAAGGGCCGGTTATATAAACCAAGAACCACGACCGCTGGAGCCGGGTTCCCTGGGGTGGGAGACCGAGGCTCGGAAACTGTGGTTGGGGGACGCCCTGCGGCAAATGGGTGACGACATTCGCAAAAGGGGCCGGTGTGGGGCTGGATGAGGTAACCAAGACGGAAGGGTGGCGGCTTAAAGGCCATGTCCAGCAGTGGACGAACACAGGCTGATGATGATGATGATGATGATTAAAGAAAACATAATAATGTTGGTACAAAAGAACATTAAACTTCGTACAATTTTAAAGCGACGAACACTTTGATGTAATGATCTTCTTGAGGATATTAAAATAATATAAAAAGTGGATAACGCACAAAAATGTTGGTAACCCTTCTTACTGTACAGATTTATAAAATATCCCACCTAGAAATAAGTAATTAAATCTTATATAATATACATATTTTATTATAATATTAAATAAATTTAAATAATTTAATTTGCAACATGTTGTGTATTGCACTCACTCTATTCGTCATCCACATCGTCATTATCAGCCTGTGATAGTTCAGTGGTAGAAATAGGCCTACTCTAATGCACGTCACCGCTTTCGATCTTCGGCTTTTGTCTTCCAGCCAACACCAGCCTCTTTGCAAATTTCGTTGCTCTGTCTTGACGCAGTTCGTTCCACAATTTGAGGACGTGATGGCCGGAAGGAAGCCCCGGAAAGAGAAAGAGACTGGCTATCCGGGAAGAAAAGGCCGGGAAGGGCGGAAGCGGCGGTGCGCTCAACCTTCCCCTTGACACTGAGCCCTGGGCGGGCCGCAGGGGGTGCCCGCCCGAAAGTGCCGTGCTGTTTGTTTGGCACGGGGCAAAGCAAAAGTTGGTGTCGGTCCCAACACCCGGGAAAAGGGGCCCGAGGGGCCCACGTGCAAGGAGGGGGTCCGGGGAGCCAAACATCCCGGCTCCCCTCCCTGGCGGAAAATCCTAAAAAGGGTTTTTCCAACCAAAATAAAAGGGCGTTCCAATTACCATTTGCCAATTTCGGTTCTCCACTAGAATTTTCCGATTCCAACGGTCGACCTGAAGGACCTATCATTTCTGGATGCAAATCCCTTTAGGATAGCCCTAAATTTATTCTTTAATTACTTATGTTAAAAAATTTAACACTGATTTTTAATTATAATATTCTTAACGAAGCAAAAACTTCTTTTACCTTTGATAAAAACTTTTTCACGAACATTTGTTTCCTAGAGACCGCCTCGATTTCCCTTTGGATACAATCGTATCCTGTAAAATCTATGGTAAAATATATAAATTTACCAACGTTTCTCTACTATATTTTCATGAGTTATACGTATAAACCTTTCTCTTTTATCACTCTATCCATAAAAAAACCGCATCATAATCCGTTGCGTAGTTTTCAAGATTTAAGCATACATAGGGAATAGGGACAGAGAAATCGAGTTTGTTTTATACTAAGTAGTGAAACGCAAGTGACCATAAAAATATAAATAATGTTCTCCAGTCGATTTTGACTACGGTTACTGATCTATAAGAGACCAGTTACCTGCGCAGGAGATATTATAGTACACAAACGTACGCGCATACACAGGTGCGCTCTCAAAATGGTGGACCGATGAAACGAATAGCTGTCGCGACCAGAAAGTGAACAGGCGCTGGACCGACTTGTTAAATGCTTATGGTCGGGCATGGGTTTGCAGACGATTGGGTGATCGGCTTGTATTGCGCCTGTAAAAGTCCCCGCAGGATTCGAAATGAGTTCTGATTTATAAAGTCTTAGGGCCTGAGATTAGGTCAGAGGCAGTGAATCAATAAATATTTTGCATGCGGTACAGCCAGCATCATAGGATTGGTTAGGTTAAGAGCAAAAAAGATTTTTAAAAATATTTACAAAAAACTCAAAGCCGGGTGGTTAACGTGGAAGTTTTTTTAGTTCGAAAAGGGTGTCAATTCATAAATTAATTGCATACATTGTTCATCATCATCATCTTCAGCCGTTGGTAATCCACTGCTGGACATAGGCCTCCCCTAATACACCCCTATCCATTAGGGTGGTTCGGGACCATTCCCACCAGGATCAATTCGGGGGTGGGAGGACCGACTTTTACATGCCTATCCGACGATGGATCATCTTTACTTTTTCAGACAATTGGGCCATCGGCTAAAATTGCCCTAACCAATAGGAAAACGAAAAATTTTATTTGAGTCCCCACAGGTTCGAACCCACGACCTCCGGGTTTTAAACAAGCCCATACCCAACTAGGCCGGAGGGAATAATAAAATAAATATCTTAATCATTATCATTCCACAATTTGAATGGAATGCAGTCTTTTAAAAATCAACATTATCAAAGTTTTCAAACTACGGATTTTTTCAAAACCAAATCCCAAGTACTTATTTGTGTTAAAAGATTTTTAGGTACCAGGAGCCAAGCAATTGTTAAACGCTAGGATTTCATCATCGTGTATTTGGTGAGTGCCACCATTTTAGACCTTCGTCTGTATTAACTCTTCCAAATACGTCTCCTGAATATTGGTTTTTTAAACAGAACTTATTTATTGACATTTTTTATATTGCTTAAAAGGTTTGGGATTGGGCAAAAGTTAGGGAATCTTAACTTTAATTTTGAAAGAGGAGGAAATCAAATTTAAGGCGAAATTAAAGAATACGGGATGTTGACAAGCAAAATTTGAAAGACGCCCACTATCATCGATTCATCAGAATCGAATCTATTGAACCCTTTGGTTGAACTATGAATCTTTGTTACTTTTACTTAAAAATATAAAAAGGTCTTTCAATAATTGTAATAAAAATATTTCAAACTATAAGGATAAGGTTTTATTTCCCCACAAAAAATATGGGATAGACCTAGATATGGGAATAAAAGAAATTTAAAGATCCAATAAAGTTATATTTATTCGTTGAATTTATTTGATTAATTAAAAGTTTAACATAAATTTAAAGAAGTTAAGGTCCAGGGTCCAAAAGCGTGACCTGGACCAAACGTTTTTATTTGTTGAAATCTTTTTTCTTGGAAACCCAAGACCTACATTTTAATTAAATCTCCCTATTAATTACATTTAAATAATTATTTTGTTAAAAATATAAGAATTTGTAATGTTTTATTCTCGAAACATAATTGTAAAAATTAAATAATAATAACTAATTGTGTTCTGCGGTTTTCGTGTTTTATAAGGTGTAGAACTAGTTGTACGCACAGGTAACGATTTTCTGTTTAAAATAAGTTTTGTCCCTATATCCTCTGCAAGGCCCAATTATAATTTGGGATAATTTTCTTTTTTCCCAATCCAATCCAGTCATTATATCAATTATATCAAACCCCTTATCAATCAGTCATTATATCAATTTTCAATTATTAATAACCCTAACCTTGAAAAGAGAAAGGAGTCAAAATGCGTGGAGCAATTGCTGAGGAAAAGGGGACGATAACGAACATGAAAATTGCAAATTAATTCAAAAATACCAAAAAAAACAAAATTAGCTCAGTTAAACTTAAATTATTTAAACTTACGAAAAAAAAAAATTAATTTGAAAAGATGGTTCTGGGGTTTACCAGTGTAGGGGTGAATATGGAGGAAGCCTCAGCCTCACCCCACGCTGAGGTCTAATGCTCATAAAACCATAAAACAATCAGATTATTGAAGAATAAAACCAGAACTTAAGGACCAGTCAAACCAAAGCCTTTTAAAGGAATTAGTTGAAGGAAATTCCAGATATAGATCCCCAGTAACAAATATTATTAACAATAATTTAAAATAGATTTGACCAGGATGACTGTAGAACCTGTCCAGTAATCAGCAAAAATAAACAAAAGAAATTATAAAAAAATAATAAACACATAAGGAAGACAGAAAAATTGTTGAAATGTATTGCATGTATTTGTAAAAGCTATGGCAAAATTTGTAAAGATAGATTATTTCTATTGTTTACGCGAATATTATACATTATTAAATAAAACGAGTTTACAGATTTTATCGCGTTTATTTTACATTTTGAAATTCCCGACGTTTCGAACACTTTCCAGTGGCTGTGGTCACGGGGTAGACTGAGATGTCATGCGTCTTGTGGCTAGTGTTGAAGCGGGCTATTTATTATGGAAGGATGAGTTCTAATGCAGATAGAAGGTGAAAGGGGTTGCCCAGTGTCTCCTATTGTCGGAACATTTTTATGGAAGACTTCGGAGGAGAAGGCCCTTACCCCTTCCCATTCATCCCACGATTTTTATAACGCCATGTAGATGATACATTTACCATCTTTACCATATGAAAAAAAAATGCATTTTTTAAATCACCTTAACTCCATTAATTCAAAAAACAGTTTACTGTGGGTTGAAAATAAAGGTTCTTTAGATTTTCTTGATGTTCTAATTATTCACAATCCTGATAACACCTTTGGCCTACTGTCAGGAAACCAACTCATACAAATTTTAAACGGTAATCGTTCGTCATCGTAAGTCGGGTAAGGCTTCCACATCACCATACATCCCAGTTAGCTACCGTGGGCAAAATCTTTGTTTTAATTTAGGGATCTGTGATGATGAAAACACCTGGCGGCTGAGCCACCATGTTGCGGGCCTGGGATACAAAAACAGCCCACAGGGGTCCAAGACCAGGATTATTGGCAATTTTGGGGGGCTTCCAATCAAAACATTTCAAGCCCAAGAACATTGGTCAATTTTATCACCTGTCAAGTGGGTTATTCCTCTAAAGATCCAGGAAGGTAAAGTTGGGTTGTAATTAGGCCTCTTTATATTGGACAGACAAAAGAGAATAAGAACCCCTGAAGGGAAAATATAGCTGAATTAACATAAAGGCCCAAGGTCCGGCAGTGTGGGAAATCCCACCCAAACCAATTGAGGCCATTGAGGATTGAAAACATCGAAATTTCTTTAGAAAGATGATCGGGCCCTGACATTTGGGACCCCATAATTATAAATTAATATTTGAACCCAAGATAATACCACTGCTAGTTTGAAAAGATAAAAACCGTTCATTTTGCATGGGTTCGTACAGACTAAAAAATAATTAATTCAAATTAAATCTGGAAACCCCCTTCCCTTTGGCAACAAGACCATGAACTCCCAATCATCCACGGCCGCTAAATGTTCGAAACGGTCGGGAATTTAAAATGTAAAATAAACCGCGATAAAGTCCGGTAAAGTCATTTTATTTAATAAAAGGATAGAAATAAACCCAAAGCAAAATTAAATGTATTACGATGAGGCTTAGATAATCGGTCTCCAGAGGCTATTCACTGAGGCTGAAATTGGGTTTAATGCAACTCAAATGTCCCAAGTAAGAAATTGGGGTATATTAAAGAAAATATCTGAAACATTTTAATAATGTTGACATAATTAGGTTTATGTAAAAATAATCGAATTTTTGACTCCTTGAACAGAAAATTGTATGCAATTGTCAAAACATACAGGTTCTTCAGAGCTGGAATATGATTCTAAGTCTTTGTCTCAGGAGTGTGGTGCCTCACGGAGTTTTAGAATTAACGAAAGAACATATTTCTTCATAACTATATTAAAATTTAAAGGATGAATTTGGGAAGAAAAGGGGTTCATTATTTAACAAGTGTATGGGAAATTCAATTACTGTATGCCAAAAGCAACTTATTTACATACAATGTAAAATATTGACTGATAATTATTCCCCAACACTATCTTAATTATCTTAATTGGGGAGTATGGGAATATGTTAATTAGAACAACACCTTAAACAATTTCATGAAAAGACTTAATAAACTACATGTAAAAAAGGAATGTTATTTGTTTCCCACATTAGGAGTTGTCCGGAAAACCACTATAGATATAAAAGTTAAATAACTATTTGTATAATAATAATTGTAAAACTATTAACCCAAAAAATCATAACAAAATTTTAACATTACTAACCTGAAAATTTTCCTTTTGACGGGAGGATGCACATATCAAATTTTTATAGAAAAAATTAGCTTTGTATGCTATATTGTTTCCAAATAATTCAGCCAAAAAGTTTTTGACCTCCGCCATTGAACAGGAAAAATTAGACATCTATTAATTTGGAATCCCTCCAATCCATAATTTATAATTAATATTAAGACAACAAGAAAATCTATTTCCAAAAAAACAATACTTTATTATTACTAAACCAATAATGTTATTAAAATAAATTTTCTAAACTGTGTGAAATTTTGGTCAAAAATAGGGAAAAGCCTTAAAAAAACCTTTTCCAAAATTGAACTTTCTTGAATAGGAAAATTACGTATGAATATAATTTGTATTCATCGTAATTAATAAAAATTACTACGAATACATATTATATCTTTTTCCGAGAATTTTTTCGGAAGTTCGGTTTCCACTACCAAAAGTCACCCCAACGTTAAGAATCACTTTTAAAAAGATAATGTTATGAACGGCCCTGGGTATTTTTAGCTATTTCCACGGTGTAATGTCTTATGGCATTCTAATGTGGGAATGCAAGGGATACCATCACCGATCTTTGCCCTTTAAAACGGGCTATTCAGTGGTTAATAATTTAAAAATCCTTTTGGAGAAAAACATTTCCACAAAAATTAAAAATACTAACTGTTGCTTCCAGTACATTCAAACTTAATGTATGAAAAAAAAAAAATTAATTTTCCGCAGGATAATTGGAGCACCATCACATATAAAATAAAATATTAGAAAAAAATAATTTAATTTTCAAACAACTGGAACTGCAAAGAATAAGAAATCTTTTATGGGACAATGTTTACATTTACATCAAAATCCTCGTAAACTTCGAATTTAACTGATAATAAATTTTAAAAAGTAGTAAAGGGACCGTTTATGTTAAAAGGTTATTATAACATAAAATGAATTTATAAAAATGATAACATAGCCTGGTCAGGGAATGCCGCCCAGGCTTTTTAAAATATAATATACGTAAAGGGACATAATGATGAATTAGCTCATAAGAAAAAATTTATATGTATAATTGATTGGTTTATATATAATTGATTTTCCCGGTTCTTCTCAGGTCAGGCGTCCTAATTCCCGGAACCGGTGGTAGCGCCGACAATCAATACGCGAATGTTCCTATTAAAATAAAACATATTTGAATTTTTAATTTGAATCTTAATCAAAAGCGTTGTTCGCACCAAAATAATGGTTGAACTAGTAAAAATATTCCAAATGCAAAAATAACGCCGTTTGTGTTTCATCCTTCGAAGCTTTGTCCTCTTTAATTATGAACCGCAGTTTAAATAACCACAATAAAATGCAAACGGCGGTTGTGGTTTGCGGAGAGAAATTAGCAAAATTATTTAAGGAAAAACAAAAATTTAATTTTAATTTAAAAAAAATTTATAAATTTAAGAGAATTGTTCTAAATTAAAAAAAGGGCTTTTTCAAGAACAACATAATGGGTAACTATATGATTGAATCAGAATATATAATATAAAAATTGTTCTTGATTGAACAATGTTTTTAATTTTTTTGTGTTAAAATCTAAGCGGTTTGGGTGTCTTGTGGTTGGGCAAATTAACGTCCGATCTTTGATGGTTAAACCAGTTAATTTATGAATCCGGAAAAAAGTATCGAACATAAAATCATTTACATTACATAATTCATCATTGGCCCCCTCCGTCCCCGCTGGACATGGGCCTTTTTAATTGAATGCCGCGTTTGGATCCAACATTCCGCCAACCGGGCCGGCTAACTACGCGGAGATCGGGATCCCACCTTCGGGGGACCAACGCCCGCCTTCCGAACGGGCCTCCCGAGAACCTTTTGGCCCATCGGACCCTGGGGCCCACCGCCACTTCAACGAACTAACCTTTTGCACTAAGTTTGGTGACTTTGGTTCTTTGCCGGATTTTCATTACCGAATTTTGTGCGACAAAAAGCCCGAGCTGGCGCGTTCCATAAGCGCGTTGAAAAGGCAGTTCCGGCAAACCGTGGACCAGCCCCATAGTCCAAAGGCCACGTTTCGGCCCCTAGATCATCACGGCAGTACATTGATTGAAGACTTTTCGTCTTTTAACATTTGGGTATTGGCGGCGACGTGAAGTGGCCAGCTTCCTAAAACCGAGCCCAACTAAACCTCCCATCGGCTTCCCTCTCGAAGTTGGTCTTCCGCACTTCAAATATGTCCAAAGGTAAACAACTCATTGACAACTTCGAGAGAACGCCATCGACATGATCGGCCGGGGGAAATGTTCGTTGAAAATGACTTTTGTCTTTCCAAGTTATTCATTACGATATTCGTCGACAAGACCCTTGGGGAAGGACTGCCGGATGTTTATGCCAATCCTGCCCAGTCTGGGGTCTTAAAGCGTCCTCCAAAGCACTTTGAACGGTTTGGGGAAACTATTGTGTTAAATTCTCGAAACCAGCCTGCTCCGGTTGGGGGACCCGTTGACTTGTTATAAGGGGATTCGTCAAGACTCGAGAACAAATGTATATGGGCTTAAAAGGAGATCCGTCGGTAATTCTTAAAGAACAAAACGATTCACTTTCAAAAGCCAAGCCTGGGAAGAAATGCCTTGTTGAAGAATGGAATGGAATAGCCGAAGCCGCCAAGAACAAAAGATCCCCTGCCCCAAAAGCAGTTCAAGATTCCATCCTTTCCCAGGGTTTTAAACTTGTTTGCTTAAGAGCAGACTAACCTCGTCAAAAGCTGACGGGGGAAAGCCACCAGAAAGGTGCCGGTAAGTCTCCAACGCGGATCGTCCAACCCGGTTAACAGTTGAGGAGCCTTGACGTGTTACAATTTGTTAAAATCCTCTTATCTCGGAAGAAGGGAAAGGCCCGAGGCCGGAACTGTTCCTTTAAACTTCAAACCCATAAGAAGAAAGTTAAAATACTACTTTTCAAGAAAAAATGAAATGCATAAGTAACAAACTTAAAGACTATATTTTGTGGTGACTTTAACATTAATTCATTTAGATAATTGCAACACCACAATTAGATTTGTTAAGTTCATATAACCTAAGGTTGACAATTAGTATAAAATATATTAGCATGTATTTTATACTAATTGTCAACCTTTTAATAAATCAATTATTAAAATGTTAACTTTTTAAGGGTCAATTTGTTCCCTTTCAAATAGATAAAATGTTATATAACCAAAAAGTTCACAAGAAACTAAAATGTTTATGTTAATTATAATAAAAAATAATTTGTTTTTTGGCATTATTCCTTTAATTAAGAAAAGAATTTAAAACTATATTTTCAAAACAAAATTCTTGGAAGGTTCTGCAAGGTTTTAGTGAATGAGCAACAGTTGGGGAATTCATAAAAAGCAGGCGGAGATTATAAATTTTATAGTCAAAGAATAATTTCACCATAGCAATAACTTTTGTTGACATGTTAAAGGCCTATTCAAAATATTTTAAAAAAGGTGTTATCGGCTAAATGTTTTGTCCTTAAAAAGAAATTAAATTAAAAAATTCATCCGATAAAGTGAAAACGACGTGGAATATTATTAAAAAAATGGAAGGGCAAGGGCAGCTCCAAAATAACAAAATTTGTTATTAGAAAATTGAAGTTTGACATAGGATTTGTACTTTTATTTTGAAGATTTTATTCGGACCTTCCAGTTTCCTACAAGTTTACTTTTGCTTCTTTTCCAACAGTTGTTGAATCACTTTTTAAAAGATGTTAGATTTATTGAACGTAACAAAAATGTTTTTAATTTTACTAAGTATGAGCAAAGACATTATAAAATTGCATTACATCATCATCATCACATCATCATCAGCCTGCGCCAGTCCAAGCCGGGAATAGGTCTTCCTTACCCAACCCCTTCCTATCTTGGGCTATTCCTCATCCAGCCCCCACCGGCCCTTTTAAATGTCATCACCCATCTTTGGCAGGGCGTCCTACACTACGTTTGCCGAGCCTCCTTACCCGAACCTTTTTTCGGCTCAAAGGGTCGTCAGTTCTGCGGCTTTATGGCCACTGCCACTTGGGCTTACTTTAACCGGTGGGCTATGTCAGTGATTTTGGTTCTCTGACGGATCCCGCCATTTTGGATGCGGTCCTTCAGAGAACCTCCCGTCATAGCCCCTCCCCAAGCTCGCTGAAGGCGACTTTAAATTTATGGACCAAATGAACCGTAAGTGTCCGCCCTTGGGCCCGTAGGTCAAAAACGGGTGGACGCACTGATCGAAGACTTTGATTTGAGGCACTTGGGATGGGTGACGAGAAAATGAAGTTTTGAAAAACCGCCCGCCCAGTCGAATCCTTCTGTTGGGCCTCCCCTCAAAGTTGTTTCCTTGGTTGGAGCGTTTCCCTAGGTAAAACGTACCCGAAAACCCACTTGAGGGAGGGGAAATTCAATGTGATCGGTCCCGGATCAAGGTTGTTAAACATGACCTTGGTTTTACCCAAGTTCTCCGGGAGACGATTGCGAGAAAGATTCAGCCGGGCTTTGCACCATTTTTTCTGCAGGTCCTTTGGGTCTCGGGCCCATTGGCGAATTGTCCGCAAATCCCAGATGGAGATGTATCCCGGTTCCACATTTATGCCGTGTCCTTCCCAGTTGAGGTCCTGAACTTTCCCAAAGCGCGGCGGGAGGAATTTCCCGGAGACATGACGTCCCTTTTGTCTCACACCTGGGTTGGGGGAAGGCTCAGTCTGGCCCCTTGGACCCGGCTTGACAGACATAGTGGCGGCGTTGTCCCCTTCAATTGGATAAAAAAATCGTTGACCTTTAGGGAGATCGCAAGGTGATAAATTCGATTATTGATGTAATACGTCATCGCCAACAATATTTAATGTAAGCATCCGAAGGGCCAAGTTCCTGATTTAATGGCAGTACACTTATTCCGGTTTAAAATCAGGGTGGGCAACTCCAATTTTAGACCTATCTCTTTTGCCTACTTTTAAGAAAAATATTTGGCTATTATTAAACCAATAAATGAAACATGTAACGGTAATTGGTTTAAAGACAAACAGTACGGTTTTACCAGGGTCGCTCAACGAAGATGCTGGCGTTATGCCCATTAAAGTATCTTTGAAGGCGGGGACCGGAGCCCGGGCATCTTTTTTGATCCAAAAAGCTTTTTGATTTACAGCATGGAAACCTGGCCGGAAATTACCGTCACTATGGTGTAATGAAGCCGCCTCAATCTTTCTTTTCCGTACTTGAGCCACCGAAGAGAGGATTGAAGTGAATGGTAAAAAGATTCTCGGGGCCTCGGTAAATGGTGTCCCAATTAGGGTTTTATTCTTGGGGTTTTTGTCTTTGTCCATCCATAAAAATGATTTACCTTATTTATTAATAAAAACGGAAATTGTATTTTATTTGATGATAATTCCTTAATTTTTAAAGTTAAAGACATACACCAATAAAAACGATGTAAATAATCTCTGGAAGGTAGCGCACCGATTTAAGGTCAAAATTTGTTACTAAACCAGAAGAAAATAGGAAAATTTATGACCCAAATTAATACCAAGTAAATGTCAAGGTAAAAACACATGGGAAGAAGAATTTGTCAGGTCAACCGTGTTTCTGGGAATAACAAAGATACCAGATTGCAGTAAATCTTTATTAATAGACTGTCGAATAACTCCCGCTCTGGCAATGCCTTCAAAGAAAATCAGACAATTAATACGTGGAGACAGCCCTGGTATCCCCAGCTTATTTCCCAAATTAATGTCTTTGCATTTCACTGTGTGGAAAAATCGGCGGATACAAACGATCTTTGTCCTCCAAAAAGAGTTTCATTGGTTTATAACCCAAAAATTTGGAAAACCTTTTCACGAATTAAATACTAACCGTTACTTCTCAATAATACTTAAAACCTAATGTAAGTGCAGAAAAAAAAATGATTTTCGGATGATTGTGATGCAAAACATAAAAGGAAAACAAAATTTAATTTTTGAATTAGAACCTAAAAAGACTGGAAGAATAAATTATTATAATGAAAATTAATTATAAAATAAATGAATTTATGAAATGATAACACAACCCGGTAATGAAAGCTCGCTCAGGCTTTTTTCAAATATAATATGATAGAACTTATGTAGCTGATAAGAAATTTATTTGGCCTATTCCAAGATAATTAAAGGGACCTTATTAATTAATGAGTTTTATACTTCTATATTGAATAAGATATTTTGAATTTGAATAAAATAACGTTATTATTGGGTACTTTATCGTCATAAGATTTAAGTGAAATACCATTGACCAAAAAAAGTTAATAGTCGTCTGGCGTAAATTGTTAGTGTTTTAAACGTAATTGGCAAAGCTGCAATAAAGATGTTTTTATATTTTCTTAATATTATTACGGAATGCCGATCGTAAACTGTGAATATAGGCTTAAAAGATTACAGTGGTAAAAGATGGTTTAGATGTGGTTTGGGCTGATAATTCTTATGGGACCGAACGGTTTAATAATCCCGGAAAAACGTTTTATAGTTCCACAGTCGGTAATTCAACTCTGTTTCCGTACATTTGATTTCAAAAAGCAATTAATTTTTATTAAAGATATTTTATCACTATATATAGGAACTATTTTGCTACGCTCTTTTTATAGGAGAGGGAAGAATAAAATCGGGAAGAAATCATGTTTTTTAAAAACTTAGGAATCATATTTATTTGTTAAGACTTATTCTTTCAAAAGAAAACATGTTAGCAGCAATGTGTAAATGATGGATTTAAAAATATATCTTACATGTTTTAATAACAGGTGTCTTCTTCAAAGGATACTGAAGTTCTACCAAGATTAATTTATTGTTCACATCCGGGTTTTTGTTCATTATCTCAGTCATGCCAATTCAAAGATTACGAAAGCCACGTAGCGAAAAAGTTAATTTTTTAATAAAATGACTTTGATAAGGAATTAAGAAATGATTTTTGTTCCCTTTAAATAATTTAATTATAATTAAAACAATTTTCAAAAAAGATAGATTTAACATAAAAACGGGCATTATTTATCACATAACTTTAAAGTCAATAAAATCGCAATTAAATTAAAATCATGAAAAGAATGCAGTAAACTTAAGTTAACTTAACTCCATATTTTTACACTCTGGTTTTTAATTATATAGCTAGCATTGGTTTTATTTTATCCCACGAACGACCCATAATTAAAAAACAAATAATCATCTTTATAAAAACATTTCAAACAAATTTTATTAATATCATAATACCTTTATAAAAAGGATGAAAGTTTTCTAATATATTTATGGCCGATATTTTTGCAAACGTCTTGGTGTTTTGAATAAAAAGACTAGAAGACTTTCATTCTAAGTATTCCAAAAGTTTTGAAAGGGAACTGAAAAATTACGTTTCAAAAAGATTTATGGAAAATCTTTATCATATGTAAAAGTTTTAGTCAAAATATTTCGTATTAAATAAAATTGAATATTTTTAATATAAAGATAAATTAGAAAAACTATTTTATATAAAAAGATAAGGTATATAAAGGTTATTATTTCTATTGTTTTGCCCGAATATTTATAATTATTAAATAAAATGACTTTACGGTTTAATCCGGTTTATTTTTACATTTTTAAATTACCGATGCAAACATTTTCAGCGTGAAATAAACGGAAAAATCCAAAGTCCCCATTTAATAAAAAGTATAAAGTTTTATTCTTCACGTGCCTTAATTAGTAAAGCTTTCCCGGTTGACCTAATGGAATCACCAGAGGAACTTTTTACCTTTGTTTATTATAACAGACTGATTTAGGGTCAAACCGTAGCTCGACCTTCTATAAAATTGTAGATAAGGAGTCTTGGGAAATTTTTTTTCCTTTCCTTTGATTTAAATAATATTCAAATAGATTTAAGTTTTTCTTTGTGACTTCTTCGCTTCATTATTTTTATCCGATGAATTTTTTAATTTTTTTATATGCAGGCGTCTAGTCTTATAACACAAATTTTATTATAAGTAAATTTAAGTTTTTGTTTTGAACATAATTTTTGAGGTTGTACCTACTTTGTCTTTTCTTTTTACAATTCCATGGTTGGTTGTTGGATCCTTTATAAGGCAAAAACTCGCCTTTTAGGGAAAATGTGCAAGCTTAAAAAAGAAAACCGTTTATTGTTATAAAATTTTATTTTGGTTACATATCAAAATCATAATAGTTTTCTAAATTTAAACCAGTTAGGGTAAAACCGAATAAGTAAATAATATGCAAATATAGAAATCCGTAAAAGTATGGATATTTGGTATATTAACTGTTAAGTTGAATACCAAAAATGCCTTTAATATAGCGTAGTATTATAGATAGATTAAAAGGGTTTGCAAAAGGGAAATATTTTAAGTAACATTTGTAGATTGTTTCTGTGTCTTTGTCAATGTCTATTATATTTTATAGTTCGTTTTTTAATAAATAGCAAATAACGATTAACCTTCTTCGGCAAGGTTTACATTTTATTCTCCAACTGGAATTTAAGATACAAAGGGACAAAAGTCATAGATATTCTTCAAATTCTAATTTAAAACAAACTAACAATAAACGATCAAAAGATAACAAAGTTTAATTGTATTAAAGATTTTTGGTGTCTATGCCTGGAGATATTGTAAAAGGAAAAATTTATGACCTTTTTTAAATTTTGTTTGATAATAGAAAAACAAACAATTTTTATTTGTTAAAATAAAATATATTTTAAGAAAATGCCTGTTACCCAAACATACGGCTCTGCCAAAAACACAAAACCATTTACACCAGTTGGATAAGTGGTTTTCTTTCAAAATAATTTTTTTAAAAACAAAACCCTAGATTATCCCCTTTACCGAGGGCTGTTAAGTTCTTACTTTGAAATTAATAATAATAACGGAATAAAAATCCTATTGTTCCCTTTTAGTTTTTTAATTATCTTTAATGTTTTTAAAAGGGAGAAATCGATCATGAGTGTATGTTCGCATGATATAAAGGTAATAATTATATTTTTGTGTAATGTTATTTATTATTTTGTTCTCGTCTATTTAATAAAAAATTTTTCAAATGAAAAACACATTCAACTCGTCGATTTTTACTTGCCCGTCGATGGTATTTTAAATTTAGAACCCGTATCGACGTTCTGTTCCTTTTTATAGACATGGCATTAAAATTAAACCATCGCTTGAACCGTTTTAGCGAGATTGTTTTTTAATAGGACCTTTTTTAATACCACTAAAAACTATGATCCTTAAAAATAAAGCTAAAACTGATAAAGCTTGAATATAAGTTTAAAATATCTTCAGCCGTGAATATTATTTTTTCGAAAACGGTAAGACCACCCTGGTTCTAATACTAATTAATATTTTTGAAAATGATAAAATTAAAAAAAAAACAAAGGTTTTTTAAATTTTTTTCATAAATTATAGGTTATGTGAGGAAAAATGGAAAAGTTTTTTAATCTTTTTTATTACCAAATTTTATTATTTTCGCTGGAAATGAGAAAAACCGTTTTTACCCCAAAACCTTCCTCCCCATCCTTCCCGAACCAGATCCCCGTTCATTATTATTTTTTAATTTTTATAATTTCCTCTATTTTAATGGGTTTAAATTCCCTTCAAATTTATTTTTTTTTTTTTTAATTTTATTATTTTTTTAAAAACTTTAACCCTGGAAATATTTGGTTAAAATTCAATTAATACAAAGGTTTTTTTAATTTTTAGGAAATGATTATTTGTTTAAAAATTTAAGCCTTTAACACTGCCGTTTTCAAAAAAGGTTTATTATGATATTTTATTTTTTTTTTTTAATTTATTTCAACCCTTTCCTTAAAAATTTTTCGGAGCAAATTTTTTAAAGAAATTTTAAAGTGTTAAAAGGTCAAACCTCTAATACCAAAATGTTTTTTATTTTAAATCAGTGAGAATAAGCCTTTGTTTCAAAATTTCCAACCTTTTAAAAATGGAAATTAAAAGGTTAAATTTCAAAAATTTGAAATAAAAGGAACCATTTTCTTTAAGAATTTTGAAAATTTATTTCCAAACTTCTTCATTAAACAATAAATTTTTATTTGAATAAGGGTTTTAAAAATTTTAAAAGTTGTTCTAACTTTTGAAATTTAATTTGTCTAGTTTTAATTAAATGTTTTCTTAATGAATCCTTATAAAATAAAAAATTTATAGAGTTACCCAAACATCTTTATTAAAAATGTAAAACGTTAAACACATTGAAATTTAGTGAAACAACCAATTTAAAACGTAAAAGGAACAATTTTGGTAAATTTTAAAAAGAAAAAGGGCCCTATTAGTTTGGATTTAATTATTGAGGTTTGTTTGAAAGAAATAAAAAAATGACCCTCAGAAAACGGGTTTTAAAATATTTTTTTAAATTTAAGGTGTAATATTTTTTGTAATTTTAATTTAAAATAGCCTGGTTAAATTAGTTTTAACCAAACTTCCTTTCAAAATAATTTTTAAACCTAAGTGTTGTAAACATTAATCTTTTATTAAAATTTGACATTTTGTTTTTAACCTTAACAAAGTTAAAAACTTATTTGGCTTTATTTGAAAAACAAAGTAAACCAACTTAAATTGTAACTGGAAACAGATTTAACCTTCTTAAAATGGTTTCAAAAGTGGTTTGGTAAAATGAAATTTACCCCAGTTAAAATTGGCTTTGTTTACTAAATGAAAGGTAAAAAAAAACCTAAGAGTTTTCCTCTTTTAAATTAAAATTTCAATTTTAAAAACATTTATTTTTTTAAATTTAAATAAAAGGAAATTGGTATTTATTTTGTAATTTAATAAATTTTCCTTTAGTTTAAAAAATACCTAAACAAAACCGCCAAAAAATATTTCTTTTTAAAATAATAAATCAAAATGGTTTTAAAATCTTTAAAGGGTAAACGCCAGTTGACAGTTTTTTATTAAAATTTTTTAATATTAAAATTTAATGAAATTATTTTTGGTTAAAATTTTAACTTTTAAAAGGTAGTTAAGTGAAACCAATTTGGAATTTAAAACCAACTGTTGGGTGGGACGAAAAATTTTCCTTTACCCCAAACAATTTGCCGGAAAAAGTTTAAAACCTTGAAAAAAATTATCCTTTCTTGGGTAATAAAAATTGTGGTTTTTTAAACTTTAATTTTGAAATTTCATTTTAAAATTCTTAAATTGTTTTTTCTTTCTTCTTTTCTTTCAAAAAAATTTAAAGGTTGGGAAAAAGGGAAAAACCATTAAAATTTTCCTTCTTTTATTTAACCAATTCCAAAGGGGGATAGAATAATGCCTAAGAATATTTTTATTTTAACCAATTTCATTTTCTCCTTTTTAAGGGTTATTATTAAAAATATCTAAACAAAATTACCAAGCCCCCAAATTGGATATACTGCCAAGTTAACCAAATAACTTTGCCCAAATCAAACCAAATTTAAAATTTTTAAAAATAACCAATTCCTTTGAATTTTCCCAAGTTAATTCAGAAACGTTGTTTAATATTACAAATTTCAAAATAACGTTTTAATTCAAAATAAACAACTTTGATCGGTTAAAAACTTCAAAAGGTTTTCCCTAATTTAAAAAAATAACTGTTGCCCGGGATCCTTTAGGGACAAGAAATTTTTAAATTGGCGAATGAAAAAGGTTTCTAATAACCTTATGATTTAGCCAATTAACATTTTTAAGAACAACAAAAAATTTTACTTTTTTTACGTTTAAAATTTTTTTTTAATTTCATTTTTTAATTTTTCTTTTTTTTCTTTTCAGAATGAAAAAGGTTTAACAATGGGGGCAAAATAAATTTTCGTAAAAACCGAAACCTTTTGGGAAAATTGGTTCCCGGGGAATTTTTTAACCGGCCAGGAAAACCAAATTTAACCCAAATTTTTTCATTGGGCAAACCCAATTCCTAAACAACAAAATGGGTTGGCCTTTGGTTACCATAGGCCCTTTTTTAATTTAAAAATCCCTTAAAACAAAAATTTTGTATAAAAATTGTAAAATATATTAAGTTATAATTTTAATAATATAGTCCCAATTTCTTAATAAAACTAAACAAAAATTAAATTTTCTTAAATAATAAATTTCCTTTTGGGGTTTTTAGGTAATAAAATTGTTCAAACCAATTCAATTTTTTCCATTTAAAATTACTTATTATCACAATTTAATAAAACAAACTTTTAATGGTAAATAAAAACAATTAAAAGGGTTTTTTTTTAAATAAAAAATTATAAGCTTTCCTTTTAAGGGGCTAATTAAAATAAATTTAAACCTAATGAAAAAATCCCACTTTTGCCGGAATTTCATTTCCTGATTTAAATAAACCCTTCCATCAATAATCCATTTTAAAAACAAAACCTTAAAACTTTTTACAACGACCAAATTATAAAAAAAAATTTAATTTTCCCTTCCTTGATTTTTTTTAATTTTAGGCAATGCCAAATTTGGTATTTTCAATTGAAAATAATGGTTTTAAAAAGGGCCCAAAAATAAATTCCTTTGGGAATAAAACAAGAAACAAAATTTTAAAATTAAAATAACCAAACCAAAATTGGTTTTAAACCGACCAGGAAAAGAACAATTTAAATTTTTAAAGGAATTAAATTAGACCTTTGTTCCAATAAGGAAGGGTAAAATCCAACCGCTTTCGGGTTACATAAGAAAATACCCTTTTAAATTTAAAATTGAAAAACGGAAAAGAATTTGCCCCTTATAAAGTTGAAAAATTTAGTTTTAAGAATTTTTATTAATTTTAATAAAATAATAAGGTAAGTTTCTACCAATTTAATACTTTCATTTAAAAAATGTAATTATTCAAAAACAGAAAAATTTTAATCCTTTTAGGTTTTGTTTAGAATAAAAATTACAAAAACTTAATTGCAACGAAATTTTTTATAAAATTTAAATCAAATTATCTATCCACCTAATCTTGATTTTAAACAAACCAATTTAAAAAAAGTAAAGCATATTTCCTGAAAGAAATTAAAAAACCATTTTCTTTAAATTTAAAATTTCTTTATTTAAATTAGAAGAAAACTATATTCATACTAAAAATAAATTTTAAAAATTCAATGCAACAAAAGTTCCCACTTCAACTTTTTTGGCACCCACGGGAAAAGTTTCCGGTCCGGTTTTTAATTTGGGTTTCCAATCAATGTGAAATTTAAAAAATAAAATAAAACAATTTTCAACGAAAATTTTTAAAAAAAGGATATTTCCTATTTGTCCCCTTGTTTAATTTGGTGTTTTTTTTTAATTGTGGTTTAAACCAAAAAAGTTTTGGATCGAAAGGGTTTCAATTAATTAGGGTTTAAATTTTTATTAACCTTCAAAAAATAAGCTTCTGGGGCGGTTTAAACTATTAAATTTAAAAATTTAATAAATTTAAAAACCCTTAAACAAAAATTTAAAAGTTTAAAACTTCTAAATTTTGAAATTTGGATGGTTCAAAGTAATTTTTTTAAAAAATTTAAATTTTTAAAAGGTTAATTTAAACTTTAATTCCTAATTGGGTATATCATTCCAACATTAAATTGTTGAAAAAAAAACCCAGAAAGGTTCAAACTTTTTTAAAAGAAATTAACTTCCCAGTAAAAGCCAGAGGGCCGCCTTTTTTTCAAAAAAAGGTTTTGGTTTAATTAATTTTATTTACTTAAAAAACAATGAAAAGGTAAAGGCTTTTTTGATTTGGCCATTTATACGGTTTCGTTTCCCCATTTAAAAAAGGTTGGGATGGGGAACAAAAGGAACGTTAAACGTTCCAAATTTTTAAAATTTTTTTTGGTTTCTAAACAAAAAAATTCCCTTTAAAAAAAGGGTATCTGCTAAGATTAATTTCATTAAATTATCTTAAAAACCATTGATAACCACCAAAAATTTTCCGAAATTTTAACCAAACCTCCTTTTTCTAATAAAGCAAGGGCCACCTGCTGGAATACCGACCTTTAAACCAAGTTTTTTTATAATAAATTTGTTCAATTACTTTCAAAATGTAAATATTGTTAACTTTTAATTATTTTGTTTATGGACCTTGGTTTATGGAAATTAAAATAATTATTTATAATTTGTTGGTAGTTTACAAATATTTACAATTAAGTAATTTATTTATAAAATTTAAAAAATTTAAATGTTTTTCGGACCCAATGGACTTAAAGATTTGTAAACCCAGGTTTTTTATTTTTAGATTTAAAAATTTATCTTTGATAAATTTATTTCAAAATAAATATTAACATTTCTTTTCGGAATTCCGTTTAAAAAGGAATATTATTTGCTTCCTTGTATCCGGATCCGTTTTTTTTTAATTAATGGTTAAAACACAAAAAAGTCTTTTATGGCTTGAGATTTTAACAAGGGCCTTCAAGAGAAAGCCTTTCTCCTGGTCTCCAAAAACCAAAATTTAAATAATTGGGAAAATTTCCCGGCAACTATTAAATTTATGGAAAAATTAAACCAAATTGCATTGGCCTTAAACAGTCTTTTCGTTATTATAAATTTATTTAAATTTTGATTTTAATTGTTTTTTGATTAAATTTATTTAAATTAATTTTTTTAAAATAAAATTTAAACATTTTTAAGGTTAATAAAAATTTTTCTAATATATTCCTTATTTAAAATATTATATTTAATTAACAAATTAAGAAAGAAATAAAACGAAAGGTTCAAACCTTTTAAAAAGAAATTAATGTTTATTAGTTTGGTAAGGTACGAAAAAAATTTTTCATTAAAACCAAGGTTGTACCTTTTGTTTTAAATGAATCTTTGTTTAAATTAAAGGGCTTACTTTACATTTGCCCTTAAAGGTTGTTTTTTTAAATTTTCGGCCTTTAATAAATTAGGCAACAATGGTTTGTTTGTCCCCAATTGAAAGAAACCCAGCGGGCGCCAGGATAACTGGGGGAGACAATGTTGACTTTTAAAGGTGCCTTTTAAAAATTTTTAAATTCTAATCAAACAGGTTTCTAAACAGGGAAAAAAAATTTTTAAAAAACTTTAAAAAGAAAAAATTAATTTAATGGGATGTAATCAAACATTAGAAACCCCTTGATTTAACACAAAGGCTGTTTCCCAAAAATTTCCCCCAATTTTTAAAAACAACCAATTCCGTTTGGCCACCGGGGCTTTAAATTTTAAATAAAACCTTTTTTGCAATAAAATTAAAAATTAAAAACCTTGCTGAAAAGTCGAAAATTGTTAAATTTTAATACCAATTTTTGATTTGGGCCGTTTAGAAATTAATAAAAACCTCAATTTTTTAGTTAATTCCGTTGGTTTTGGTATTCTATTTTCAAATTTTTAAGGCAAATAAAGTTTCCCTTTATAAAACTTTTAAAGTAATTTAAACTGTTTTGGGTTTAACAATGGGACATGGTTTTGTGTTTTAACCATGATAATTATTTTAGAGTTTAAGGATAAATAAAAATTTTATGTTATTTGGTTAGTAATTTTAATTTTCAAATTAATATATATTAAATTTTAAACTTTAATAAATTTTAAATTCCAAGTTTTTTCCTTTCTTTTCATGGTAAGCTGCTCCAACCTAATTAATTTTGAAACTACTTCAATTTAATCAAATAAATATTGTTTTTTTTTAAGGAAATTTGGGCGATTAACAATTGCCCTAAAGAGTAAAACTGACTCTTTGGCTTTAAAGCGGTCCACCCACCAAACCTGAAATTTAAAATTGAAAATTCGGCCGAACCCAATGGGTAAATTATTAGGGGAAAAATAACATAAAACGGCGTTAAAATGGAATCCGTTCATTTTCTTTCCCCTAAGGTCATTAAAAAATTTTTAAAAGGGTTTAAAAGTTTTTGTCAAATAATAAATTTAAATTTAAAATTAAATTTATTTAACTTTAAAACCTAAAAATTTTAAATTAAATTAATGGCCAAAAAAATAAATATTCATTCCCATAATTTTAATTTTATTTTTACTTTTTAACCAAACCACGGGTCCACAAATACGGGTAATTGTTAACGAACACATTTACAGAAAAGACATTAAGGTGGATTTTATAGGTTTGGTAATTGAAAAATTAATTTCCATTATGGCCTTGAAGGACCCGTGGTTCCAATTTCCTATAACCTCCCATTAAATTAAAGGGGTTTTATTTACGCCTTTCCAATTCGGGTTGGTTTGGACCGGACTTTTTTACATCCCAAAATCCGAATGGATTATCATTTTTCAAAGGTTGGGTTAACCAAGCGTTTAAAAACCAAAGCAAAATGAAAATTTGGTTAATTTAAGATTCGAAACCACGGGACCTCCAGGTTTTTAAAGGCCCCTAAACCAAAAGAGTAGGAAACAGTTAACATACGTTGTAATTTTTAAGTTAATTTGATTTAAAGATTTAAATTCCATAATCAATTTTCAAACCGCCCTGGGGTTAAACTTTAATACAAATTTTTTTAAATTTTTTTTGTTTTTGAAAGGTTAAAGGTGCCAAATTAATACCTTATTTTTATTAAATTGCGAGTTTCCGAAATTTTTAAACTTTTTAAAATTTGTTCGGTAAAGGTTAGGCGTTTCAAATATTTTAAATTTGTTCAAATTAAAAAACCGTTAAATTGCTTTGGTGGCCATCATTTCAGTTTTAAATCCACCCTTTTTTTACGGCCTTTTAAAAATTTTATTGGGTTTAAAGTAATCCCAAGCTGGTAAACGGGCTTTAAATTTCCCCCTATAATTTAAGAAACCGGTGAAGAAATTGCCTTTTGGGAAACAACTTGAAAAATTTGTTTTCCCTGAGGACTGTTTTCCAACCTTTTTAAAGCAACATTGTCCCGGCCCACCCGGCTTCGGGTTGAGGTGAAAACAAATTTTTATTAGCTTTACTTTAATTTTCCCTAGATTTTGACCAACCAATAAAAATTCCGGTTATTTCTCCTACTGGGAATGGTTTAGGTTTTGTTTTAATTTAGTTTTCAGTGTTAATTTGGTTTAATTTTTTTAATTTAAAATTTAATTTTAAAAAAAAATTTAATTTTTAAAAAATTTTTAAAATTTTTTTTAAACAAAAATTTAAAAAAAAATTTTAATTTAAAAAAAAAAAATTTAAAATTTTTAAAATTAATTAAAAAAAAATTTTTTTTTTTCCTTTTCCCCCTTTTTTAAAAGGGGAAAATTTTAAAAAAGGAGGGGGGTTTTTTTAAAAAATTTTTAAAAAAATTTTTTTAATTTTTTTTTTAAAAAAAAAATTTTTTTTTAAAAAATTTTGTTTGGGAAATAAAAAAACCCCCCAAAAAAAAAAAAAAATTGGGGCCCAAAAGGGGAAAAATTTAAAAATTTTGGAAATTAACCCGGGGGGATGTTTTTTTTTTTTTTTCCCCCCCCCCTTTTTTTTTTTTTTTCCCCCCCCCTTTTTTAATTTTTAAAATAAAAAAATTTAAATTTAAATTAAAAAAATTTTTTTAAAATTTAAAAATTAAAACACCATTAAACCCCCAAAAAAAGGGGAAAAAATTTTTCCCCCCCGGGGGTTTTTTTCGGTTCTTTCCCCCCAAAAGGGGGGTTTGGTTGGGCCCTTAAAAAAGGTTTGTTAAAACCCGGTTTTAAAAAAAAGGGTTTTTAACCCTTTTCCCCAAAAAAAAATTTTTTGGGGGCCCCCCCCCCCCCCAAAAAATTAAGGGGCCCCCCCTGGGAATTTAAAAAAAAACCCCCAAAAGGGGGGGGGGAAAAAAAAAATTTAAAAAAAAATTTTTAAAAAATTTTTTTTTTTTAAAAAACCGCCCCCGGGGGGAAAAAAGGGGGCCCAAATTTTTTAAAAGGGGAAAAATAATTTTAAAAATTCTTCCGAATAAATAATAACAATAAATTCTTTAGCTGTTATTTATGTTACCTTTGTATCTCTGAAGCAGTTTGTTCTTAGCCAAGGATGTAATAGAAATAAAACTTATACTTTCTATCATAAAGAATATCTTCTCTTTTATATTTATATTTTCACCATGCCTAGTATTATTGGGCCCTTATATCCCTTAGCGAATCAATGTATTATGTTATTACCGCGAATATTAACCAGTTAAGTAATGAAGTAATTTATTATTAATTAAATATCATTGGTTTCATAAAATATTCCATTTCCATTATATCATAATGGAAATAGAATATTGTTTTATGACAAATGATAAATTTAAATCCATAGCTCAATGAAGCACAAATAGCCATTATTAACCAATATTCATTTGTATTTCAACCATCATCTTGTAATTTCAATATGAAAACACGGTTAGGCCTTTTAAATAATAGAAGGCCTTGTCACTATAAATCGTATCAGCAAAGAATATATTTTTATTGTGCCTAAATTTAAGATGATATATATTATCTTATGTAATACTATTACGAGTAATATTATGACGTTAACGTAACTCATCGGTCGCCAAAAATAAAGGAACATAACAAGTGTTTATATTCCCATACTTATTACTAGTTTTTCGTACACTTGCTGCTATGATTAAGGTGCGTGAATTCTTCTTTATTGTGCCATTAGGTCGATGATACTACAAAATAAGTAAAATTTTTTTGTGCGTTACAAATGTTATTTGCTTGATATGTACGCCGTGGTCCAGTGGTGTTAGTCCTTGCTTTCTTTTAAGGTCAAGGGTTCGAATCCTGCGCGGAAACAACTTTGCGTTGTTATGTACTTGTTTAGGAAAATATGGACCGAACACCCTATTGTCTGATAATCCATGCATAGGAGAGGCACGTAAAATTAGCCCCGCTTGTTTACACATCTTTGACAGCCGTAACAGGACGTCAGAGCAATTAAATTTACTATCAAAGTATCGACTCAGGTCAGAAGCCATTCGCTCAACGTGAATTATTAATTGTTCAATACTACTTTATCACCGGTTCAGTGTTACATTTGTTGTCATCTTTCCAATAAAGTAAATATAATTACGTTTAAAAACAAGTTAATATCTATATATCTATACAATATTATTTTATATTATTCAAACATTATCTCATAATATCTGTAAAATACTGTATGGACTTTATAGAGCACGTAATATTCAAATTCCAATTCTTGTTTCCAGGCCGTATGCACTTAGGCAGCTGTTTGGCACTTCCAAATAATCTGTCAGCCTTAAAATAAATATTAAAGGTTACTTTTTGATGTACTAGTTCTAGGTTACATAAAACTTTATTAAAATTAATATTTATATATTTAATCCAAATATTTTTCAGTAAATATAGAAATATTTGTATTTAAAAAACTAAAGAATAGTATATAATAATATGGTATTACTCTTGAAGATGTGAATAATGTCTACTCCGGGCAATATTGCAGTTGGAGGCACAGCTTCGAGAGAGAAGCCGATAGGACTATTCAGTTGAGCTGGGCAGCATCACGTCGTCGTTGGTGAAACACGAGGACGTATCTCAAGTCCCAACAATGAATTTTCAGGGAATTGATTTTATCAGCACCCGTGTCCGAGCATTTAAGTAAAACTTTTAAAAATCGCCTTTTCTTGGCTTATTTAAATGTTTCAAAGAACGAATGGTCGATAGGCCCATGAGGTTCAGGAGTGAGGCCGCGTATAGAAAACGGAGTGTTGATCGACCCCGACCAGATCTCCGTGCACTAGTTGTTAAAGTTGGCAAGAGTAGCAGGGGATAGGACGTCTTAGCGTTCATTAAATGGCCTAACCTAACCAGCAGTGGACTGATAGAGCATTATGATGATGAAGATGAAAGAAAGATTATAATGCGTATTTTTCTAGATTATGACGCTATAGTGCTAAATGCTATTAATATATTTTTTGTTGATATTTTACTAAACAGAAACGAACAATTTTAGAGAAAATAAATTATAAAGTCGAATTTATCTAACAAATTAAATTGTGGGAAGAAAAATTATTATAAGCTTCACACGCACACACCAAGAGCAGAAATTTACATTTCAAATTTGGTATAATTTACTCGCGCGCAAGAGTTGCGGACAACTTAGTAGCTAATAAATAAAATGTAACGTTAGAGTGTATTTATGGGAAACTGATTTGTGAATCTAATTCTATATAACTTTACTCTATGTTAACTGTTTTCTACGATGCCTAAAATTCTTAAATTTAGCTAATTATTTTTAAGACACCGACCAAAGCGCTAGAAAATAATCTGAACCATGTGTTCACTAGTTCATCACTTTGATACTTTCGTATTATTTAACACAATTAAATTTTTGACCATAGTATCAACGTTTCTGTTTGTTAAAAGTTCAAAGATCTAAAATGGAATGGTAGGGAATTTAAACAATTGTATTTGTGGTAGTCTTTAGTAACAATCTTAAGATAGAACGAAAAGTTATTTTAAAAAAATCGGGTTTTGATATTTTGTTTTGTAATAAACCTTGGACTACAGGTTAATAACAAAGATATAGATATATATTGAATTTAAAAGAATTACTGTATGTCTAGAAAGTGTCATCATCAACATCAGTCGGTGTCAGTCTACAGCTGGACATAGGCCTCCCCTAATGCCGCATCCGATCTTCGGCTATCCTCATGCAGCCCCCACCGGCCATACTCCATTTGCTAAGCCTCGGTCTCCACTCCAGAACTTTTAGACTTAACGGTAATCAGTTCTGTGGCTTATGTGACTGGCCCACTTCTATTTCAACTTTAATTTAACATTAATTTCTTTAAATTACCTTTGAGTTTACTTAATTTTATACCATTGTATTTTTAAACATGCACCTACAAACGCTTCGTGTATATTAATTGCATTGTTAAAACGCTTCGGACGCTAAACGTTAATTATTTGTAAAGACTGTCAAATATGGAAAGAAGTAGGTACATTAAAATAAAGCGAGAGCAAGGTAAAACTATCGCACCCATAATCACTAATTGATACACATAAGCACCAAATAAAACATTTAGCAAATTAGTAACTTAGGAATTGTAAATAAAAACCTAATTCGTTTCATTAATATTAAATTAGCATGATAATATGCCGCTTAAGAAGATATAAGTTTTCTAAATGCCATTTTTGTGAAAAATATTTCGTCACCGAGCTCCAGGGTGTAATAAAACAGACTAATTCTATTCAGAGAAATTCTATTCAGTATTCTTAGCAAAGTTTATATTATCACAAATTGTAAGAAATATATTTTTTATATTAATAGTAAAATTTTAAATAAGTTAAAACTTTAAATACAAAATGTTTACACAATAAAATAATCTTAAATGCCTGTTAACGAAAAATTAATAATCCTAAAAAATTATTCTATCTTAATGAGATAATAATTCGTGGCCATATCTATTAATTTGATGAATATTATATTTAACTGCTAAGGTTGAGGTCCGTTAGGTGAACATGCACAAGAGGATTTAAAACGCACAATTTGCGAGCTCACCGTAATGCGATTTATTTTTACGCACGAAATATTTTTCCAATTAGACCGCTGTATGATAATCTCATTTGATAAAAATACAAGTGAAATGTTAAGAAAAATACCATTTAACAATATAACCATTGACAATGTGCTCTTGCAAAAACTAGACACTTGGTTGTCACGCATTTTAAATCTCTCGTTTCTTCTAATAGCTTTTCGTAATTTCTTTAATATCTATAAAACTACTTATTACAAAATTATAAAAAAACAATAGTCCCAAATGACAGCCAATACCTCGTCTTAAAAAAGTAGAAGCAATAGAAGCGGAGCAACTTGGCTCGAATATAAACGAATAGGTCGATCTGAGAGGCGGCGTGCTATAAAATAGCTACTTAATCAAACAAAGTAAGAGTTAAATTAGAGAACGTAAAGCTATAATTGACAAACTTAATTTTTTTTCTAGAGGCTTTTGATAAGAGTTTGCAGATTTTGGTAATACTTGTTGTATAAATAGAATCTTCAAACGTTGTGTCATATAGAATATATGACTACGGATTTAATTTCATTTTTTTTAAATTTATTTGTATTATTGTGAACTGTTATTGTGTTTGTAAACACAATATTAGAATATTCAGGTTTTGTTCAACAAAGCCTTATATTTGCTAAATAAGTTTCTATGGTAATAGCAATAAACTTTTTAACAGTCAAGTTACAGAAAACTTTCTTAGTAAAAGTATTTATAAATATTGCATGTAGTTTTAATGTTCTTAGGATAAACAGATGACATTTATATAATTTAAAAATTGGTTAATGAATCGGCCGTATATCATTTGAAAACGGTCTTTTTATGTTGCAAACAGACATTCCAATTATACACAATTCAGTGTTTGTTACTTGTTAATATTAACATATCAATTTTCCAGATTAACCTTTTATGATAAAAAATGAAACAGTGACTTAAAAGTAATAACTTTATTTTGTATGTTTGCTCACATGATTATGCAGTCTGCGTTACAGACTCATGACTTCCCAATGTTGGCTAGTTTAAAATTAATGGGGTGAACGTTATAATAACAAAGAAAGTATACGTAAGTAGCTGTGTGCGTCTGTGCGTGCGTGCGTGGTGCGTGTGTGATATGTGTGTGTGTGTGTGTGTTTTCAATCTAAGCCCACTGAAGATTTTGATAATTTACAAAGAGAATTAAAAGTCGCTGTTGTCCTCAATAATTCATAAACTGTTTTAAAAATTCACTGGTTTCATTTAATGTTCCACATATTGTAAACACTTATCGCAAACTTTAGAAACAAAATGAAAGTAAATTATGTTATTCCCATGGTAAACTTCGATGTTATACTTTTGCTGTTTCACAAAAGTCTGCGCTTTTGATATAACTACTTGATCCGCAATTTCTGAACAGTTTTCTTCTTTATCGTAGTTTCAATTCATGACATTGATAGTTTTTATACAAACATTAAAGCATGTTAGTACTAAACCACACCAATAGGTAAAAAACGTATTTTTACACAAAACATGGCACACTAAAATTGAGTATAATATTCAATGATTTTACTTTCTTTAACTTTTTTGCGCTTTTTTAGCAGCCTTCGCGGCATAATTGTATGCCGCAAAGGCTTAAAATATCATGTTATAATAACAATTAAAAGGCGTTCGTGCAGGTGGCTGACTGAATTTTGAACGCTGGTTTTATTGCTGGTATGTATTGGTTATATGGGTTTAAATATTTATTAATGGTATACCAATGGCTTCTCAAGATTGTTATATTTTATAAATTTAAGTTTAATATAGTGTTTTCTATTTGGATGTATTAAACGGAAATTGGTAGAGTTTCCTAGTTAACAGATCTGCAGTCAACAAAATTTGATATTCCGCCGCTTTAGATACTATCTAAAACTGTTGTGTGTGTTTTGAACTTGTTGTGGGTTTATGTGGTCACCGCAACGCTAACCACAAATGCCAAACAGTCCACTTATTATCTTTTATTGTTCAACTATATACTTATACTTTTATAAAGCACTCACTTTCTCGTCTTTCAGCTAGAATATCTAAACCAACTTGATACCATGCAAAAGTTTACTAAAACCCAGACATTTATTTCTTGAGTGAAACCTAATAACAATTTTATTTACTAAAAATTTCTTTTCACTTACTTATTCTCATAAATTTATATTTGTTGTTGTGTTAGCGTTTGTGCCTTTATTTACTCTATTCATACAGAAACGCTTTGTCATTACACGCTGTTGATTATTTTTGATATCGTTATTGCTTTGATGTATTATCTAAATACTAATTTATTATTCTCTTGCTAACGAGTTTAAAGCATGTTTTATGAATAAAACTAATAGCCCTTTGACTTGAGAAATATTATTCTTGCTTCCACTTTTACAAAATTAAAGTAAGAAAGCTTTTAGGTAACTGGTTTCTACCGCGATTGCAAGATTAAAATAAAACTGACCTTTTACACCTTTAAGAGTTGATCATTATTAAACCCCTTAGAGAATAATTTGCATTGAATTACCTAGTTCACTTTTCCCTTTTTAGAGAATTAAAGTAATGACAACTGTTTCTGAGGGTAAAGATAGGTTGGTCATGTTATTTGTCATAAAAATTAAGTATTTGTGTTGTGTTGTAATGTTCATGAAAATTTATTGAAAATATAAAATATTTGACAGTACATAAAAAGTACGAAATTTTATAATTTTGGTAACAAATAAATACATAATGTAAATAATTTGTAATTCTTTTATCATGGTCAAATCAGTAAAAAAATGCATATTTAAATCATAGATATTGTACTACGAAAGAAAATTTCTGTAACAACGTCGAAACAGCCCAATTATCTATTAAGGCACCGTGGCACGCTGTCATCTGCAGCTTACGTGGAGATGGGAGGTTATCACAACTGCTTTTAATCATGGAGCTCACTGAGCAAAGCCCAAGCTCCGAGACAAACGATACACCACCAGTGGACACTCGTTGTTATAATTGAAATTCTATCCTACTCTGAAAGTAGTTTGTAAATATGGTCAACCTTTGGTTTTGTAATGTCTGTGTTCGTAAAAAGATGATATGAAAGTTGACTAAAGGTTGACGCTGACGTTGCTTAAAGTGGACAACATACAATAACAGTGATGATTCCGCTAAAAGGAGTTTGGAGCTATTAAAATACAAACAAACCATATATTCATGAAGAAACATAATATTTTAAATTGCTTTTCGCAGTAAGCAACAAACAGACAGTGACATAAAATATGTATCACTTTAAAATTATGAAATAAAATATTTACAGTAACGTTGTGGTACAATAACAGTTATTACATTAATTTAAATTCGATCAACAGCAGAGCAACTTTATACTTTAATCTCATTTTAATCTTATCTTCAACTCCTGCTTCGTATAGTGCATATTTTCGTCAATTGCAGATAAATGGAAACACTAAACATTAAAAACACAGACTTTAAAACAAAACAATATGAGTTCTAAAACTATTGGATTTACTACATGTTTGAGGTAGAAGGAAATTTATATATTGTGTGCATTAGGCTTTTCTATGCCTGAAACTCCTTAAATTTAAGGCTACAGCACATGTTATTTATGCTTTACAGACTGTTTAGGTTAATCCGGAAAAGCTTTAGTATTTATTCTGCTACATTTCCGGGGTAAAGTGCACTTAACTGTGGATACCCTTAAACACTTAAACGATCTAACGCCTCAACACGAGACAAACATTATTTTTTCAAAGTCGAATTTACTATGATTATTTAATTAAGGCTCTGCCGACCTCTTGTGAACGTCTAATCTACCACTGGTTCGAAAGCTATGACCTGGTTGTGATTTCTTTTTTTTTTATATATGTTAAATCAATACATTACAAGCACCTTTATAATTTACGTTTTAGCAGTTGCCCGAATGTCAGTGCAGGGATAAACGTTTCTATTAAGTAGCTACGTAGTGGTTAGAGTACTTCATACTAGATCGGACATTAATTCGAAGTAAGCTAGTGGCAGCAGTTACTGCGGTATGACGTCATCAAATGAGGTTACGTTGATAACGTCATACTGGTCTGTCGAATGAGCGCCCTACTAATCACAACATAAATCGATATTTTTCTTACATAAAATCTTTCCAAAACAATGCTTTATAATGAAATTAAAAGCGATCATTTAGATAAAATATGAACAGCCACTCAATGTAATCAAAATTTGTGCTCTTCTCAAAACAAGTTGATTTGGAGTAAATCAACGGGTGACAAACAAAACGCTCACAAAATTAGTTACATCTAAACACATTTATGCTCTATATATACTCAGTACTTTTAAAATTCATATAAAATAAATCTTTTATTCACCTTGAAGTAAGCACCAGTAAAATATATTAACCTTCATAAGACATAGTCTGTAATTGCGTATTAAGGGTATGTTTTAACAGTTTAAATATCAACGTTTTTATCAATAAAAACCCAACTCTAATCTGTATTTTAATTGTGTTCTTAAAATATAATGTTGAATTGTTTCGTTTTAGTAGTAATATTTAGGTACCAACACGCTATCTACAGGGCTATGTAGCCTTTTTATCACTAAGCCCTTATGCTTAGTTTTCCTTTTTCAGTAATAATGTGAAAACATTACTTTATTCCGTGTTAAAACATAAATTAAATGGATGACAAGTGTGTGTGTAAAATCTACACCTGGCGAAATAGACATGTCCGGAACACCCATGGAGTAGCCGGGTCTATGAGATCCTTCACATTTATTCGCTTCTGGTTAGGATAATTTTTGCACGCATATTATCCTTTTTACTTATCAGTTACCGTTTCTCTCAACAGCTAGAGTTGTTTGGATTTATAATGTTATTTCAATAATTTAGAAGCTAAGGAACAAAAACAGCGTTGGATTAATTTTATGACCTAACACTTTTCAAACACCATACTCGATAGTTGTTTATAAAAGTTAAAAAAAACACACGCTAGGAAACTATCTGTTCTATTGTGCAAAATTTTTGTCCTGATCTTTACGTGTTTTTTAACGGATCTAAGATCTCTATCAGTAAATATTTCTACTGTTCTCATAGTTCGTCGCTTTAGAGTAGTTTTTAGAGTTTCTACTCCTACTAATGGCTTTACAGCAGTACTGTTTTATTGTAATTTTACCCATAGTTTTTGGTGATGAAGTCTTTCGTATGTTTTGTATTTTGAATAAAGCTTAGCCTTGACAAAATTATAGAAGATAATATGTCTGTATCAAACACAAACCAATTTTACCATGGTACCATTTACCATATGAAAAAAACCCTCAATTTTTAAGCCTAAATGCTCAATGAACTTTAATGACATTGTTAATATTTGACCTTGTTTATAATTTCTGAAAGGAAATTTCTGAGTTTATTTCAAACTTCATGTACAAAGTTGCGCTGCGGTTAATGGTAGCGGTCCCTATGAATATAAAATAAATATAGTACATTAGTGCCCTTGTTACTGAGTCCAATTACCTCATTTATTTGAATTTATGCTTTCATGACAATCAATGTAATGAGAAATCACTTTCGCCGAGTGAAGCTAATTTACGAGTGTTATGTCTATCTATCTTAATTATTTTCATTACAGGATTTTATAATGTCCTTGGAGCCCGTGAGTAATCGACTTAGATGGTATTGGTTCTTTCTAACTCTTGCCAAGCTATCAAAAAGTCACTTGCTTTCAGTTTTTACGCAGAGTCATCGGACCATCAAGGGTTAATGAATTGTTTACATGTCAACTGCCTCCGTAGCCTAACTGCCTCCGTAGCCTAGTGATATGGGCGTGTGCTTAGAAACCGGAGGTCGTGGTTCGAATCTGCGGACGCAACAAATTTTCATTGTTGTTTTCTAGTTGGTTAGGCAATTTGGCCGATCACCCAATTGTCTGAAAAGTAAGATGATCCATGCGTCGGATGGGCATGTAAAGCCGGTCCACCCACCAACCCGCATTGGACCAGCGTGGTGGGATAGGGTCAAACCCCTAATGGATAGGGGTGTATTAGGGAGGCCTATGTCCAGCAGTGACTAACAAAGGCTGATGAAGGAGGTTACATGTCAATAATCGAAGATCTTTTAACTGGCACTCTTATTAACAGACACAACATTATCCACTGACTCATTAAAGATGTTTTCTTTCAGTAACGAGTAATAAACTACCACGCCATACGTCATACTGCCCATTTTACCGATTAGTTATTTAAATATCGATTAGTTATTTGAACAAAGTGATCTAAAGCTCGCTATAAAATCTAGTTGGTTTAACAGCATTTTTGTGTGTAGAGAAGAAGAGGTTATTTTAAAGTTTACACTAGTTTTACAGTGTTTTTGATACTTCGATAATCACAAGCAAATCAACGCCCGCCAGTATCTATTTAAAATGGTTGTTGGCTCATGATCTCCAACTTACTTGATGCACAGGCAAAGTAGAGAGCAGAAGACAGATGAGCACCATATATAAAACTAACTTTAACTACAAATGTTCCGTAACTTAGAAATACATGTAACTGACCAATAAATTGTGTCTCTTGTGTAAAATATAACAATATCCAACGACAATCACACAATTGCTTAAAATAGTTCACGTCTGTGTCCCAGATAGAGATAAAGTCTTCACTCAATTCCTGATTGGATTCGTTCGATTCACTGCGTTTTAATTTAGCAGCAGAGTATTATACCTCCAGACAATTGTTTTCTCAATGTTACGTTACGTAAATAAGTTTTATGTAAATATTAGTACTTCTCTTTATTAGTCCTTATTGCTAGTAGAAATATAATATATATATTTCTCATGTATATATATATTATATTATGCTTACATGACCGCAATAAACGACTATTATTTATATACACAAATAACATACTGTTTTCTTGGATCATTATTTCAAAACGGAGTTAAATAACAGATAATTAAAGAAAGTTGTTCACAGTTTTGTTATTTCGAAACTAAAAAAAAACTTCACAGCTAACCTTAAGCGCAAGCTTTTGAAACTCTTACAAACCGTGTCAAAGATCAAAGATCCTTTGGGTTCAAAGCAGAAATGGTTTAAAAACTTTTAATTGCCAACATTAACTCGCTTTAGCTAACTTAAGACGCCCGACATACCAAATTTGTATAACCTTATAAAGTTTTAACATAAATCGTTTGGTGACAGATAGTGTTTAAAAATAATGAACTCAATATATGGTGCATATTATGAAGCATCATATAACTTTTTTTCAGATTTAAAGATAATTGTACCACATTTTATTCAAACATGTCTTATTTCTTCTCTTCATTATACTTTTCGTTTTTACTTTCATTAGTTTAAATTTAGCTATAACTCTAACGATTTATTTAAAATGGAACAGAACGGTACTTCGTTAGATAAACGTATCTCTTGTTTTTCTTCAATTTGCGTAGTTTGCGACAATAGAAGAATCCTTCAGACGGCTGCTGTAAGTCGCAGAAAGAGAACTTCTGAAACTGAAGTAATTTCTCTTCGCGCGGTTTCTTAAGAAACAACGAGCCAAGACCTTAGTTCTAGAATATTGTGATTTGATGAGAACTTAAACGTGGTTGCGTAATAATGTTTTGCTGCGAAGTTTTAATGACCAGAGAAGTTGAAATTCATTTTTAATGCGGTTGCAAAAATATGGTCATTTAGCTATTGTTTTACCACATTATCATACTTCGTAAATTTGAAGACATTTGCTTTGAATTGCAGTGCCGAGGAATAAGAAGATACGGCGTTTAATTTTGAAGTGTAATTTCACTTGGTCATTGATACTAAGCTGTGACTTTTTTAAAAAACGGTGAATTTTTACAAATGTAACGAATTAATGTAAATATGTAATAAAAGTTAAAGTATTATGAGGTAAAGACTTTTTACAATTTACCTACAAAAGTTAAGAATTAATCATGCAAATTTTAACATTTTAAATTGTGATATTATGAAATTGTATCGTAAAGTGCATTTAGTTCCTAAAAGAAAAGAAGTTACGATCGAACAGATTTTCCCCATATTTAAAATTTCCACATATGTTGAACCTTAATGAGTGAAAACGTGTATATATATCGTGTTATATATATATATATATATATATATATATCAATTCTTTTAAATGTTATTTCTTTTAACAGCCTCAGTAGCCTAGTGGTAAGGGCGTGTGCTTTAAAAACCGGAGGTCGTGTGTTCAAATTCTACGGAACTCAACAAATTTCATTCTTGTTTCTAGTTGGGTTAGGGCATTTGGGCTGATCACCCAATTGTCTGAAAGTGATTATTCATGCATCGGATGTTAAATGTCGGCCCTGCGCCTTATCTCCTTCCGGTCGTTTCGGTTGTCTTCCCATCAGGCTTTGAGCGTATTCAAAGAACAGGAGTGCGCTCGTTGGCGCGTACACTTGTGCACTATAATATCTCCTGCGTCGTTGGCTGATCTCTAATATAGATCGCCCGCCGTAGTCGTAATTGACTAGAGAACATTATTATTATCATACATTATTAAAGATACATTTTAGTTACTGAAGTGAACGTTAATTTTAATAATTATTTGCTAGACTAGATAAATAAAACACAAACAATAAAAGTTACGGATATCCTACACGCTAATGTTAATCAAAGTTCAAAATAGGTTTGAGTCTTAACATTATTTTCTTAATTAAGGAGACAAAAATTGTCATAAACCTTTAACCCATTAATTAAGCCGACCTTCAGGGACGAATAACGATGTAACTTTTAACAGGTATAATGGTACGCTTTTTACATTTCATATTTCAGGACTGACCAACTTTTGGTCCGGAATATAATAAAGCTTTTATTGTTGATTTATTGTAAATCTCTTATATGAGAGAAAAGTTTTTATTTAGATCAGTCGATCATCTAGACATCCGGTCAGTAGGTTACTGCGTGACGCAGTAATCACATACTGAGATAGGCCTTCTGACGGTTGGGAGATGGGTCTTTAATAGTAAAAATATTAGCAAGATCCCTTTTTATAGGAAGTTTACTAATTACTGCCGCGTTGTCTAATTCTGACGCAAGGGTGATATATAAAAAGTCAATCGCATTTTGGGTTCGAAACTTGCATTCATTGTCATCATTTTCATGAACGCAAGACGCCCTATACTATCGCTTTGGCGCTTCAAATTTGAACCGACTACTGAATCTCGCCCGGTCGGTGTCATCCAACACTCTCTTTCCAAACTCCCAGAATCTTATTGACCCATGGACCATCGTTTACTGACCTCATGGCCGGCCCATCCCACTTATACTATAGACGATGACTTTGTTTCGTTAACGGATGAATTATTATGAATTGTGTTTCTGACAAAGAAACAGAGAAGGTGCGTCACAGCATCGTTGAGCTAAGACACTGTAGACCAATCCTAGATGCAGAGGCTAGCGCAAATGTACCTTCGCCTGCGTAATTACTGAGCAAACCTTCGAAATTATATCCAATGCCTAAGGGAAGTGAGTGGATTTTAAAGCGTTTTACTACATTTTAATTCTGAACTTAGTTATTTTGAATTTCAAATCATCAACATTGAACTAGACTGCCCGTTTTAAGGCGAATACTAATTGTAACGCTTAAATCGGCTTCGTGAGCAGGAAAATCTTGACGATGTATAGACGTTTTCCATTAAAGATCATTCCTAAACCTAAAAAGGTAACTTTGTCAATGGTTGCTAATGTGTTCGTGATAATAGATAATTACGAAAGATTAACTACATGAATAGAAATGAGGGCTTAGCATTTAAACTACGTTATTTAAACATGTTATTTAAATACTATTGTAATTAAAGTTAGGAAAACTCGTAGCATAATTAGTAAGACTATTTACATACCATATATAAAAGGCCGTTAAATTAATTCATCATATTAATTGCACTAAATGAAACTTATTTTTTATAACCTGCCGACAAAATATCATTTATTTTAATTATTCTGCCTTAACAAACATTGTTGTTTCTGGTTTTTCATGAATTTTTGAAAGAGACTTTCTGCTAAGTCTAACAAAAGTAGAGATTGATTTTAAGTATAAGTTAAGGTAAAAATACATTTTAGCAATCTATTTATTTAAATAGAAGATAAAATTAATGTTCATTACACAAAAAAATAATTTCACTTGTCTAAAGTCAACACTTTCATAACTTCAGCTGTTTCAGATTTAGAACAAGTAATTGTATAATGAACTTAATAACTTATTTGCAATGTTTTCTAAAGGCAAATGTTACAGGAAAGGATTATAATTTTATTAAGGCAGGAAAGCTTGAGTAAACTTAATAGAAAACAAATTGACTGCTAGCACAGCCATTACTGGTTTAGAAGTTTCACTTTTGCTGCCTGACTAAAAAATAGATATTGACTTTATGTGTTTACTCATATAGATCAGAGCTTTGAAGAACAGTTATTCTCAAATTTTTGCAATGAGTTAAACATATAGATTAATTTTTATAATTGTGTATTTTTATTCAAAGAATAAAATTATTATTAAATTGAATATTATGTTGAAAACTTTTTATTAATAACTTGTTTACTATATAAAGAACTACGATACTTTTATATTTAAAAGTATCAACAGTATATATATAAACAAAAGTATATATATAAAAATCTGTAAAATATATTGTTTATTATGTAAGAATATTAAACTGAACCATCTGTGTCACAATATCATTATTGTATCATAAAAAGTTACAATTCAATGCTATTAATGATGTGAGACGAAAAACTTTCACAAAAACTGGTCAGAAGAAAACATGGTATTAACATTGCATACCTTTCGTGAAATAGAGACTTAACATCTTATTTCTCACGTTAGAGCGCGTTGGTGATAATAATGTAGTTACTATGCTTGCGCGGATATATATTAAATAAAATGACTTTGACGGATTTTATCGCGTCTACCCTGTGACCACGGCCGCTGAAAGTGTTCGAAACGTCGGAATTTAAATGTAAATAAACGCGATAAAATCCGTAAAGTAATTTTATTTAATAATGTTTAATATTCGGCAAGCAATAGAAATAAAAAATATGTTATTCAAATTTAGAATCTCAAATGGCATGATAAAAATTAATAGCGGTAGTTGTGGTTTATGCCTTGAAAATAAATGAATATTTAGGTATTTACTATTTAACGGCCTCTTTGATACAAAGTTAGTTCCTTTTAAAAGTATCATAATATTACTACAACAAAAAAATCAAAATATAGGAAGTAGACGTAATCTCACAAAAATATTTATTTCTTAAGTTCACCAAAATTTTCATAAGTTATCTTACGTCTAATATGATAAAATAAAACAAACAGTACATAACATGATAAAACTATATGGCGGTCAATGAAAGGCGTTCTCCATATGTTTTTGTTTTACCTTTCTGCCCCATAGTTGGGCAAAGGTCTCCCTTCGTTTCTCTACCTCTGTTCTGTGCTAAGGTCTGACAGTTTTGTTAAAGCGCGGTCGTCTCTCCACCTCTTACGATTCCGACTCGACGCCTTTGCCCACCTGCTCCCACCTGTACTGGCCTGGTGAGCATTCGGCCTCAAGGACCCGCCCAATCCCATTTCAGCTTTAAGGCTTTGGCTCCATCCACATACCAGCCGCGGAGCGTAGTGTAGTATTCTTTGTTCGGTCTGCTCTTTTTATCGCGAGAATGCTACGTTCCATTGCTCTTGGCAAACTTTGAGGCGAGATCTCTGACTCGCTGGTGACCAGGTTTGTGCACCATAGGTTAGGATTAGCATGCATGTCAATGAGTTTTGCGCTTTAAGAACAGTGGTAAGTTACCTTTAATAAAGTCTTCATGGACCAGAAGCTCTTCCAGGCATTATCGATAGCGATTGATTTCTTTATAGATAAATAGATATATTAACATCATAATGTATTGTCTGCCTATCAACCTCGATTCTATATTTTGTTATTAGTCATGACTTAGTTTTGACGATTTATCGTAGTACTACCTCTGCACTTGCCAAGTCTAAGATCTTGAAGCATTGCAGCTCGGTGCAGATGTAGCGAAAAGGACGATGTCAACTGCAAACCTTAAATTAGTAAAGAATTTGTTGTGATGCTTAATTCTTTATTTGTCCAAGAAGCCGCGAGAGTTTTGAAACTTCTTCTAGTGTACACGTGAACAATAAAGGGATAGTGGATCACCCTGTTTTACACTCTAGATATTTTAAATGAAGGACCAAAGCAATTTAATTTTTATACTGACCAGTGCTATTTATGTATATTACTTTTAATAAATCTGTATGTATTGTCGAGACCTTGATTTGTATGAGCAAATATATTCACCATATTTGCATATCAGTCCTTCTATGATCAACAAAAGCTAAATAAAGAGGTTTGTAGTTTGTAAACTTTTACCTATTTGATTGATTGTTTGAAGGTGATCAATTGTAAAAAGAGAATCTAGAAAATCAAGCCTGTTCCGGTGGTTGGTGAAAATCGACATCAATATGTACTTTTATCAAAGATTTTATAAACGTGGAGATCAAACTTCAGGTCTGTAGTTGTTAATATAGGAAGAGTCACTTTCTTATGAAGGAGTATTATGGATAGAATGGCAAAAATTTTTGGGTAGCTGTCCGGAATCCAGGATTAGTTAAACAAATTTAACGGAGAAGTAGCGGCCGCTAACGTATTTTAAGAGATTCAGACGTATGCCATCTGCACAGGCTTTTTCCGTACTTATTACGAAGAGCTAAATGTATACTTCGTTAGTGGTGTCGGCGCGCAAGTATATTACGTTTAAATCTTTTTGATGCATCTGTGTATATATGATTCGTGTTTGTAAAATTTGTGCAAATTTTCATTATTTTCTGCGGCTGCTGTACTTTTGTCGTTTTCGTCTCTTAAACTATTTATCACCGTTTCCTCTGATATTCCTAGTTTAGCAACTCGCAGGGATGATCTGTTCTATTGCGCCTTTACTACTGCAATTTAATTTCTGAATGTCTTTCTGAATGAATTCTTCGTATTCTGCGTTTTGTTGCTTTATCAATTTTTCTGTAACCATATCCTAGTCTTTCATTCATTAAAGTTAAGGATTCAATAGATAGTTTTGTTTTAGTTTTTTTCGCATCTTTTATTTTACTACTACTGTTTTGTATGTCTTTTACAATAATACTGTATTGATCGTTAGTATCTGTTATATCTCTTAATTTGAAGGCTTCAAACGAGTTATGTAGATCTAAATTAATTTTGTCTGCATATTTGTATAATGTATGTTTAGAATGAGTTGAGCTTCTGTTTTGAGAATAATTTCATTCGATGTATTTTCATATTGAATCTTATTCTTGCACGAATGGTCCTGTGATCGGAACTATGTTTAAATTTGTCGAGACATGAAACATCTTTTACTATCTGTATATCTGATGATAGAATAAAATCTATTTTATTTTTTTATGGCCTGATCGTGGGATTTCCATGTCCAACGTCTTTTTGGATTTTTAACAAAGAAGCTGTTGGCAATATACTAACTTTGTCCAAAAGCGAAATTAATGAGTCAAGCGCCTCGGTCATTAGACCATGATGTCCTACTATCTTGTGATCTGTGTCGTCCCTTACGCTTGATCTTGGCATTGAAGTCTCCAAAGGCAGAAATTTAGGTACTTGGTTTTGTCACATGCCCTATTATAAGTCGCAAAATTCTCTACTTCTTCATCGAATACCTTGATGTTGAGGATACTGCAACAGTGTAAGCTATTATTTGGTGCTACATAATTTTTATTACTGCTAATCTTCCAGAGATCCTTTGTATTCGATAACATTATCTTTCCATTATTTGGCTAAGAAAACCTACGCCATAACGTCCATTAGTTTCACCGAAATAGAAAAATATGTTGTCCGTTCTTTCTTCTGTTTGATCGCCTCGTGATTCAATCTATACCTTCACATGTATCAATAACAAATTTAAATAAGTAAAAATTTAAATAAATAATTTTCTAATCCTGTTTTAAGAAAAAAAAATAACTTTTGTTGTCATAAACACGCGAAAAAATCGAGACATTTCGGGAACTACGTAATAAACGATCCAATTTGTAGAACCGCTCTTCGTAAACTAAAAAACTTCACCAATTTCCTGCTCAGTCTTCGAAGTATGATGTATTAAAACTTTAAATTTATACGCTATTGTCGGATCATACTTCAAAATAAGTGTATTTAAAGAACATTTTCGTTTAATTTACAATAAAACTGTATTGATGTTGTGTCTGGATAATGTTGTTCAATTTGCATAATATACATTACCGGTGTGTCGGAACATTACATTATATTGGTCTAGACTCAAAGTGCTTTTTCAAATACGCTGTTAGGCTAAATTTTGAAGAAAGAAAATATTGTTTTTTATAGTTACTGGAGGTAAGGAAGAATTATTTAAGTTTTAATCTTCAATTATATAAATTTATTGTGATATACATATTTAATATGGTTATTAAACACATTTCTACAAATTCATTACCTAAAAACATCAACTATTCGAGACATTATTAAAACAAATAAACTTCTTTAACTTTAAGACAAAAAGTCATTGATCGTTGTCATCCAGTCATAAAGTCAAATTCATGTAAAAACTTCGAACTTGAATGCTGAGTTTTAAAAGAACAAAACTTATTCCGATTATGTTATCTGTCCCGGTATCGAGTCCGACGCCAGATTATGTCCAAAAGCGGAGGAAATGATATTTCTCTTGTGATTTCCTTCAGGTGTTAATTTATTCTGGTAATAAACGATATTCTTTAACTACTTTTGTAATTTTTTAAATTATATTTTGAATTCTTATACCATGAACGAATTACGCTTCTTTGCTTAAATATAATTTAAAAGGAAAAGTTTTATTTTGTGTTTTGTTTTTAAACTCAAAAGCAAGCCAATTTTAAAAAAATTCTTTACCTTTGAGTAACATAGCTTACCCAAGAGAATACCTTTTACCAAGAGTGTTAAAATCAGAAATGGCAAAATACATATCAACCACAATACTCGGCAGATTAGAACGGCAGATTGTTGGTTATGCTATAGGCGCCCAACTTAGTCGCCCGATCATGTCGAAAAGAATCCGAAACGTCGGGAATAAATATTATTTTAAGTAACGCGAAAATCCGTAAATTAGGGATTTGATATGTTTTATAATCGCGTAAATAAAGAAATAATTATGTATAAAAATACATTTATAAAGTCTACAATATGGCAGAACCGTGGATGGACTGCTATTAAAATATTCTCTCACTGCAGCAGGATAAAATGATAAAAGTTCTTTTATAAATATCATCTTTCGGTACCCATTATACATACCATAAATACATTAATAATATCTTTTAAGTACATGCAATAAAGAATTTATTTAGTTCCGGAAAAACTTATGATAAGTTTTGTAGTGTTTATGTTATGAGAATTATAAATAATTTATATATTAAGTCAAACCGTCACATAATGTCAATAAAATACAATTAATCTTCAGGTATCTTTTGGGGAACAGGTTACTAACCACCTAGATAGCTTTTTTTTTGATGAGACCGAATATATCTTTATCAGACGAAAATGAAATCATGCTTAAATTATACTACGGCAATAAATTATATAAACTTAAGTCACATTTTATATTGTGAACTGCCTTAAGCTAGCTCCAGCCTATTACTATGGGTCTCTTAAAGACGAAACTAAAATATAAGCATTATTATTTTGTACTAAATCAAATATTATTACATGTAAAGAAAAATAATAATGTTGATAATTACAAGAATTTCATTATTATATATTAATATTAATCTTAAACAAATGGAATGATAATTGCAGCATAATAAATAATACTGGCATTAACATTTTACTTGTATTTCAATCTCTTTCCTTTAGTATATATAAGAAGAAGCAATTCCATTCTAATGTTGTAAATTTTGTAACGTTTATATAAAGCCGTTTGAAAGGTATGAAATATAAAAACGGATCTTCATCCAACTTTTGTTAACTGTTTAAAACCTCATTAATAAGTCGTGCCATTGTTTTCAAACAAGCCAATACTTGTCAAGTATTTTACGACAGTTTATGCTCTCGTCGTTTTAAGTGTACCTTAAGAGTTCTTCTACAAGAATTGAAAGTTGAGTATGAGAATAGAAATTTATTATCATCATTTAAGAATATTAAACTCCATGGAATTTAAAAACGACAGACACTTGATCTTCGTAGACTACCGATCTTACCGGTAATTAAAGTAATATAAAAGTGGATAATACAAAATGTTGCTTCCTTCATCGCGAACAGATTTGAAAAATAACGCAACCTATTTTATGCATTAAATAGAATTACAGATATACGAATGAAATCGTTTATAATATCTATAGTTTATTGTAATATTAAATAAACATTTAATTGATTAGACATGATTAAATTTGTACTATGTTGTGTATTGCAGACATTCTTTCTTCATCGTCGTCAATATCGGCCTGTGTCAGTCCACTGCTGGACATAGGCTCACAATGCACACCACCGCTTTGATCTTCGTATTTCATCCAGCCCATACCAGCCACTTTGCAAAATCGTTCCCATCTTGCCGCAGGAGCTCCACGTATGTTTGCGAACCCCTGATCTCCACTCTAGAACTTCTGATTCCAACTTTCGTCAAACCGACACATCTCAAATATTTCGATGCAACTTTAGGGTTGCCCTATATTCATTTTGTACTACTATGTTATGAATGGAAAAATTTGGAGTATTGATCATTCATTATTATAATTTCTATGACGCAAACTCTTTTACTATGATAAAACATTTCATGAACATGTATACTAGGAGGACCCTGGCTTCTGCAGGGATACATTACTGATATCTGTATAATCTATGGAAAAATATATAAATTTACCAGCGTTTATCTACAGTATTATTTATGAGTTATACATATAAACTTTCCTCTTTAATCACTCTATCTATTAAAACCGCATCATAATCCGTTGCGTAATTTTAAAGATTTAAGCATATATAGGGTTATAGGGACAGGGAAAGCGAGTTTGTTCTATACTATGTAATGATACTAAAAATAATGAAAATATTAATAATGCTCCTCCATAATGGTGGACTGATGAGACGAATAGCTGACACGACCAGAAGTGAACAGGTGCTGGACAGACAATTTTAAATGCCTATTCATCGGGCAATGTTTGCAGACAATCGGTGATCAACCTGTCTAGCCCTGGTAAAAAGTCCTGCATGATTCGAGTCCATCAGAGTTCCGGTTTATAAAGGTGAGCCTGACTAGGTCAGAGACAGTAAATCTATTTGTATGCGGTACAGCCAGCATCATCAAAAAGTGTTTCAAAATCGCCGGGTGATTAACATGGAAGTATTTATAGTTCGAAAAGAATGTCAATACATAAATTAATTGATTATTGTTAATAAATAAATATCTTAACGTTGCATTCACAATCTCCGAATGGAAATGCAGTTCTTAGAAACCAACACTACTAAGATTCTCAAACCAGTGATTTCCAAATCAAATCCAAGTACTTATTAGTGTTAAGATTTCAGGTACTAGAGCAAAGCAATTGCAATTCAAGTAATAAGCTAGGATTCTATGGTCGCGTACTTGTGGTTGTTCAACATTTCTAGTCTATTCTAGAATATTAGGTTTTTAAACAGAACGTACCATTAATGACATTTTTATTTTACCAAAAGGTTAAGTTTAAGCATAAAGTTAATGATTCAACTTTAATTTTGAAAAGAGTAGGTAAACAAATTAAGGCAAAGGAATATTAAAGAAAATTTAATATTAATTAAAATATAAAAGGTTTTAACAATTGTAATACGAATATTTCAAACTATACGGTAAGATTTTACCCTAAAAATATATATGTGCTAAACATGACCGAGAAATGGGACATAAATGTAAATTAAATATCGGCTATTAAGTTAAATGTCTATTCTTTGAATTTATTTAGATGAATTTAAAGTTTAACATATATTTAAAGAAGGTAAGATAAGGTCCAAAAGGGTGACCGTGGACCGAACTGTTTTATATATTGTGCAATATGTTTTTTAAAATATTCAACAAGCAATTTTTTACGTAATTAAAGATTACCATTAAGCTAGTAAATAATAGTATTCAAATGCAAAGAAACGTCTATACAGCTTTTGTTATCCTTCGAGGCTTTCTGTGCTTTAATTACGAACTGCAGTTATAAATAACTCCACAATACAATGCTAACAGCACTTTGAGGTTGCTGGAGAAAGTTATAGCAGCAATGCCTAGCGAAATAACAAATTTTACGTGTAGTTTTATATCTTAAGATTTTTAATTTAAAAAAGTTAGTTATAAATTCAAGAGAATTGTTACTACAATTAAAACAAAGGCTTTTATTACACCCAGAACAATCATAATGCGGTAACTATATGATTGAATCTGAATATATATAATATAAACACTGTTCGGTGACTGACACAATGTTCTTAATTTTTTTGTGTGTAAAGTCCAATGCCGTTAATGGTCTCTGTGTAGTATAAAATAAAATAGTGCTATAATGAACATTGAATAATATTACAATTAGAAATAACGTTGCAGAAAAGTCATTAAACAAAACATACATTTGTTGCAAGCCTACAATAACGTACGTTATGTAATACCTTTTGCCACTTGTACCACATCTTTTCATATTCTTATAAAACACACGAGTCTAAAACAGCGTCAATTATCTGATGATTCTGATGATTTTTTTTTTCGCAATTGGATATAATGATTGAAATAAATGATCGATTTATGAATATCAAAATACGAATTTTCTAAGTAAAAGGTACTGCATAGTAACATATTTTGTTCAAGGCTAAATCACAATAATTTTATGATAACGGGGTGCTTTGGCGTCATAGATTTGAATGAATAAAAAGTCGTCAATGCGTTAGTTTTTAGTGTTTTAAAACGTCATTGTAAAATTTAATGCTGCAATAAAGATGTTTACATATTTCCCGTTAATATTATTACGTGAATACCGATCGTAAACCGCGAATGTGGGCCTAAAGGATTACGAGTGCATACAAGATGTTTCAGAAATATTATGGCGCCGGAGATGGCGCCAAGCTGATTTGATTCGTTTTATGTGACTGAATGTATTGTATATGTAACCGTATTTACATATACCTACTGTTTCACATACAATTCAATTCAAAAAATGAAACTTTATTTACTCTTACAAGATATTTTATTACCATATACAGGAAGCATATTACTAGCACTTTTTAGGGAGGTTTGAAGTAAAGTTGAAGAGGATTCTAAGTATTTTTTTATATCTTAGGAATGCATATTTATATGTTAGGACTTATTCTTTACTACCGAAACCATGTATAGCAACAATGTCTAAATAATACGTTTTATAAAATATATCATACATATATTTAACTATATGAGTATCTTCTTCATTGTGGATACTAAAGTTGCTACCAAGATTATAATTACTGTAAGATCCAGGTTTTGTTTATTATCTCAGTAATAAAAAAATGTCTGCAGGATCGAAGACTACGATAGCTTTCTACGTAGCGATATATAAATTATTTTGTAATAAATACATGACTTTTATAAGAATATTAAGAAATGATTTGTTACCCTTTAATTAATTTAATTCATCATTTTAACAATTTTGGCAAAAGATAGGTAGATTTATCATAAAACACCATAATTTATCACAAATTAATATCAATCACAAATAAATAAATTACCACACGAACGACCATAATTATTGAAAACAAATCAATCATCTCTTAATGAAAAAATTTCTTAAATTTATTAATATCATAATCTAAAGAAGATGAAAGTTTTCTAATGCCATTTTATGTACAATATTTCGCAAACGTGCTCCAGGTGTTTGCAATAAAATAGACTAGATAGACTTTCTATAAAGTATTATTGAGGTTTTCAAAGAGAAATGTGAAAAGCGCGTTTCAAAGATTTCTGGAGAAATCTTTATCGTATGTAAGTTTTAGCTCAAAATATTCCGTATTGAATGAATATTGGATGTTTTAATATCAAGATAAGTTACGAATAACTATTTTATCCAAAAAGTGTAAGTGTATATAAATGTTTATTCTTCACGTGCCTAATTAATTATCTTCATCTTCATGTTGATCTAATGAATCACCAAAGGACTTTTACCTTTGTCTTATTACAACAGACCGATTTCAGGTCGAACCGTAGCTTGGTCTGCTATAAATTGGATAATGTATGTCTTGGATATTTTTTTTTGCCTTTTTGACTGAAATAATTTTTTAATTTATTTCAGTGTTGCTCTTTGTGACTTCTCCGACTTCATTATCTATTATATTACAAGTGATTTTGATTTTATCTCACGAATTTTTTATTTTACTTTGACTTTTCTTTACAATCATAATCATAAGGTTTGCTGTTGGACAAGACATAAAACTCGCCTTTTTACATGTTAACATTGTGTAAAAGTTTAAATAAATAAACTGTTATTTTTAATTAAATAATCATTTTGGCCACATATCGAAATCATAATTGAAATTCTATACGTAAAGGCGTTTAGGTAAAACATAAAAATTCTAATTCAAATATCTTTATTCAATATAGAAGTTTACTCCTGCTTATTGATTGTCAAATACGCTGTCGCCGGTTCACTTGATTTACGCACGAATGTGCACGATCTATATGATTATCTACGTAAACACAGAAAATCTGTAAAGTATGCTATATGCTATATACTGACTGTTAATTTATACCAAAAATGCTTTGTCAATATAGCGGAGTACAACACATAGTAGATTGAACAGGCTTCCCTATTGCGGAATGTTATTTAAGGTAACATCTGTTGATTATATTTCTGTCTGACGCTGTTAAAGTGACTAAATTGATAGGAATTTTCATGAAACGGTTATAAAGAAGGTCCCTCTTTCGTATCTGGCTTGTATAATTGAAACAGATTTGTCAAATAAATATTTATTTAGTCATTTAGCATTATTTTATTAAAAGAAATATTGATTGAACCGCCTCCGTGGTGTAGCGGTATTGGCCCTTGCTTTAAAAACCGAAGCTCGAAGGTTCGAATCTCGTGGGGTAACTACTTTGTGTTATCGTTGTTTTCTGGTTGGTTAGGAACATTTTGGGCCGATCACCCAATTGTAAGAAAAGTAAGATGATCCATGCGTCGGATGAGCATGTAAAAAGTAGGTTTTGTGTATGCTTCATATAAATTTGTTTAAAGAAAATGCCGTTCTCAAACAAAATTGCGCCTGAACCAGTTGGATCATGGCCAAGTTATGCTGTTTCAAAATGATTCCTAAAAGCAAAACCTATATTATCCTTACCGAGGCTAATTTGAATAGTTCTTGCGATAAAATTAATGACAGTAACGACTTATAATATCTGATAATAATAGTTAAAAAGCTGATATTGTTCGCATGATATTGCGTAATAATATGTTTCTGTTGCAATGTTATTTATCATTTTGTTCTCGTCTATTAAATAAAACTTTACAAATCGAAAACACATTAAACACAACATGCCGTCGATATTTACTATTCATCAGATGGTAATTTACACGTAGTACCAGCATCGACGCCTGCACCGTTTAGCAGAGATTGCTTTTTAATAGTGACACCTTTTTTTTAATACTACTAAAAAACTGTAACAGCTAATAAATAAAGCTGAAACTGATAACCTACGCATACCGAAGTTTAAAACATCGAACGTGTATTGAAATTCATGTTACAAAGATTTTAATTTAAAGTGAGATTATTGACTAAATAATATAACACAAGTTAAGTACTAAGCGTTTTAAAAGTATACTATGATTTTAGTAGAGTATTTTTATAAATAATAACAGCGCGTTTTGTGGTAGAAACCTCTGCGACTATAGACACTGGAAAGGATTTGAATCGTTATATATGAATAAGAAGTAAATTCTCTGAATGCCACTAATGTGTTTTATTTCCATCAGTGAAATAAAACACCATTGTTTACAAAATCCCAGCCTTTTCAATAAATTAATTCAAAATCTGATCAAACTTAGAAAAATAGTATGAATTTTTACCTTATCTTAGATTTTCAAAGCCACTTCTAGAATTTATTTCAAATTTTTCGCTTACAAAATATTTCTTCGGCCAGCGGTAGCGGTCTCCTATGAGTATTTAAAGTATCTCGGCACAGTTACTGTCATGCCGTGACTAATACATACTGTTCTATGAATCAATATAAAAGTCAAAAGCCGTCCAGAGAATTAGCCTCATTTTTAAATCTAATTTTTAAAAGACGTAAAACGTAAACAGCGTTTGAACTTTAGTAGACAACAATTTAAAACGTAAGCAACGAAACATTTACTGTATATTGTTATAAAAAAGGGCCAGTCTTAAGAGGTTACGTCCAAAGGTTTTTGGTTTTAGCGGGTAAAAGAGTGCAGTGTCAGTGCACACATGTGCACATATGTGACTATAAATGAATAACATCCCTCAGAATACAGGGTTAGAAAATATTGCACTGCAAAGTTTAAGTTAACAAAATTACTTTTACAAGATTTTTTATTTAAACGAGCTGTTAGAATTATTTTGCGTAGGTCATGACTCCTATCTTATAACTAATTTACATACCTATAGATCGTTGGCCAGAACGTACATCTTTTTATTAAATTTGACATTTCATTTTTAACTGCAGTTAAACTACTACTTGTACTTGTATTATATGTACTAACCAATGTCTACCTACATTGATTGTTAAGTAACATAATCTAGTCGTCAGTCAGTCGTCTTCTTACAAAATGTTCAACAGTCTTTTCTGCGTACGATCTATCACCAGTCGTATTGGCTCTGCCCATTTTAATATGAAATTATAAAAAAACCAAAGGCTTTTTGGGGCGAGTAAAATCGAATTGTGAATATATTTTGATTAAATTGTAAGGAATAATATTTCGTAATTAAATAAAATAAACCTTTGTTTTTTTATGGCATACGCAGGCAGACGAGCAGTCGGGCCACCTGATGGGAAGTGATCACCGACGCCCATAGACATGAGCCTCGCCAACGCGCTGCCTACCGTGAGACATAGGGTGTTAAGTCTCGTTTACTCAGTAAATACTCTAGCTACGGTGCCCTTCAAACCGGAACACAGTAGTGTTTTCACACTACTGCTTCGCGGCAGAAATAGGCACCGAGGTGGTACCCACCCAGACGGTCTCCTGTAAACAGAGCACCTACCACCGGTGACCTGAGTGAGCATACCATTACCACAACTCAACCTGCGTCATTATTTGAAAAGGTGTATTTTATCATAATCTTTAACAGATAAACGTTATTTGACATATAAACGTTTGTTGATTTTTAATACTTTTTAATACTTAGATTCTGCAAGTTTCCTAGGATTTGGTCCTAAGAAAGCAATTAGTCGTAACCAACTTGGAGTTAGTTTGTTGCAAATTAGTAGGAAAAAATCTTTCCTTTACCCAAACTAGAGTTTTAGAACCGAAAAAACTGTTGTAGAAAACTGAAAAAATTCATCAGCTTCCATCATAATAAAAATATGAAATGCGCTATAATATACAATCGTTAAACATTAAGGGACATAGAGTGCTTTGAATATGCGATTATATTATCTTCTTAATCAATATTCAAAAGCTTTTAAGTTGGGAAAAGGAATAGATAGCTTTTTATTTACAATTCAAAGAGGATAGATAATGCAAAGGTAGGTTTATTTTGAAAATCAATTTCCTTTTTTCTCTTTTTTAGCTATTTAAGAAACATCATATAACGAAATAAGAAACATCAAATAACGAACAAATAGAATATATACATGTCAAGCGTAACATAATTGCTCCAAAGAACCTGCAAACATTGGGTTAGAATCTCGCAAAGGGGCAATAAACCAGATCTGTCTCGTAACCATTTCTCAAGTTATTATGAAATCATATTTTAAAAATATACAAATTTATCAAAATAACAGTTTATACGCTAAAATCAAATTCCAACTTTGATGGGCAGCGTTAGTGAACCTTCGAAGTATAGTATATATATATATAATATATTAATATCCCTGAATGTCTGAAGACAAGTTATGTGTGTTGCCAGTGATGGCTTACGGTATTTAGACCTTCACCACTGGCTGTGAGGTAGTTTCTTATAACCTTCTAATGACTTTGAATAATAAATTAAGTTATATAAAATATAAATGTTAAATGCAAAGAAGCACACTTCTTAAAATCAGAGAAGCTGAGCGTTACACTTTCTTTGAGCTTACAACAGATTAGCACTTTGTATGCTATAAATTGTACCCATCATATTCAAGTAAATACTGTTTATTGTATAGCACAGTACAACATATTTGAAGCACGTCAAACACAACCGCAATCAATAAACGTTTCTTAAAATAAAAATTCCCTTTAGAACGTTTCAGCCCGCTCGAATGCACCGACAACGTTGTCAGCCATATTGACAATGCATTTCCGATGTAAATTGACGTTACATGCACGACAACAAATACTCTTTGATCGGTATACAAACATACAATTAGGATTTTCTGTGTTTATATAAATAACTAGCGCCCCGGCTCCGCACGGGTGCAATACTGATTTTCTGTGAAATGTATGAAAAATTAAATAAATTTTTCAACGTTTCTCTACAGTATTATGCATGAGTTGTACATATAAACTAGTGTCCGACTGAAATTTCGGTTTCGGTTTAGGTTTCGGCAAAACTTTCGGCCAAAATTGGCAGAAACTTTTGCTTTGATTACAGGAGTTGATGTGTCATCAAAATATATCTTTGCAATCGAGCTGAGATCTGACGATTTTAGTTCAGATGACCATTCTAAGTTACCTAAAAGAATTGCATGATTTTTCTACGAGGAGAGATCAAAAAATAGTGAGATCGATATATATACTATATATATACGTAGGAGCACATATATAGTGGTAGGAAAAATATTCTTTGTCTGCTTTGTATCGGAAAGTGTTGCCGAAAATGGAGAAAAACAAAGTGTAGACCGTTATTAAACACCTCTGTTTAAAAAATCGACCTTACCGACGCAAGAGATTCATTGCGATTTGGAGGAAATATTTAAAAAAAAATCTACAATATGATGTGGCTTTAATTCCCAACTCGAGGAATGCCATCAATGATAAAAAGAGAGGAAAACTTGGAAAGGACGTGCTGTTTTATCTTGACTATGCACCCGTCGGTGCACCCACAGCTCGGGAGTTGCGGTTGCTGCCTTTCAGCAAGCTGGCTTCTCCAATTGAATGCGCTAAATGCGCCAAATTCACCAGATCTGGCACCTAGCTGTTTTTTATCTTGCCCCTAATTAAAAATATACTAAAGAGGAAACATGTGCGAAGACGATAACGAGTAAAGGATGCAGTAAATAACTTTTTGCAGGACCAAGACAAACCTTTCTTTTAAAGGGATTGAAGCCTTGAAAAAACACTGAACTTAGTATCAAGAGGGAATCAGAGGCTATGTAGGAAAATAAGTTATCATATTCTACCTTTTGCTCATTACTATTTGATCCCTCCTCGGAAATAATAACAAACTAAAGCATTAATTATTAGATCACAAAATACTTATCCTTTAACGAAACAGTACCAATACGTAATTGGTTTACTGCTAACTAATACACATTTTTCTATTAGCATTTAATTTGAAAAAATAGTTACTTATATTATATTATAATTTTCCTATAAAAAAATCATTCTCAACTTAAATAAATAATTACCACAAACATAATATACCTTCCTTTAATTTCATATCTTAATAAATGCAGAATACATTCTACCTATAGAATGCATAATATTTCAGTATTTTAAGAAATTCAATTCTAGATCACGTGAGTTTCGGTTTCGGTTTCGCACTGAAAACCGGTTTCGACCGGACTAATATAAAACCTCCTCTTCAAACATTGTATCTATAAAAAAACGCATCAAAATCCGTTGCGTAGTTCAGAAGATTTTAGCATACATAGGGACAGTGACGAGAGAAAGCGACCTAGTTTTTATATTGTGATAGATATGTTCACTGAAATAAAAATAATGACCGTTGTTCTCAATACATATTTGAAAATTTAATGCTATGTGCAAAAATAGAAATGATTTCCTAAGACATTGTGATGCACATAACATAGATACAAAGGAACAAACATAATCTAATTCTTCCAACAACTAGACTGCGAAAGAATAAGTAAAGTCTTTATGGGACAATGTATGCGTTTTTACAACAAATCCCTGAGTAAACGTTCAGAATTTAACTATTAATAAATTTAAAGGTGAGTCAAGGAACGTTTATGATTAAAGTTATTACGATATTAATGAATTTTTAAATGATAACACAGCCTGGTAATGGAATGCTCGACTCAGGTCCTGTTTCAAAATGCATAATATGTAATGTCCAATTATCAAAATGTTTATTATTTTTAAAGATGACATAAAAATAGCCCTTGAGTTTCTTTCCCAGGTTCTTCTCAGGTCTGTGGCGTCTTTTCCGAACCAGTGGTAGTGTGTTTGACAATCAATAAGCAAGTGTAAATCTATATTGAATAAAGATATTTGAATTTGAATTTGAATTTGATACAACAATTAGCTAAACACAAAAACAGTATCGTTTATCAATACCGATTATCATTTAGCGAGTACTGATTGAAAACATATTTCGTGCGTAAAATAAATCGCATTACTAGCAACTGGCGTAATGTAAATCCACTTTGCGGATTTGCCTGACCTACCTTAGACTTAATGATTTCATGCAATCCCATTTTAGAGACACGAGCAAAAATAAATTACAATTTGCATTATCGTTACCCAAAATTTATAATAAAGAAAACCAATTGTTATTCATCTGTTTTCTTTTATATGTTAATAATTTTGTCATTTAATATGGTGGTTTAAAAATATCGTAGTTAAACAAAAGAGCAAGAATAAGAATATTTCAGAATAAAACAAGTAAATAATTTACTACGAGTCATCATCATCGTCATCATTATCATAAGCCTATGTTAATCCATTGCTGGACATAGGCCTCCCTAATACGCTTCTCCATTCAGGGTTTTAGACCAGTACCATGGACACGCTGGTCCAATGCGGTTTGGTGGATGGATCGACTTTTACATGCCCATCCGACGCACGCATCATCTTACTTTTAGACAATCAGTGATCGGCCCAAATTATCCTAACCACAGAAAACAACGATAACACAAAGTTGTTTCCGCAGGATCGAACACGGCCTCTTAAGGCAAAGTACATACCGCTAGTCCGTGGCCTAGCGGTATGCGCATATATCTGTAAGCGGTGGTTATTTAGACCTTTTTTTCCGAGTTCAAAATCTATAAAACAGGAAATATTTGCGCCCTTTTAAGAATTTAATAGAAATGTAGTATTAATGACATATAGTTTTAATAATATTATAATTCCGAAGTTTCTACCAATAAATTAGTAATTCATAAATTACACGTTACACTACGATAAAATTAATCTATTAGTCTGTACATTAAACTAAGTGCTAATAGTGCTATAACAATACGATGTTCTATCGTTAATCTTTTTCAATAACCAAACAATTTCACACACAAAAAGTAATAGAATTTTTTTTAGCGTGTACGTAATATACACTTAAAATTATGGTTTATGACCTAACTCATGACTATCATTAAGCTATCCATCAAATAAACAAATATATTTCTCAAAACAATTTTTTTTCTGCGCATTAAACAGCGGCGTGGCGATATGCTCTCTGAATATATTTTCATGCATATTTGTAAGACACCCTTCTTTATAAGTTTTCAATACATATAAATATATATTTTCTAGAACGAATAACACAACATTATCTAGTCCCAAACAAAGCAAAGACTGTACTATGGAAACTAGATAAATTATAAATACAGAACCTTACTTTTCTTTTGTAGATAAATACATGTTGAATAGATACAAACACCAAGACATCGAAAAACACTATGATCATCACACAATGTTTTCCCTAGGTGAGAATCGAACCCAAACCCTTTGGCGCATCGCTCAGGGTCACTAACCACAACGCCAAGCGGTCGTTATATAAATCATATGTTTAAACATTTATGGTACCTTTGGCATATAGCATATATATGCTATATATATAAAGGTACCATAAAATGTTTTTCCGATGGATCATTAAACTTTTAGCCCCATAAAACATAACGGCTTGTGCCTTATCTCTCAAACATATTGTATGCACTCGTAACCCAATGGGCCCATATTCACAGTTTACGATCGACATTCACGTTATAAGATTAAGGGGAAATACAAAAACATCTTTAAGGCAGCAATAAATATAACAATTACATGTTAAAATCGCTGTACACTTACGACGTGTCGACATTTTTGGATTTTGATTTTGATTTGTTTGTTTACAATATCTTTGAAAGGTATAAGGCATAAGAAAAAAAATAATGTTTTATGTATCTTAAACCATATAAAGGATGTTAATTGCAACAGTAGAAATTAAAAGACGGTATGGTGTATAAAACATAAACAGCTTAAAGTCACTGTGAAATTAAACTTATATATAGAAATTTTTTGAACAAAATAACTTATTTTACCATAACATTACAAATCGGCTAAAGTAGTCTATATTTAATCGCAAAAAAAGTCTCAATTTAATTTTCACCTTTTATAAATAAGGTCATGTCAACGTATTTAAGAAAATTATAACATTAAATTGCTTAAACCATTTTAATCAAATACCACATGCCCCTTTTAGTTTAATATAGTGCGCAATGTAAATGCAAAGTAACTACGCTAGCATGGATATAATCAGTCTCTGAATTGATGATTCCAAATGATTACCAGGTTTAATAATAAGATTATTCATTTTATATAACTTCGTAATGCTTTACCAGCTTTTCCTGGAAAATAAGAGAAAGTTATGAATAGTTGTAACCATATTTTTATTAAAATTTAGTAGGTACCAATATTTTTTATGTTTAACAAAATAATTGTTTACACTAAATTTTTTATTTCTAAAATAATATCACTTTATCATCAACTATATCAGAGAGGATTCGTTTATAACAGGATATGACTACGTCACTGGTATAACTTTTTTTTTATTTCTCTTTAATTAGCGTGATTAAAATACAAAGGAAAGCCTCTGGCTATGGCTGTGAGAAGCCCACATGAAGGCTTCAGAGACGAAGCATTCTCTCATCTCATGAACTTTTAAACAAATAATGAGTTAATACCGCGTTCTTGACTTTACTTTTCCAGGAAAAGTATAACTTAGTTGCATTTAATAACGTCAAACATGAAATCTTAGTGTTTGTTATTTTTATGTTATTGTTTTTCATTCAATTGTTCAGAGTGCAGTGTGTGCAACGTAATAATTCCTTTAAAAATAGTCTTACATTTTTAACGCCATTATATATAATAGCTGACCTCGATAATCTTGTTATTTATGTCCGTATCTTTTAATAGTACTATCTAATCCAACTATCAGTGCAGTTGTTCTTTTGGGTTTTAAAAATTACTCCATATAATATTTTAACCAGGATACATCGTTGATAGGATGCTGAGAACCACTTTACTTAAAATATAATGTCTGTCTGCTTGTATTATTAAAAATTCAATTCGAAATGTTGTTGGTGATTTTGGCTTACAGTTTAAAAGGTCTAATTTAGGCCTTTCAATATAAGAACTACTGCAACAATGTTCTCCGATAACCACAAAACGCTGCGTGTGTTGTTATATGGAGATATTTATCTCTGAAGTTTATGATTTAAGCAGACAAAACCTCGCAAGGGAACAATAATTAAACTGTCCACCTAGATGTGACGGCCCAAGCTGAGGCTCCCCACCTGGGGGCCTTTGGTGCAGTTAAGTCACTCGGTGTTTCCACATCCGTTATGTTTTAGTACGTTTTCTCCACAGGGCACGACATCCAGTCAAAAAACTATTAAATGAAAGTAAGGCGAAAAAAGAGGAAAAATGCGTATTACTTAACCAATTCCTAATCATATTTTATTTTTAAATAGTTCCTATTATTATTAATACAATGTAAATTATTATTAGGAAGAAAAATCAATGTCATACATTTCCAATTTAATAGTTTATCTTTCGTCAAGTAAAGTCGAGGCATAAAATAATAAACAACAAAAAATTTAATCAAATTAATTGTTACTTAGTTTTATTTTAAAGAACCGATTACAAATATGCGATACATACGCCATAGTGATTATTTACAGTACGTGGTTTATCTATATATATATAAAAGAGATTCCCACCTATATATCAACTCTGATTATGATATTTCTATAACCATAAGGCGTAGTGACTTTAAATTGGTAGGAATATTCCTTTCGCCGAGTAGAGGTCACCTAAGAACGGATTTTACGAAATTCCACCCACGAGGGGGTTCGGGGTTGCTAGTTCTTTGTTTTGCTTAATTTAACTTTTATCAAAATCTTCTATGAATTAAGAATTACCCACATGTAAACAGTTTAGTTAAGAGCATTCAATAACTACCTAGCTAACTACTCATTCCATTACACCAAAAATCTGTCACTGTATCACGTCTATTGACAAAATGTCGAACATGAACGCTCATGACAACATGATGGATAGGGTTTAGGTTTCATTAATCTATTAGTGCGGATATGACTCTGATGTTTTTTGTATGTGTTGTGTATATATCTTCATATATATAAATAGACACGATGGCTAACATCAAATGTTCTATTTATCTTGCTTAATTTAAACATAATAATGTTTATAAATAAATAATATATATGCATATAAACTGTTCAAAAAAAGCTTATTTAATACTTCATTATTCATCTTCATCTTTTATAGTCCACTGCTGGACGTGTAGGCCTTCTTCAATGGGCGCTAAAGCCGGCCGTCCATACTTGATCGCTGCCAATTTGAACAGGCTTACACGGAGATCAGCATCCACTTGGTGTGGGGTTGATCTACGTCTTCTTCCCAAACGTGGCCTCCACTCTAGAGTCATATTATCCCATCGACCATCCTTTCTTTGTACTACGTTATCGAGCCCATTGCCATTTCATGGCTCTATTCCTTCATTAATATCAGTTACATTCGTTCTTTGTCGAATTAATTCTTTCAATTTTAACCAACCAAGAGACTCTGACAATGCGCGATCTATTGCAGTCGAGCTACGCAAACTTGTGTTAAAGACTCTGTTTTTAGATTGGTTAAAGTCTTCGTTTTTAAACTCTGCGGTATCGGGAAGAGAGAATATGGTTTATCTTACTAAATCTGTCCAGCTCAACTAAGATTCTTCGTCGGCCTCCTTCTCGAAGCTGTGTCTTCCGAATTGTATTTAACACTCATTTTAGCAATATCTAGGAAAGATACTGCTAAAGTTTATATGTACAGAGAATATTTTCTTGTGTGTAAGATGGGATATTACTATTATGAATGTATAAATAGTCAAATTGCTAATTTAGTTAAGTGCAAACTAAAAAATATTGTGTTTATGTATTTAAATTAATATTTATTCATAGAGATACATATTAATTTAGATTTAACTTTACAATACATGATTTCTTTACTCGTTTGTGATGTAGCTTTAAGAGTTTATTTTTCGCGTAACAGATTATGACTCTACTCTTAATCTCTCTGTCTCACCCAATGGTTGAATGGGAGACTATGCCTTTGGCATTACGTCCCTTCTGTATGAGAAGTGTACAAAAGAGTAAAATAAATTAATATTAAATGCTAATGATGAGCACCAAGAATTTAAAATGAATAATTTTAATATTCTCTAACATAAACAAAGTTGGTAGGTATATCATATTTGTGAACAGTAAATAATGAGCCTAAAACATTTGAGAGCGCTAAGCGATATATATCAAACACTTTAAATTTTAAAGTAATGTTCCTCAAGCATAAAAAATTTAATGGACATTTTTGAAGTTATACTTCTTTAGGCGCGTTATGAAAAAATGATGAGGTGAAATTTTACGATTTGTGACACAAAATTAACAGTTTATAATGAAAACGGTGAAAATGTAATAAGGTCCATATTACATAGTGAGAAGGTTGATTTTGTGTAGATGATAATGGAGTTGTCGTTTTTATTGAAGTTATTTGCGATAGTTGTTGCATAATGTGCTCTATGAGTTAGGGTTAAGGTTCGTTTTTGGTATATATATATATATATATATATATATATATATATATATTATGATAATATATTTTATATTATAAATTTATATTAAATATATATATTAAATATATTATTATATAAATATATATAATATTTGTAATGATGTTTATTCAACTTGATATAATGGTAATATTTTTATTCATTTAATATATCAACATTGTGATTTATCTATGTAATACTTTTTAGATAAGCGCCATCTAGTGACACATAATCGAAAGCTTCTGATTTATAGTACCGCTGTACAAGTAAGCCTAACATCTCTGAGGAATTCTACATTTATAAGCAACATATAGCGCTGAACTACCAGTTATATGATATATCAAAGTACGTCTTGTGAATCCATAAATTCTTAATCGAATTATTTATGATAAGTTCTTGTAAATCTATCATCTTTAATTGTCTTAATTATTTTTGATTGATGTTACTTACTATTTGTGAATATTATTGAAAAATATTGTGGTTAACATTGTGATGTATCTATGTAATACTTTTTAGATAAGCGCCATCTAGTGACACATATTCAAAGCTTCTGATTTATAGTACCGCTGTACCAAGTAAGCCAACATCTCTTAGAATTCTACATTTGTAAGCGAACAGATGGCGCTGAACTACCAGTTATATGATATATCTAAGTACGTCTTTGAAAAATTGTGCTTATATACTTTTCAAGTGCTCCGATATAATTGAGGTTAACTATCCGTATGTATTATTTATTGTATTGTAATTAATTATTTGCATGCAATTAAAACTATTTTTAATGATGCCAAAAGTATAACTTCTCACCGCGTACATAAGTCACGCACCCATTTTTACCCACATTCAAATGTACTTGTGAGGCAACCTGACCTACATATGTGGTGAATACGACTGCAGCAAAAATTTAACTTAATAATTTACTTTCCGTAATATACGATGAAATAATTTAACAAGATGATGTTTAATCATATATATAGTTAAAATTAATAATTCAAAAATTTGAGTAAAGGTAATAAATACATTGGTAGAAAATTTAAAAATTAGCTCTTTTGACACTTTTGCTAAAAATATTAAAAAATTATTTTAAAGAGAAGTTTACCCTATAGGTAGATAACTAAATATAAAAATGGGACTATTTGCTTAATAAAATACGATAATTTTAGCTAAAGTTCGAAATCGAGAACTCGAGGATCGTTACTCTGGTTTAAGTACTATTTTAGTCAGTTAATAAGCTTTTATTCTGTAAAATCACTAATATTAACATATATAGTTAGTGTACTCACAACATCTAGGTTACAAAATAAAAAAAAATAAAGTCATTTTAAAAAAAGGTTGGAGAATATTCTTTTCAAAAAAATGTTCCAAGAAAAAGTATATTTACCATAGACAAATTCTCGGTCGAAAAGCGTCTAAATCGAGAACTTTAAACATTCTCCGGTTATTAAAACTTTCTGGCTTACTTGATTCAACTTAACTTTATTGCAGTTTATGTAGGAATATTCGAGAACCACGCTCTTAGTTTTCTCATTGTTTATTAAAATATCCACAACATACTACAAGAAATTACATCGCCTGGAAAGTTTTCATCGTTTTATAAGGAAGTAATTTTATTTTAAATGATACAGCAGTTTACATTAAAAAACAACAAATTATCCGTTTATTAAAGTGTTATTTTGAAAACTATGCAACAGTTCAAAAATTAATTACCGGACGCCTGCTTTAGTATAATCTGTTCACTTAAAACTACATAAAATTAAATTACTAAATTTGTATTATTCTGCAAGTAGAAACATCGGTAGGGTTAAAGGAATGTTTCCGCTCTATTCTACGATAGAGTTCTCTTCTGCGATAGAGTCTAGCAGGGTAGTGCTACAGCAGTGGCTAATTCTGCCATAAAGCAGCACAAAAACACTGCTATACTTTGGTTTAATTTAAGACTTACTATCCTTATAAATAGAAAAATCCATTGTTAGATTCGATAATTTGGGCAGTACAGCAAATTTATAATGTTTCTTATGTGACGATGTTTTGAATCATTTAAAACTATGTTAATGTAGATTGATAACTACTGAAATGTTTTTAAATATTCATATTAAGTATTATTTAGGACAAAAAATACACTGTTTTTTTACGGCCAAAGGAGATAAAATATTAAATCATCATCATCATCATCATCATCAGCCTGTGTTCGTCCACTGCTGGACATAGGCCCTCCCCTAATACCCACCCTTCCGATCTTGTTTCTCATCCAGCCCACCCGGCCACTTTGAATTCTCCTCCAATCTTGCCGCAGGGGCGTCCACTACGTTTGCCGACCTCGGTCTCCCCCAGAACTTTTCGTCCAGCGGTCGTCAGTTCTGCGGCAAATAAGGCCTGCCCTGGCACTAATCCTGGGCTTGTCGGTGATTTTGGTTCTCTTCGGATCCTCATTTCTGTGCGGTCCCAGAATACTCCAAACCCTCTCCATAGCTCGCTGAGCGACTTTAAATTTTGGACCAGTCAGACCGTAGTGTCGTCTCGGCACCGTAGGTCAAAACAGGTAGGACCACTGATCAACTTTCGATTTGAGGCTTTTGGGATGGGTGACGGGAAAACTCGCAAAGAAAAGCTGCCCGGGGAATCCTTCTGTTGGCCTCCCCTCAAAGTTTTTTTATAGTTGGAGCGTTTGCCCTAGGAAACGTATAAAACAACTTCGAGGTGCCTTAATTTGATCGGTCCCGGATCCGTGTGGGTTAAACGATTGGTTTTTCCCAAGTTCTCCGGAGACCATTGGGGAACTCAGAGGCTTTCACCATTTTTGCAGGTCCTTACGGTCTCAGCCATGATGACGATATCGTCCGCAAATCGGTGTGGATGTCTCGCCGTTCATTTATGCCGTTCCCCCAGTTGAGCGTCGAACATGTCCCAAGCGCGGGGGAACAATTTCGGAACGCGGCGTCTCCTTGTCTCCACACCGCGGTGCGGGGAAATCGTCTGCCCACTTTGGACACGAAGACTAGGGCGGCGTTGGCCCATCTCACATCTCGATATATCGCCAATCAATTTGGCACCGCTGAAGGACTCGAGGAAGACCGGGTCTCGTGGGTCAAAAGCCTTCTCATATCCACAAATGCCATGCACAGGGGCTGGTTATACTCATGTGTCTTTGTTAATCTTTGCCTCACTGTATGGATGTGGTCTATGGTGCTTAACCTCCAAAACCGGCCTGTTCTCGAAACCCTTCGTCCAGTTTTTTCGTCAAGACGATTCGAATGACCCTCGAAAACCATAGACATGACTCCGGGGCGATTTGGCCGATAGTTCTTCAAAGGGTTTTTCACCCCGGGAGAACAATAAATTAAACCCCTATGCCATCCTCAGGAGTTCTCCCGGAGAGAAGGGCAGAAGGTTAAAATAGACGGCGGGTCTTTTTCAGCACCGGTTTACCGGCGTTAAAGCTCCTCGTGACTCCTCCTCTCCCGGGGCTTTTCCATTTTGGGGTTGTCAAGGGCCCCTCGATTTCGTCAGGCCGATTTCTGGAAGATCCTCCAACCTGGCCGGGTAAGGTGGCTCGAAAATCCTTCTCATCCGGCTCCGGGTGTCTGAATTAAACGCTTGGTAAACCGGCTGTAAAGCTTTCAACCTCCGAAAGAACCTTTGGTCTAGAAGCGACGAAACTTCTCCCGTTCTCTTTGGTCAACTTCGTTAGATGGCTTCTTCAGGCCTGTTGTACAAGACTTTGGACCCCAGTTTTGCTCAATGGCTCTCTTGTATTGAGGCGTATTGGAGTGACGGAGGTCGCCCTTCCAACGGAGATGGTCTTGTTAAGAACCCGCTGTTCTAACGAAGGGACGGTTGGATCATTTCGTCGCTTAGCCATGAGATCTAGTGTTTCTCCCGAAAGTTTAGACTTTTTGCCCGTACGTCGCATACCGCAGAGTTTTGCACCCTCGTCCCGAAGAATTTCTACCACTCGATCGAGTTCCTCGTCCACGTCGATTGTATTTTCCAAGGCAGCAAATCGATTTTCCAGATTGATCTGAAATGTGCCAGGATCAATGATAGGCTGGAGCAGATTAGGCCGGAGCGTAGACTTCATCAATCGGGACCGTTCAAGCTTCAAATCTATATTCAGGGTGCCTCTCAGAAGTCGGTGATCACTTCCGGTCTTGAACCTTGTGATCACTGAGACATCCCTGAATATGCGCTTTTTGTCCGATATAATGAAGTCTATCTCATTTTTGGTCATAGTATCGGGGCTCAGCCACGTCCATTTCCTTGGGGCTGCTTCTTAAAGAAGGAGTTCATTAAGAACAGCCCCTCTCGATTGAAGCAATTGACGAGCATTTTCCCCCTATGATTTTTTCTCCCGTTACCATATGATCCTAGCATCGATTCGCTGCATGCCTGTACTCCTACTTTGGCGTTGAAATCCCCCATGACAACGTTGAAGTGAGCCTTGGTGGTGGTATGTAAGGCTCTTGAGATGTCCTCGTACATATCTTCGACATCATCATCCGGGTATGACGACGTTGGTGCGTACACTTGGATAATTTTCAGGCTGTACCTATTGGTTAGCTTTATCACAAGGTACGCAACCCTCGCCGACACACCGGATACTTCAATCACATTGTCAATGAGGGATTTATTGACAAGGAACCCGACTCCACCCTGGGATGGATTTTCTCCCTGCCTGAAGTACAGAAGATGGCCCGACTCTAGGGTTAGAGTATCCTCGCCCTCTCTACGGACTTCACTCAATCCCAAAACGTGCCATCTTATGCACCTCAGTTCCTCCTCCAGTTGGGCCAAATGAGAGTCTAGCCGTAGCGTGCGTCCGTTGTATGTCGCGATGGTCAATTTGTTGTGGCGGCCTACGTACTCCCGGGATTTAGCACCCCGCCCTGCTTACCGTGGCCGCCGCCTTGGCCAGGAATAGCAAGGCTACCGGAACTGGGGCGGGCGTTTTCGTCTCGTCATTTGGGGTTTTGGACCGTATACCCACCACGCTGGTCCAATGCGGGTTGGTGGGTGGTTCGCCAGAGCCTCGTTCGTTGCTTGTCAGGGTGCACCACGTGAAGGTGAGGTTGGCTTGGGTTCCTTAGATGTTGTGAGGATCCCTTACACCCATATTAAATAAAGTATATATATAGTAATTTAGAGGATTTTTAAGAATAACAATTCTGGTCGGGATTTCGTAATATTCATAAGGGACCGCTGACTTTGACCGAAGCAGAACTTTGCTGGCGAAAATTAAAGTAAATTTTGGAAGCGGCTCTGTAAGTTAGTGACGAGGTTAAGAATCAACACTCATTAAGATTTGGTCAGCATTTTGGTTTTGTTGTAGGTAGCTGTTTTTAGTATTTATGGAAAATATATATGTATGAGTGCCTCCGTAGCCTAGTGGTGTAGGCGTGTTAGTGGCTTAGAAACCGGAGGTCGTGGGTTCGAATCCTGCGGGGACTCAACAAATTTCATTGTTGTTTCCTAGTTGGTTAGGGCAATTTGGGTCGATCATCCAATTTTCTGAAAAGTAAGATGATCCATGCGTCGGATGGGCATGTAAAAAGTCGGTCCACCCACCAACCCTCATTGGACCAGCGTGGTGGGATACGGTCCAAACCCCCTAATGTATAGGTGTATTAGGGGAGGCCTATGTCCAGCAGTGGACTATCACAGGCTGATGATGATGATGATGATGATATATGTATAGTTGTAATTTACCTAACACACTCATATATCTTACTTGCTTATGCAATAATGCACGATAGTATACAGTTGTCTAGTATTTTTCCTAATTTAGAGCAGTTGAAAAGAATACGATAGTTAGAAATACCAAAACTACGCTTATAAAGTACTACCATCCTCCGGTTTAAAGGGCACTGTACCGTATCAATTTACTGGGTAACGAGACGTACATCCTATGCCTCACGGTAAGCGCGTTGTTGATACCCCGGCATTTCCGATGTCCTTGGATGTGGCTGACCACTT
>JAGSMT010001158.1:0-17922 GCA_029286875.1 Lamproptera curius
AATGATTGTGGATGTGAATGAATGGAAGGATGGATGAAGAGGATGGATGGAATGGATGAATGGATGGTGGATAATGGATCAATGGATGAATGGAATGGATGAATGGATGAATGGACAGACAATTGGATAAGAAATGGACAGGATGGAATGAATGGATGAATGAATGAATAATAAATGGATAAAAATAAATGGAATGAATGGATGGATAATGGAATGAATGGAAAGATGGATAGAATGAATGGATAAATGATATGGAATGACAGATGGATGGAAGGATAAGGAATGGAATGAATGGATGGATGGATGAATGGATGAATCAGATAATGATTGGAGATGATAGATGAATGGATGGATGGATGATGAAGAAAATTTGGGATGGATGGATAAGGATGGAATAGATGGAATGGATGAATGAGAGATGGATGGAATGAATAAATGGATGAATGGATGATTGTGGATGAGAATGAATGAAGAATAAATGAAATGAATGAATGGATGAATTAATAAGATGGATGAATGAGATGATGAATATGGATAGATATGATAAGAGAAGAATAAGGGGATGGAATGGATGGATGGAATGGAATGAATGAATGGACGATAAGATTAAGGATAATGATGAATGGATAATGGATGAATAGATAAATGGATAACCAAGATGGATGAATGAATAATTGAATAAATGGATGATGAATGAATAATGGAATGAATGGATTAGAGATGAAGGAATGGATAATGATATAATGGATGGATGGATGGATAGATGATAGATAATGGATTATGGATGATGAAAATGGGTGATGATGAAATGGAATGAATAGATAGATAGATGGATGGAATAAAGAATATTAAATGTTGGATGGAAGAAATATTAAATGGAATGGATGGAATAAATGGTTGGAAATAAATGGATGGATTTGTTAATTGGAATTGGAATGGATAAATGGAACGGAATGGAACAATGGAATGTTAGATAAAGAGATCCGGATAATGCATGGAATGGAATGGATGGATAGAATCAATTCAAAATTAAGTGGAAAATAAATGGAATGATCGGATGGATGATAAATGGATGAATGAATGGAATGGAATAAAGAAAGAAAATGGAATGCATGGATGGATGGATGGATTGGAATAATTATTGGAATGGATGGATTAATTGGAATGGAATTTTGGAATGAACAAGATGAATGTATAAATTGTGGGAATGGAATGAATAAAGAGATAGTTGGATAAAGGGAATGATTGGTTGGAACCTGGAATGGAATGGAATAAAGGGAATGAAGAAGGATGGAATGGATAAATGATCGGAGGATGGAAATCAGATAAATGGATGGATGGAATTGGATTAATCAATAATTAATTGAATAAAATGGATAGATGATTGGGATAAATGGGAATGGATAGACAAAAATTGAATGAATGAATGAATGAATGGAATGAATGATCGAATAAATGAATAATGAAGAACGGAAGGAATGAATGAATGGAAAGTCGAATGAATGGTTAATAATTTAATAAATAAATAAATGGAAATTGGAATAATGAACAATGAATGGAATGAATAAATGGATGATTGGAATGGATAGATGGAATAATGATTGGAACGAAATTGGAATGGAAGTTATTGGATGGAATGGAAGTTGGATGGAATGGAATCAATAATAAGGAATTAATAAATAAAGAAATGGATAGATGGATGGAAGGATGAATAAGTTTGTTGGATGGATGGAATGATTGGAAAATTATTGGATGGAATGGATTTAAAATGGATAAATGGTTGTTGGTTTGGAATGGAATAGATAGGGAATGATTGGGATGAAATGGATGGATGATGGGTTGGATGGATGAATAGATGGATGATCGAAATGGAATGCGTAATGGATAGATGGATCAATCAATCAATCAATGAATTAAATAAATAAATAAATGAATGATCAGATGGATGTATAAAATGAATAAAGGCTGAATCAATAATTAAATAAAATAAATTTTTGAATGAATGAATGAATGAATGAATAAATGAACGAATGAATGAATGCATGAATGAATGAATGATTAATAAATAATTGAATGAATGGAATAATTGGGCAGATGAATGAATGAATAGATAAAATAATGGATGAATGGATAGTGGAATGAATGAATGAATAATATGAATGAAATGAATGAATGGATAATGAATGAATGGATGGATGAATAAAGAATGGATGGATGGTAGATGAATGAACGAATGTTTTAATTGGAATAATGTATGGAATGGATGTTTAAAATGGAATGGAATGGATGGATGGAATGGATGAATGGATGAATGAATGGTAAATTGGATGGAAGAAATGTTTTAATAAAATGGAATGGAATGTTGGAGGATGGAAGATGTTTAAATGGATAATGGATGTTGGATGGAATGGAAATGAATAAATGGATGGAATGGAATGTTTAAATGGATAACAATAATTGAATGGAATGAATTATTGGAATGGATGGAATCAATAATAAAATGAATATATTGAAATGAATGAATGGAATGGAATGGATAAAATTTAAATGGAATGGAATGATTAAATGGTTATTGGAATGAACAAATGGAATTTATAAATTTGGAAAATGAATAAATTAATGAATGAATGAATGAACGAAATGAAATGGAAATGAATGAATTGGAAAAATATTAAAGATGAATGATTAATAATTATTAAATGAACAAATAAGATGTATTTAGAATGAATGGATAAATTAATTGAATGGAATGGAATGAACAGATGAATGAATGGAATAATGATTGGAAAAATTAATGAATGAAAGGAATGAATAAATTATTGAATGAAGAATGATTGAATAAATTATTAATGAATGGAATAATTATGGAATGAATGGAATGAATGTATAAATTAAAGAAATGAATGGAATGAAGGAATGATCAAATGAATGGAATGGAATGGTGGAATAATTGAATGAATGATCAATTATTGGAATGGAAATGTCGAGATTATTGAATGAATGGAATGGAATGAATGATCGAATAAATGAATGAACAATGAATGAATGAATGATCAGATGAATGAATAAATAAAGGAATGATTTGAATGAATGAATGAATGAATGATCGAATAAATGAAAGAAGGGAAAGAACAGAAATGATTGAATAAATGAAAGAAGAATGATTGGAACGAATAATTGAATGAATGAATTATTGAATGAATGAATGAATGGTGGAATGAATGAATTATTGAATGGAATGAATGAATGATTGAATGGGAAAAATCAATAATTAAATAAATAAATAAATAAATGGATAGGGATAAGGATGAATTATTGGATGAATGGATTGAACAGATTTATAAAATAAAGGATGGAATGGATAAAGGAATGATCAGATGGATGGAATGAAGATTGGATAAATGGAAATTAATTATTGGATAGATGGAATGGAATAATGGATGGATGGAATGGAACAGATGAATAATTGGAATGGAATGAATGGTTGGAATAAATTAATAAAGGAAAGAAGAATAAATTATTGGAATGGAATGGACCGGTTGAATAAATGGAATAGTTATTGGAATGATTGGAATGGGTTATGGAATGAATAAATGGAAATGTATAAATTTATAATGAACGAAAAATGGAATGGAATGAATAAAAAGGAATGATTGGATGAATGGATGGAATGGAATGATCAATAAATTAATTAATAATTGGATAAATAAATGGAATAAATGGATGGATGGACGGAATAGATGGTGGATGGAATATTGGACAGATAATTGGATGGATGATTTTTGGAATGAATGGAATGGAATGATTAAATGGAATCAATAAATGGAATGGTTTATAAATAAAAGAATGGAATGGAAGGAAGGGGAATGATCCGAAAGAAGAATGAATAAATGGAATGAATGTATAAAATAAAGATGGAATAATAAGGAATGATCGGATGGAATGGAATGATTGGATAAATAGATGAATTAATTTAAGATTGGATAGTTATTGATTGGAATGAATGGAATTATAAATTATTAAATGGAATGAATGAATGAATGATGGGGAATTATTAATGTGGTGAATGAATGGATATGGGGAATAAAGGGAATGAACAAGATAATTAATGGAATGGAATAAGGATGGAATGGTGGATGAATAAATGAATGGATGGATGAATGGAATAAGATGAATGGAATGAATGGAATGAACAGATGTTTTAATAAAGTGGATAATTGGATGGATGGAATGGATGTTTTGGATAATGAATGGATGGTGGATGAATGGATGAATAAATGGAATGGAAGGATGTTTAAAGGTAGAATTGAATGGAATAAGATGGAATTGTGTTGTTTGGGTGGAATGGAATGAATGGAACAGATGTTTAAATGGAATGAAAGGAATGTGTGGAATGGAATAGATGGAATTGATTGGAATGGAATGGAATAATTGGAATGAATGGAACGAATAATTTAAGATGGAATTATTGGAATGGATGAATGAATGATTGAAAGATGGATCAAAATAAAATGAATATATAAAATAAATAATAATGAATAATGGAATAAAATAATTAAATAAATGGAATGATTGGAATGGATTAATTGGAATAACAAATGGATATTTAAATTGTGGGAATTGGAATAATAAATTAATTGGATGAATGAAGAAATATTGGATGGAGGAATGGATGATTGGATAAAATGTTGGAAATGGATGGAATGATTGGATATTATTGGAAGAAAGGTGGATGTATAAGGTTGTTGGAATGGAATGAATAAATTAATGGAATGGATGGAAAGACGGATGGATGGATGAAATGAATGATTGGATGGTTAATGGAATGGAAGGAATGGAATAAATTATTGGATGGATAAGAAGTTGAATAAATTTTGGATGGATGGAAAGATTATAAGGATGAATGGATGGATAAGAATTAAAAATGGAATGGAAAAAGGAATGATCAAGATGGATGAATGAATGATGGAATAATTGGAATGGAATCAGATTATTGGAATGAATGAATGATCAAATTGAATAAATGAATGGATGAATGATCGAAAAATGAATGAACAGATAATGAAGAATATCAATGAATGAATAAATAAAGGAATGATTGAATGAATGAATGAAGAATTGATCTAATAAATGGATAAGGAAGAAGAATAGTTTGAATTAATGAATGAATGAATGATTGAACGAATAATTGGATAGAATGGTTATTGGAAGGATGGATGGATGGTGAATGGATAATTGGATAATGGAATGGAATGATTGGATGGATGGATGTGATTAAATAAATAAATAAATAAATGGAATGGAATAATGGAATGGATTTTGGATGGATGGAATAAATGGACGGATGTATAAAATGAATGGATGGAATAGGGGATGATCGGGGAATGGATGATTGGAATAAATGGATGGATTAATTATTGGATGGAATAATGGATGGATGGAATGAATGGAAAAGAATGAAAAATTGGATGGAATGAATGATTGGAATCAATGGTTAAATGGACCAAATGGAATGGAAGTGGGAATGGATGGAATTGAATAAACAATTATTGGTTTAAATTAAATGAATGGTGAAGGAAAATATAAATAAAAATAAATAGATGGTAAAACAATCAATAAATAAATAAAATAAATGTTAAATAAATAAATTGTAATATTGGAATAAATAAATCATTAAATTGGAATGGATAATTAAATAAATAAAATAAAAATAATTTGGTTTTGGGATTATTGTTAATAATAAATTAAGTTATTAAATAAATTAAATTGATTAGATGGATGGATAAGGTTAAATGGATTATTGGATGGATGGAATAGGGGGGATGGATTAATTAATTAGTTGATTGGAAGGATAGAATGGATGGATGGAATAATTTTTGTTTCCTGTTTAATTTCCTCAAATGCCTCTCTCACGCAAGGTTAAGGTTAGGTAACCAGGAGTGGGTTTTAAGGAGGTTAGTAATAAGGGAATATTCTTGATGAAACTTCCCAAATAACCTTTGGTCCAGGAAAGATTGGGCGGTTTAAGGTTCTTTGGGTTTGGAAAGGTGGCTCAGGCTGAAATCTTATCTTCAAAATTTATCTTTAACAACATATCTGATAGTTAACGTTCTTCTGTAAGAGTGGCGTTTTTCCAGTTAAGGTTCAAGTCTTACTCTGGGTCTAATTTTAAATGGATTTTATAAGGTGGAAACTACCTTAATTGGTTGGGTAAAATAGGGTTATATAGGTGGGTTAATGGGTAATCATCCAAAATGGGTCTCTTGCTCAATTGGTGGAGCGGTTGGAAAAACAGATTGATTGGAGACAATCCAAATGGCTCTTAATTAAAATCATTGGCCTGTTGGGTCCAAAATGGTGTACTTCCGGAAACTTTCGGGATGTTACTTCCATGGAAATCATTTTTTAAGTCAAGGCGTGAAAAGAAATTACGTGCCTCAGCTATCTATCTGGTCTTCTATAAATTGGAAATCTCTTCTTGGTTATCTTGCTATTAAGTCCTCCTTTAGTCTATGCCAAATCGGTTTGGCCATCTTTCTTCTTAAGCTAAACCAAATGGGACCAACCAAAGTCACCTAGAGCTAGGTATTAAATTCCATCATTAAACCATTCCTTATGCTTTACAAATTTTAATTCAAGGGTGATAGTCTTCTAAGGTTCTGGCCAAGGAGGATTCATTTTGATTTTTTTCAAATTATCGAGGTCTTCTTCCCATTTCGCGTTTGGTTCTTAATTAGATTTTTGCTTCTCCCCAAAGCTTTGGGCATTCAATGTTAAACTCTTCCTCTTTGTTGATCCTGGTGTTGTGGATGCAGGATCCTCTTGGCAACAATATCAGCACCGGGTGAAATTCAATTTCACTACATCTAATTATGGGTTTCCAGAATAATGTCTACGGGTATATCGTCATCAACAACTTGCAGTGTTGTTTGCAAAATAACAATCATCAATCCTGAACCCTGGCTGTGAATAATCCGTCGTTCCCATGTTCCAGTAATCCCATTAGACTGATCACTGACTCAGGAATTATAATCAAGAACCATTTTAAATGTTGTATTGAGATTCTTTTCAGGTTAAACATCACTGCCGTATCTTAATACAATCTTGCCTTCATTTATCTTGATCTTTATAGGGTGTAGAACTTTCTTTCTCAACTTTAATTGAATATTCGGTCTTCTTTGTGATATCAGGACATTAGTCGTCTTGTGTCCCAAGTTTTTTATCAAGAAACACTTTATTCCTTTGTGCGGATTAGACGATTGATGGTCGGTATCACCGCAGTTAAAACATCTCATCTTTTTGTGGGCTTCAAATAATCTTTGTGGGCCGTGTTTGATGGCCGATCTTTGGAACCAGACTCTTGTTTTAATTTTTTGGAATCCATCAAATCTAAACTTTCCGGAATTCCTCTTCTTCCATATAGTAATTGATTTTTGGCTTTCTATCCATCACAAATTTTCCATAACAGCTTAATCTTCAGTAATCACCCAGAAAATGAAATTTCAGTGGGAAAGGAAATTTGGTTGGGAGTTTTCTTGGGATCCTATCTTGCCCGTGCAGCAATCGTTTTTGGATGGTGGCCTAATTTTCTACAAAAATTCTTTTTTAAATAAAAACCAACTGTCCCATGGACAAACCCTGGCCAAAATTTTAATCTGAGGGGTGATTGTACAGGGTCCAATTAATGGTCTCTTGGCGTAAATAATTTTTTCTCAATTGTATTCCATTGCATTGGTCCGGCAAACATCCCAAACTCGTGGTCCATGTTTCAATGGGGTTGAATTTTGTCTCCCGCTAAAGAGGCTTGACTTTTAAATCACTAAAGAATATCCTTGAAGTGGCAGTTGCGGGTAAACAGTCCCGCTATATTATTATCAATAAATAAATAAATAAATAAATTAATAATTCTAAAGAATAAATGATTGAATGAATGAATGAATGAATGAATGATCGAATGAAGGAATGAAGAATTATTGAAATGAATGAATGAATGATCAATGAATGAATGATAAAAGAATGAAATAGTTAATGAGTAAATGATCGAATAATAAATCAATAATTTAATGAATAAATGAATGAATGAATGAATAAAAACATTAAATGAATAATGAATGAATGAATGAATGAATGAATGAATGAATGAATGAATAAGAATGGAATGGATAATAAGATGGAATGAATGAATGATCGAATTAATAAAAAATGAATGAATGATCGAATGGTGAAGAATTAATAAATGAACGAAGAATGAATAAATTGAACGAAATGAAGAATGAATGGAATGAATGATCGAACAGATAATTGGAATGAACCATTATTGGATGAATGGAATGGAAGTTAAAAAGAATTGATGGAATGAATGGAATGAATGATTGGAATGAATAATGAATAAATGGAATGAATGATCGAATGAATGAAAAATAAATGAATGGAATGAAGAATGGAATGAATGATCCAATAAATGAATAATGAAAGGAACAGATAGATAGTTAATGAATGATTGAATGAATGAATGAATGGAATGAATAAATGAATGAACAGTGAATGAATAATAAATGATTGAATGAAAATTAAATGAATGAATGGAATGGAATGAATAAATGATCGAATGAATGAATAAATGGATAAATATCCAAGATGGAATAAATAAAATAAAATGGATGGAATGGAATGGAATGGATAATGATCGAATAAATGGAATGGATGGAACAGATGGAATGGATTAATGGAATGATTGAATGAATGGAATGGATGGAATAATAAATGGATGAACAATTGGAATGGATGAATGGATGAATAGTGGAATGATCAGATAAATGGAATGAATGGAATGGGAAGATGAATGGAATGGAATGATTGGAACAGATAATTGGAATAAATTAATTATTGGAATGGATGGATGATTTGGATGGATGTTTAGGTTTGGGAATCAATGGAAATAAATGAATGGAATGGAATGGAATGATCGGATGGAATGGAATGATTGATCAAATGAATGAATCAATATTAAAATGGAATAAATAATAAATGAATGGAATGAATAAAATTTAAATGGAATGGAATAAATGAACAATATATTAAATGGATGGATAATGAATGGATAGAACGAATAATTTATGAATGATGATTGGTTAATAAATAATTGGAATGGATAAATGGAATAGAACAGATAATGGAACAAGTCAGATGAATGAATTAATAATTTAATAAATAAATGAATGAATGAATGGAATAGACAGAAAAGTGGAAATTGGATGGAATGATTGGAATGAATGAATGGAATGGATGGATGGATAAGGAAATTAAGATGGAATGAATAAGGGAATGATCGAATGGATGAAAGGATGATCGGATGGAATGGAATGATCGGATGGAATGAATGGAATAATAATGGATCAAAAATTAAATGTAAATGGAATGAATGATGGAATGAATGGATGGATAACAAGATTATTGAATGGAATGGAATGGATAGATAAATTATTGGAATGGAATAAATGGAATGATTGGATGGAATAGTCAATATTAAAATGGAATAAATAAATAAATGAATGGAATGAAAAATATTAAATGAATGAATGAATGAATATAAAAGAATGAATAATTAGAATAAAGAAATAATCGAATGAATGGAATAAGATCAATGGAATGAATAAATGAATGAATGAATGAATCAATAATTAAATGAATAAATGAATGGAATGATGGAATGAATAAAGAATAATGGAATGGTCAATAATTAAATGGAATAAATAAATGGAATGATCGGATGGATGTATAAATGGATAAGATGGAATCAATAATTAAATGGATAAATTAATTGGATGGAATGATTAAATGGTTGGATTAAAAATTGGAATGATTGGATGGAAGGATGGATGAATGGAATGGATGAATGAATGGAAATGGAATGAATGGGCCGGATGAATGAATTGGAATGGATGAATGAATGGAACAGATGGAATGCGGATGAATGGAATGATTGGATGGAATGGATAAATGGATGAATGGATTTGGAAATTAAAGGAATGGATGAATAGGGATGATCGGATGAATGAATGGAGTAATGAATGGAATGATCAATGGATGGATGAATGGAATGAATGAATCAATAATTAAAATAAATAGGGGAATGATTGGGAATGGATAAGGTAGACGTTAATGAATGAATGGAATAATGAATAAATTTTGGAAATTGAATGGAATGATCAATAATAAATAAAATAAATAAATAAATGAATGGAATAAAATAAATGAATAAACGAATAAGACAAATTAAATGGAAGAAGAATGGAATAGATGAATGAATGACTAAAAGAATGAATAATTGGAATAAGGGAATTTAGGATGGAATGGAATGGATGATCGGATGAATTTGGAATGAATGGATGAATGAATGATCAATTTTGAATAAATGGATGGAATGATGGAATGAATGGAATGGAAAACAGAATTATTGGAATGGAATGGAAAATGGAATAAAATAAATGATCGGATGGATGGAATGGAATGAACAGATGGATAAATAAATGGATGAATGATCAGATGGATGGAATGGAATGATCAAAATAAATCAAGTTTAAAATGAATAAATTAAATAAATGGTTGGTTGTTGGATAGATGGAATAAATGAACAGATGAAATGAATGGATAGTTAATGAATAAATGTTATTGGATGAGGTGGAATTATTGGACAAATGGATGGAATCAATGGTTAAAGAAGATGAATGGGCGGGATGGAATGAATATATGGAATGGAATGAATCAATTTAAATGGAATAAATTGAACGATCAGATGGTATTAAAATAAATGAATGCCAGGTCAATAATTAAAATTAATAAATTATTGGATAGATGGAATAAATGGTTAAATTAATTATTGGAAGTTGCATGAATGAATGAATGGAATGGAATGAATGAATGAATGAATGAATGGAATGGAATGAATGAATGAATGAAGGAAATTAATGAATGAATGAATAAATGGATTGGAAGGGAATAAGGAAGAATGAATGGTGAATGAATGGATGGATAATTGAATGAATGGATGGAAAAAGGAAGTCAGATGAATAAATGGATTGCATGAATGGAATAAATTGGAATTGATCAGATTAATGGATGGATGAGAAAGGAACAGGTGGAATGATCAGATAAATGGATGGATGGAAAGAACAGATGAAGAATTAATGAATGATTGGATGGAATAGAAGAATAAATTAATGAATGAAAGAATGAAAAATTATTGAATGAATGGGGTGAATAAATGATTGGAATTGAATGGATAGATGATTGAATGGAATGAATCAATATTAAAATGAATAAATAAATAATGGAATGAAAAAAAATATTAAATGAATGAATGAATGAACAATATATTAAATGAATGAATGAAGAATGAATGAATGGAAGAAGAATGAATGAATGGTGGAATGAATGAATGAATAAATGAATGAATAAAGGAATGATCAATAATTAATGAATGAATGGATGAATGATCATAAAGAAGGAAATGAAGAAGAATGAATGATCGAATAAATGGAATGAATGAAAGAACAGATGAATAATTAAGGATGATTGGAATAATAATGATTGAATAAATTAATGAATGAAAGGATGAATAAATTAATTGGAATATGAATGATTGGAAAATTAAAATGAATGAAGTTGGATGAATGAATGGAAAATGGATGGAATAAATATATATGGAATGGAGATGGAATTATAAATTAAAAATGGATGAATAGGGATGATCAAGATGGATGATGGATGATCAGATAAAATGGATGGAAAGGATGGAATCAATCAAAATTAAATGAATAAATGGTAATGATGGAATGAATAATGGAAAAAACAATTATTTGAATGGATAATGGTAATAAAAATAATAATAAATGAATAAATAAATTATCGATGAATGAATGATGAACGATAAATAAATGAATGATAATGATCAGATGAATAAGATGATCAAATGATGAATCATATTAAGGAAAATAAAAATGGATTGTTTTGGTGGGATGGTAATGGACGAATGATGGGAATGAATGATTAATGGAAATAAAGTGGATGGATGGATGAATCAATAATTAATAAGGATGATGGATGCATGGATGAATGGATAAAAATAAATGGTTATTCAGATAATTGGATGATCAATGGATGTTAAAGGGTATGGGATCAATATTAGTTGGTTTTGGATGGAATGGTAGAAATTTTATTTTGGATGATTGTGGATGGATGGATGGAATGATTGGAATGAATGAATGGATGAATGGATATTAATGGGAAATGGATAAATAATGAATGGATGGATGAATAATAAATGAATGAATGAATGAATGATAATGAATGAATAGATTAATGGATAGATAAGAATAAAGGGATGATCAGATATTAATGGTCATGGATGAATAAATGAATGATAATAAATGAATGAATGAAGGAACAAATGAAGATCGGATAAATGGATGGAGAAAAGATGAATGGAAATGAAATTGGATAATAGATGATTGAATAATTAATAAATGGAAGGAATGGATAAATTATTGGATGGATAATTTTGGATGGATAATAATGGATAAATTTTGAAAGGATGATTGGATGGATGGATCAGTATTTGAATAAAAAAATAATGGATGGATGAAAAATTTAATGATGGATAATGAAATATTGGAATGGATGGATGGATGAATGGGTGGATGAAAGGAATGTGAATTTAATGAATGGATGGATGAAAAATGGATGATCAGAAATAATGATAAAAGAACAATGAATGATCAATAAATGAATGGATGAAAGAACAGAAGATGGATTTGAATATTGGAATGATGAATGTTGAATAAATTAATGAAATAAAGAATAATAAAATTGGATGAATGAATGATTGGATAAATTTTGGATGATGAATGAATGGGAAATGGATGAATGAAAAATAAATGGATAAAATTTAAATGGGAATGGATGAATAAAATATTTTGGATTAATGAATGAATGGATGAATGACTAAAAGAAGGGAATTTGGAATAAAGGAATAATAGGATAATGAATGGAAGTCAGATGGAAATGAATGAATGAATGATGATAGATAGATAATAATTAATGAAAATGGATGATGTGAATGAATGAATGAAAGAAAGTTATTGAATGGAATGAATGGATAATAAATTTTGGATGAATAAATAAAAGGTAAAATTAGTAATGGATGGATAGAGAATTAATGAAAATAAATGGATGGATGGAAGAAATGGATAATTGGATGGAAGGATGGGGTGCATAGATGGATGAATACCAAAAAAGGGGATAAATGGAATAAAGGGGATGATAGATGGTTAATGGATGAATGGATGAAAAAATGATCGATAAATGGAAATGGATAGAAAGAGGTAATTGGAATGGACAGATGGGATGGATGGATGATCAGATGGGAAATTATAATTTAATTAAATAAATAAATGAATGATGAAAATGGATGATGAATGAAGATGATTGAATGAATGGAAGGATGAATTTTGGATGGATAAATGGATATTGGATATTAATTGGAAGAAGAATGGTGTATAAATTTGGAAATGAATGGAAAAATAATGGATGAATGAATGAAAATGGATGGATGGATGATTTAAATTAATGGTGAAGAATGAATAAATTATTAAGATGATTGAAAAATTATTGGAATGATAGATATTGAATAAATAAATGAATTGAATGATTGGTAATTATTGGATGGATAGATGAATGATAAATTAATAATGAACAGATAAATGGGAAATGAATGGAAATGGATGGAAATAATGGAAATGCATGGAATGAATGAGACAGTGGGAATGGAATGGATGAATGATAAAAGATGTTGATGGATTTTTGAAAGGTGATATTGAATGGAATAAAAAAGATGGAATTTAAAATGGAAGAATGGAATATGAATGGATAAAAATGATTGGAGAATAAATGGATATTATTGGATAAGATGATTGGTTATTGAAATGGAGATGGATAATTTGAATAGATGGAATGAAGGATGAATACGATAAATGGATGGAATGGATGATCGGGATAATGGGAAATGTGGATAATAAATGGATGATGGATGATAACGAATGATGGTTTTGGATGAATGGATATTAAAGGGATAATTGGATGGATAGATTGTTAATGGATAATGATTGAATGAATGGAATCAAAAATAAAAAATGAATAAATAAATAAATGAATGAAGAAAAGTAATGGATAAAAAATTAAATGAATGAAGAATAAATAAAATTATAAAATAAAATAATGTGGAATATAGATGAAAATGGATGATTGATAATTGTTGGATAATGAATGATTGGATAATTATTGATGAAAATGAATTAAAGGTGTGGAAGGATGAATAAATGGAATGATGAGATGGATGGATGGATGATGGAGATTTAAATTATTAATGAAGGAAAGATGGAAAATTAATGGATGAATAATTGGATAGTTATGGAATGAATGGATGATTAAATAATGGATGTTTGAATGAGGATGAATAAAGGGGAATAAAGGGAATGAACGATGGGAATTAATAATAATAAAGTAGATGAATGAATGGGAAATGATTGAATAAATGGATGGATTAATTATTGGAATAATTGGATGAATTGATTGGATGGATGGATATAGATTATATAATGGAATGGAATGGATGATGTTTGGATTAAATTGAATGAATGAATGGAATAGATGAATGAATGGATAGATGAATAAATGAATGAATAATGAATGAATATAAAAGAATGAATGAATGAATAAAAGATGATCGAATGAAGATGAATGAATTGAATGAATGATAGAATGAATAAATTATTGAATGGAATAAATAAATGGATAAATGATCAGAATGAATGAATGGATAGACGAATGAATAAATGAATGATGAATGATCAGATGGATGGATGAATGATCAAATGGATGAATCAATATTAAATGAATGGAATAAATAAATGGATGGAATGGATGGAATAAATGGATGGAGGAATGAATGGATGAATGATCGAGATGAATGATTAATAATTTAATAAATGATGGATGGAATGGATAATGACAGATGGAGGATGGATGATGGCGGATGGATGGATATTAAATAAAGAATGGATGATTAAAGGGATGATCAGATGGATGTTAAATAAATGAATGGATGTAAAATAAGAATGAATGGATGGAATGATCGAATGAATGAATGAATGATCGAATGAATGATTAATCAATGAATGAATGAATGAATGAGTGAATGAATCAAAATTAAATGAATAAATGAATGATGGAAGAAATAATGAAAGACGAATAATTGAATAGATAGAATGATGGAATGATTGGAATAATGAATGAATGATGATGATTGAACAATAATTGGAATAAATAATTATTGAATGAAGATGATTGGAATGGAATGTTTAGTTGGAGATCAATGAATAAATGGATGGAATGGATGAATGATCAGGATGATGAATGTTGATCAAATGGATGAATCAATAAGATGGATAAATAGATAAGATGGAATGAATGGATAGATATTAATGGATGGAATAGGATGACAATTATAGTTAAAATGAATGGATGGATGGATGGAATGGAATAAATGGATGATTAGTTATTGGATGGATGGAATAAATGAAGGATGAACGGATGGATGTATGGATGAATGATCGAATGAATGCTGGATGAATGAATGGATGAATCAATCAATAAATGGAATGATCAGATGAATTATAAATGAATGAAGGCATGAATCAATTAAATGAAAAATTTTTGAATAAGGAATGAATGAATGAATAAATGAACAATGAAGAAACAGAATGATGAAGTTGAATAATTATTGAATAATGAATGATTGATGAATTATTGGATGAACAGATGGATTAAAATTTAATAGGTGAATGAATAAATGGATGAATGATAGGGGAATGATATTATTGAAGAATGGAATGGATGAAAAGGAATGATCAGACAGATGAATGGATGATCGAAGGAATAATTATCAGATGAAGAATGAAATAGGGAATGAATTATTGAAGATGAATGGAATGGAAAAAGGGATGATCAGACGATGGATGGATGAGGGATGGTTATCAATGGATGGATGAATGAATGTTGGATAATCAATAAATAAATGATAATGGAATGAATTAGAATGAATGGGAAAAATGACGATTATGGATGAATGGATGATGGATGAATGGATGATGAAGAATGATCAATAAATGGATGAATGGAAAGGGAACAATGGATGAATGGATGATGATCAGATGGATAATTAAAATTTAATAAATAAATGGAAATGAATGAACAGATGAAGAATGAATGAATGATTGAATGAATGGATAAGATGATGAACAATAATTGGATAAATGTTATTAATGAAATGAATGATTGAATGATGAAGATGTTGGATAATAAATCGTAAAAAATGAATAAATTAAATTGGGAAGATGAATGGAATGAATGGAAGAATGAATAAAATAATTAAATGGATGGATTAGATTATTAATGAACGGAATGGAATGATGGGTTATTGGAATGGAAGGAATTGGAAAATTATTGGAATGGATGGATGATTGGATAAATGATGGATTGGAATGATTGGATAATTTTGGATGGAATGGAATGGATTAAATTATATAAGGAACAGATGGGATGGATAATGAATGAATGGAACAGATGGAATGGGCCTGGATGAATGAATGATTGGAATGGATAGATTAGATTGAAATTGGAATGATTGGTTGGAATTGAATGAAGATGGAATGGTGAATGGAATGAAAGAGAGAATGATCAATTAAATGGATGAATGATCAATGGAATAAGAAAAATTGAATAAATAAATGGATTAGATAAATGAAACGAATGGATCATGGAATGGAAAGGAGAGGATTAGACGAATTTGGAATAGATAGTTATTGGATGAATGGAATGGAAATTGAATAAATCAATTATTGGAATAGATAAATTGAATTGGATGAATAAATCAATAATTTGAATAAATAAATAAATGGAATGGAATGAGAATAAATGGAATGGAATGTTTAAATTAAAGGAATGGAATTGGATAAAAGGGAATATCAGATGGATGGAATGGAATAAATTAATTAAATTATAAAATAAAGGAAGATGGAATAAAGGGAATCAGATGAATAAAATGGAATGATTGGAATGAATTATTGAATGGAATGGAATGATTGGATGAATTATGGGAATGGAACAGATGGATTTATGGGGTTGGGAGAATGAATAAATAAATGAATGAATGGAATGGAGAAAATGGAATGAATGGATGGAAAATGATTGAGAAAATTAATGGAGGAAGGGAGGTTTATTGAATGGAATGAATGATTGGGATTATGGAATGAATGGAAGTTGAATAAATGGACCAAATTATTGAATGATTGGATAATTATAAGATAGATGGAATTATAAATTTATTATGGAACAGATAAATGGAAATGAATGAATAAAGGGATAATTGAATGAATGGATGGAATTTAAATGGAATGGAAAAATGGAATGAACGAATGGATGAATGGAATGGAATGGAATCGAATAAATGGAATGAAGGAAAAGAAGAATGGAAAGATTTGAAGATGGTTAAAGTTAATTTAATTTTCGGAATGGAATGGAATGGATAATGAACGAATGAATGAATGGAATGGATGGAATGGAAGGGATTGAATGGAATGGAATGGAATGAATGATTGGAACAAATAATTGGAATGGTGAATTATTGGGATGGATTAATTAATGATTGGAATGAATGGAATTATTGGATAGATGAATGAATGATTTGAATAAGATAATAATAAAATGGAATAAATTCGTGGATGATGGAATGAATGAATGATTGAAAGTTATTGAATAATAAATAAATGGAATGGAAGGAATTGGATAGTTATCGGGTAAATGAAT
>JAGSMT010001159.1:0-11290 GCA_029286875.1 Lamproptera curius
CACGTAAATGGACATCCCTCAAGGTTTTGGTTCTTTTTGGATATTGTCTGCGTGATGCCACTTCTTTGACATGCGATTTTTTTTGGTGTTTCAATGTAACGCTCGATATAGTCCATATCTGGCGACCGTTAAATACTTTAAACTGCTGTATATTATTACCTCCAACTGCTTATTTGTTTTGATCATGAATCATTTCAGTTAGAAATATCCACCGCTCAATGCAATTTTCCCACCAGAATGATTGCATTATCCGGTATTTGTCCTTAGACGTTCCTTTTTCTTAATTGTTCGTTTTTTTTTTGCAAACCCGAGAACCGTCGGGCCCACCTGGAAAGTGGTCACCGACACCCAGCTTGGCAATACCGGTGGTATCGCCAACGCGCCCCTCTGAGACGCCGGGTGGTTTCGTTTACCCAGAAATGCGCTTGGTGCCCTTCAAACCCGGAACGCGTGCCCCCACCTGTTCGCCGAAATAGGCACCCCGGGTGGTAACCGCGGTCTCCTGTAAACGGGGACCTACCCCCTAAATTTTCTCGTTTTATTCGTTTCTAGTGTTTCAATAAAACAACACAAGCCGGGTTAACTTCCTGTGACCGTTAAATCTTTGGAAACCTGATATTTTACCTTCAACGCCTTTGTTTGATCGATTTTTCTTTTTAAAAATTTCCCCATTAAATGCACTTAAGCCATTCCCAGGTTTTAAATTGCATTATCGCGGTATATTGTCTTCTTATCCGTCCCTTTTTATAGGTTGTTTCTAGTGTTTCAAAAAACGCATATAAGCCGATAAACAATTTTTGACCGTTAAATACTTGTTCGCATATTATTACCTCCATGCTTTTTGTTTTTGATCATGATTCTTTCTATTCTTGGAATATATCCTCCGATACAACAGCACATTAATATATCCAGGTTTTAATATTGCTTATCGCGGTTTATTGTCTTCTTATCCTACTTTTTTTGGTTCGTTTCATTTTCCCAATAAAACGCTTTAGCCCAATAACTTGAAACGACCGTTTAACACTATGCTGCGGTATTTATCAGCCTGCCGATTTGTTTGATCAAAGTTCAATCAGTTGTTTTTCCCCGATACAATAGCCGTAAATGGACATCTCAAGGTTTTACGGATTGCTTTGTTGCTGGATTTTCTCGTGTACGTGCCACTTCTTTGACATGCGTTTTATTTTGGTGTTTCAATGAACGCTCGATATAAGTCCATATAACTGGCGACCGTTAAATACTTGTAGAACTGCGGTATATTATTCTTAACTGCCTATTTTTTTGATCATGATTCATTTCTTTTGTTAAAATATATCCCGATACAATAGCACATTAATCATATCCCTGGTTTTAATGATTGCATTATCGCGGTATATTGTCTTCTTATCCTCACACTTTTTAATTAGATTCGTTTCTGTGTTTCAATAAAACGGCCATATTAGCCATATAACTATGAACGACCGTTTAACACTAGTAGAACTGCGGTATTTATCAACATGACATGCCGATTTGTTTTTGATCAGATTCAATCAGTTGTTAAAATATATCCCCGATACAATTGGCACGTAAATGGACATCTCAGGATTTTCGGATTGCTTTATTGCTGGATTGTCTCGTGTACGTGCACACTTCTTTGACATGCGATTTTTTTTGGTTTTCAATGTAACGCTCGATATAAGTCCTTCTTGTGTGCTTGACCGTTAAATACTTGTAGAACTGCTGTATATTATTACCTCCAACATGCTTATTTGTTTTGATCATGAATCATTTCTATTGTTAGAATATTCCACCGCTACAATAGCATTAATGCACTTCAGTTTTTAAATTGCATTATCGCGGTATATTGTCTGTAGACGTTCCTTTTCTTAATTAAGATTCGTTTCTAGTGTTTCAATAAAACAACATACAAGCCGGTATAACTTATGAACCCTGACCGTTAAATCTGTAGAAACTGCTGTATATTATACTTCAACATGCCTATTTGTTTTGATCATGATCATTTCCATTGTTAAAATATTCCCCGATAAATAGCACATAATACACATCCCAGGATTTTAATGATTGCAATATCGTGCTATTTGTTTCTTATCCATGCACCACTTTTTTAATTGATTCGTTTCTAGTGTTTCAATAAAGGCTTATACAGGCCAAATATAACTATATGTCTTACCGTTAAATACTAGTAGAACTGCGGTATTTATCCAACTGTACATTCGATTTGTTTTGTCAATATTCATTTACTATTGTTTAAATCTATCCCTGATCATCATTAATACTGGATTTAATGATTGCAGTCGCGTAAATTGCCTCCACGTTCACACTTTTTAATTAGATTCGTTTCTGGTGTTTCAATAAAACGGCTTATATGATATAACTATTGACCGTTTATCACTATTAAAACTGCGGTATGTTATTAACTTGTACCATGCCGATTTGTTTTGACAAGATTCAATCAGTTGTTAAAATATATCCCCCATACCAATAGCCTAAATGGACATCTCAGGTTTTACGGATTGCTTTATTGTGGATATTTTCATCGTGTCGTGCTCACTTCTTTGACATGCGATTTTATTTTGGTGTTTCAATGTAACCTCGATATAAGTCCTATAACTGTAGCTTGACCGTTAAACCTGTAGGAACTGCGGTATATTATGCTTCAACATCCTATTTCTTTTGATCATGATTCATTTCTTTGTTAAAATATATCCTCCGATACAATAGCACTTAATGTATCCCTGGTTTTAATGATTGCATTATCGCGGAATATTGTCTTCTTATCCGTGCACTTTTTAATTAATTCGTTTCTAGTGTTTCAATAAAACGGCTATATTAGCCCTTATAACTTATGCTGACCGTTTTAACACTAGTGAACTGCGTATTTATCAACTTTACATGCCGATTGTTTTGATCAAATTCATATCAGTTGTTAAAATATAATCCCCGATACAATAGCGTAAATGGACATCTCCAGGTTTACGGTTGCTTTTTGCTGGATTATTGCTACGTGCATGCCACTTCTTTGACATGCGATTTTATTTTGGTGTTTCAATGAACGCTCGATATAAGTCCGCCTCGCAGCGACCGTTAAATAACTGTAAACTGCTTATTATTACCTCAACATCTTATTTGTTTTGATCTGAATCATTTCTTTGTTAGAATATATCCACCGCTACAATAGCCATTAATGCACCCGGATTTTAATGATTGCATTATCGCGGTATTTGTCTATGACGTTCACTTTTCTTAATTAAGTTCGTTTCTAGTGTTCAATAAAACAACTTACAAGCCGGTATAACTATGGCTTGACCGTTAAATCTTTAGAACTGCTGTATATTATTACCTTCACATGCCTGTTGTTTTGATCATGATGCATTTCCATTGTAAAATATATCCCCGATACAATAGCACATAAATCACATCCAGGTTTTAATGATTTGCAATATCGTGCTATATTGTTTTCTTATCCATGCACTTTTTAATTAAGATTCGTTTCTAGTGTTTTCAATAAAATGGCATACAGGCCGATATAACTATATGTCTTTACCGTTAAATACTAGATTAGAACTGCGGTATATTATCAACTTGTACATGTCGATTGTTTGATCAAGATTCATTACTATTTTTAAATCTTCCCTGATACAATAACATTAATACTCATGCCAGGTTTTAATGATTGCATTACCGCAGTAAAATTGCCTACTTAACGTTCCACTTTTTAATTAAGATTCGTTTCTAGTGTTTCAATAAAACGGCTTATATAAGCCCATATAACTATATCTTGACCGTTTATCACTAATTAAAACTGCGGTATGTTATTAACTTTACATGCCGATTTGTTTTAGCAAGATTAAATCAGTTGTTAAATATATCCCCGATACAATAGACGTAAATGGACTCTCAAGGTTTTACGGATTGCTTTTATGAATATTTTCATCGTGTACGTGCTCACTTCTTTGACATGCGTTTTATTTTGGTGTTTCAATGTAACCTCGATATAAGTCCATATAACTGTTGAACTTGACCGTTAAATACTTGAGAACTTTGCGGTATATTAACCAACATGCCTATTTCTTTGATCATGATTCATTTTCTTTTGTTAAAATATATCCTCCGATACAATAGCACTTAATGCATATCCTGGTTTTAATGATTGCATTATCCGTATATTTCTTCTTATCCGTACACTTTTTAATTAGATTCGTTTCTAGTGTTTCAATAAAACAACTATATTAGCCCAATAACTATACTGACCGTTTTAACATAGTAGAACTGCGGTATGTTATCAACGATGCCGATTTGTTTGATCAGATTCATATCAGTTGTTAAAAAATTCCCCGATACAATAGCACGTAAATGGACATTCAAGATTTTCGGATTGCTTTATTGCTGGATATTGTCTCGTGTACGTGCCACTTCTTTGACTCGTTTTATTTTTTTTTCAATTAACGCTCGATAAAGTCCATATAACTGTAAACGCCGTTAAATCAAGAACTGCTGTTATTATTACCTCCAACATCTTATTTGTTTGATCAATTCATTTCTTTGTTGAATAATCCCCGCTACAAAGCCTTAATACACCGGTTTTTGTTTTTATCCCGGGTATATTGTCTGCCAACGTTCCTTTTTTGTTTGGGGCGTTTCGGTTTTCAATAAAACAACCCTGGTATCTTTGGGCGACCGTTTCTTGTGAACGCCATTTCCCCCTTAAATGCCTTTTTTTTGATCATGATGATTTCATTGTTAAAATATTCCCCGATACAATGCTAAATCTGGTTTTAAGATTAATATCGTGCTATTTGTTTTCTTATCCATACACTTTTTTAATTGTTGTTTCTAGTGTTTCAATAAAAATGGCCCAAAGGCCGATATAACTTATGTCTTTATTAAAACTAAAGGGAACTGCGGTATATTATCAACTTGCATTCGATTTGTTTTGATCAAGATTCATTACTATTTTTAAATCTTCCCCTGATACAAAACCCCTTAATACTCATAAATTTTTAATGATTCATTACCGTAATGCCGAACGTTCCCTTTTTAATTAAGATTCTTTCTATGTTTCAATAAAAAACCCTTATCCCTATCTTTAAACGACCGTTTTATCACTTTAAAACTGCTTGTTATTAACTTGTACATCCGATTTTTTTTGACAAATTCAAATCAGTTTTAAAATTCCCCGATACAATGCAAAATGGACTCTGGGGTTTGGTTGCTTTTCGGATATTTTCATCGTGTCGTTCACTTCTTTGACTACGATTTTTTTTTTTGTTTTCAATTAACCTCGATATAAGTCCATATAACTTTGTTGACCTTAAATACTTTGAACTGCGGTATATTTTCTTCAACATGCCTATTTCTTTTGATCTGATTCATTTCTTTTTTAAAATATATCCTCCGATACAATAGCACATTAATATATCCCTGTTTTAATTGCTTCGCGGTATATTTTTCATCCCTTTTTTTAATTAGATTCTTTCTATGTTTCAATAAAACGCATATTACCCAATAACTTTAAAACGACCGTTTTAACATAGTAGAACTGCGGTATTTATCCTTTACATGCCTTTGTTTTGATCAAATTCATATCAGTTGTTAAATAAATCCCCCCGTCTGCCGTAAATGGACTCTCAAAGATTTTCGGTTGCTTTTTTGGAATTGTCCTTACGTCACCCCCCGGGCAGATTTTTTTGGTGTTTCAACGCTCGTATAAGTCCTTCTTGAAAACGACCGTTAAATACTTTTAAAGAACTGCTGTATTTATTACCTCCAACATGTATTGTTTATCATGATTCATTTCTATTGTTGAATATATCCACCGCTTCATAGCACATTAATACTTACCAGGTTTTAATGATTGTATCCGTATATTGTCTCCAGACGTTCACTTTTTCTTAATTAAGATTCGTTTCTAGTGTTTTAATAAAACCGCTTTGAAGCCGAGTATAACTGAACGACCGTTTACTTGTAGAACTGCTGTATGTTATTACCTTCAACATGCCTATTTGTTAACCTTGATTCATTTCTATTTTTATTCCAATTTAATTTTTAATTTCTTATCCAATTTTAATGATTGCATTATCGCGGTATATTTTTCTTTATCCGTCCCTTTTTGAGGTAACGTTTTGTTTCTTTTTTCAATAAAACGGCTTATTGCCATTCTTATTAACGACCATTAAATACCGGGTTAAACCTGTATTTATTAACCTCCAACATCATTTGTTTTGATCCATTATTTCCCAGGCTGGTTATCCTCCTCCAACGGCACATTAATGCCAACCCAGGATTTTAATGATTGCATTATCGCGGTATATTGTCTTCTTATCCGTACACTTTTTAATTAAGATTCGTTTCTAGTGTTTCAATAAAACGGCTTATATTAGCCCTATATAACTATGTAAGCTGACCGTTTAACACTAGTAGAACTGCAGTATATTATCAACTTGTACATGCCGATTTGTTTTGATCAAGATTCATATCAGTTGTTAAAATATCCCCCGATACAATAGCACGTAAATGGACATCTCAGGATTTTACGGATTGCTTTATTGCTGGATATTGTCTACGTGTACGTGCACAATTCTTTGACATGCGATTTTATTTTGGTGTTTCAATGTAACGCTCGATATAAGTCCATATAACTGGTAAGACTGACCGTTAAATACTTGTAGAACTGCTGTATATTATTACCTCCAACGTGCTTTTGTTTTGATCATGATTCATTTCTATTGTTAGAATATATCCTCCGATACAATAGCACATTGATGCATATGCCAAGGTTTTAATGATTGCATTATCGCGGTATATTGTCTTCTTATCCGTGCACACTTTTTTAATTAAGATTCGTTTCTAGTGTTTCAATAAAAGCTTATTAGCCCATATAACTATGGAACGCCGTTAACACTAGTAGAACTGCGTATGTTATCAACTTTACATGCCGATTTGTTTTGATCAAGATTCATATCAGTTGTTAAAAATATTCCCCGATACAATGCACGTAAATGGACATCTCAAGATTTTACGGATTGCTTTATTGCTGGATTTGTCTCGTGTCGTGCCACTTCTTTGACATGCGATTTTATTTTGGTGTTTCAATGTAACGCTCGATATAAGTCCATATAACAGTGACCTTAAATACTTGTAGAACTGCTGATATTATTACCTCAACATGCTTATTTGTTTTGATCTGATTCATTTCTATTGTTAGAAATATCCACCCTTCAATAGCACATTAATGCCTTACCAGGATTTTAATTGATTGTATTATCGCGGTATATTGTCTATGAACGTTCACTTTCTTAATTAAAGATTCGTTTCTAGTGTTTCAATAAAACAACTTGAAAGCCGGTATAACTATGGCGACCGTTAAATACTTTAGAACTGCTGATATTTTACCTTCAACATGCCCTATTTGTTTTGATCATGATTCATTTCTATTGTTAAAATATATCTCCGATACAATAGCATTAATGCATATCAGGATTTTAATGATTGCATTATCGCGGTATTATTGTCTTTTATCCGTGCACCTTTTTTAATTACGATTCGTTTCTGGTGTTTCAATAAAACGCTTATAAGCCGATATAACAATATTGTGACCGTTAAATACTTGTTAAACTGCTGTATATTATTACCTCCAACATGCTTTTGTTTTGATCATGATTCATTTCTATTCTTGGAATATATCCTCCGATACAACAGCACATTAATGCATATGCCAGGATTTTAATGATTGCATTATCCGTATATTGTCTTCTTATCCGTCACACTTTTTAATAGATTCGTTCTGTGTTTCAATAAAACGCTTATATTAGCCCCTATAACTATAGCGACCGTTTAACACTATTGAACTTGTATGTTATCAACGACATGCCGATTTGTTTTGATCAAGATTCAATCATTGTTAAAATTTCCCCGATCAATAGCCGTAAATGGACATCTCAGGTTTCGTTGCTTTTGCTGGATTTGTCTCGTGTACCACCCTTCTTTGACTCGTTTTATTTTGGTGTTTCAATGTAACGCTCGATATAAGTCCATATAACTGTTGGCGACCTTAAATACGTAGAACTGCTGTATATTTTACCTCCAACATGTTTTGTTTTGATCATGAATCATTTCTTTTTGAATATATCCACCGCTACAATAGCACATTAATATGGGATTTTTTGATTGCATTATGGTATTTGTCTATTAGACGTTCACTTTTTCTTAATTAGATTCGTTTCTAGTGTTTTTCAATAAAACAACTTAAGCCGGTATAACTATGGCGACCTTTATCTTTAGAACTGCTGTTATTATTACCTTCCAAATGCCTTTTGTTTTGATCATGATTCTTTCTATTTTAATAACCCCATAAACCATTAACTAATTTTTATTGATTGCTTCCCGGGTATATTGTCTTCTTATCCTCAATATTTTTTAATTAAGTTCTTTCTAGTGTTCCAATTAAACACTATAAGCCATATAAAAATTGGCCGACCTTAAATACTAATAGAACTCATATATTATCAAAACATACCGTTTGTTTGTCTGTTTTTATTTTAAATATATCCCGATAAATAACATTAATGCATTCCCAGGTTTTTGTTGCAATATCTTATATTGCTTTCCATGCACACTTTTTAATTAAGATTCGTTTCTATGTTTCAATAAAATGCATAGGCCATATAACTATATGTCTTTATTAAATCTAGTAGAACTTTGCGTATATTATCAACTTTACATGTCGTTTGTTTTGATCAAGATTCTTACTATTGTTTAAATGTTCCCTGTAAATGGCATGATACTCATCCAGGTTTTAAGATTGCATTACCGGAAATTGCCTACGACGTTCCCACTTTTTAAAGATTCGTTTCTGTGTTTCAATAAAACGGCCTTTAAGCCCTTAACTACGACCGTTTATCACTATAAAAACTGGTATGTTTTCTTGTACCCATTTGTTTAAACAAAATTCAAATCATTGTTAAATATATCCCCCGATACAATAGCACGTAAATGGACATCTCAAGTTTGGTTGCTTTTGCTGGATATTGTCATCTGTCGTACCCCTTTATCGATTTTCTTTTGGTGTTTCAATGAACGCTCGATATAAGTCCATATAACAAGGGACCGTTAAATCCTTGTAGAACTGCGGTATATTATTCTTAACATCCTTTTGTTTTGATCATATTCATTTCTTTTTAAAATATTCCTCGATACAATAACACATTAATGCATTCCCTGGTTTTAATGTTGTTATCCGGTAATTGTCTTCTTATCCGGCCACACTTTTTAATTAAAGATTCGTTTTTTTCAATAAAACGGCTTATATTAGCCCATATAACTATGTTCCGACCGTTTAACACTAGTAGAACTGCGGTATGTTATCCAACTTGTACATGCCGATTTGTTTTGATCAAGATTCATATCAGTTGTTAAAAAATGTCCCCGATACAATGCACGTAAATGGACATCTCAGGGATTTTACGGATTGCTTTACCCCGGATATTGTCTACGTGTACGTGCCACTTCTTTGACATACGTTTTTTTTGGTGTTTTCAATGAAGCTCGATATAATCCATATAACTGATGGCTTGACCGTCAAATCTTGTAGAACTGCTGTATGTTTTACCTCCAACATGCTTATTTGTTTTGATCATGATTCATTTCTATTGGAATATATCCTCCGATAAAAAGCCACATTAATTAAAATGCCAGGATTTTTAATATTGCATTATCCATATATTGTCTTCTTATCCGTGCACACCTTTTTTAATTAAGATTCGTTTCTAGTGTTTCAATAAAACGGCTTATAATTAGCCCATATAACTATATGGCTTGACCTTCCTTAAGTAGAACTGCATTATTTATCAACTTGTACGCCGATTTTTTTTGATCCAAGATTCCTTATCAGTTGTTAAAATATATCCCCCGATACAAGGCACGTAAATGGACATCTCAGGTTTTCGGTTGCTTTTTGCTGGATATTGTCTCGTGTCGTCCACCTTCTTTGACATGCGATTTTATTTTGGTGTTTTTCAATGTAACGCTCGATAAAAGTCCTTATAACTGTTGAAACCCGACCGTTAAATACTTGTAGAACTGCTGTATATTATTACCTCCAACATGCTTATTTGTTTTGATCTGAATTCATTTCTATTGTTAGAATATATCCTCCGATACAATAAACCATTGATGCATATCCAGGGATTTTAATGATTGCATTATCCGCGGTATATTGTCTTCTTATTTTGCCACTTTTTAATTAAGATTCGTTTTGGTGTTTCAATAAAACGGCTTATATTAGCCCTTATAACTATGGTTGACCGTTTTAAACTAGTAGAACTGCGGTATTTATCAACGGCCCATGCCGTTTGTTTGATCAAGATTCATATCAGTCGTTAAAAATTTCCCTCGATACAATGGCACGTAAATGGACATCTCAATTTTACCGGTTGCTTTATTGCTGGATATTGTCAACGTGTACGGAACTACTTTGACATCGATTTTTTTTGGTGTTTCAATGTAACGCTCGATATAAGTCCATATAACTGTTGGCTTGACCTTTCCAATACTTTAAAGAACTAAGGTATTTAATTACTTCAACATGCCCTGTTGTTTCGATCATGATTCATTTCTATTTTTAAAATATATCCACCGATACAATAGCCGATATAATAATATGGCTTTACCGTTAAATACTTGTAGATTTGCTGTATATTATTACCTTCAACATTATTTGTTTTTGATCATGATTCCATTTCTATTGTTAAAATATGTCCTCCGATACAGTAGCCATTAATGCACATACCAGGATTTTAAGTTGCATTATCGCGGTATATTGTCTTCTTTATCCGTGCACACTATTTTTAATTAAAATTCGTTTCTAGTGTTCCAATTAAACGGCTTATATATAAGCCACATATAAAAGGAAATTAAAACTTGACCGTTAAATACTAATAGAACTGCAGTATATTATCAACTTTACATACCGTTTGTTTTTGATCTAGATTTTTCTATTGTTAAAAATATATTCCTCCGATACAATAACACATTTGCATATCCCAGGATTTTAATGATTGCAATATCGTGCTTTTGTTTTCTTATCCATGCACCTTTTTTTTTTAATTAAGATTCGTTTCTAGTGTTTCAATAAAAAACATATAAAGGGATATAACTATATGTCTTTCCTTAAATACTAGTAGAACTGCGGTATTTATCAACTTGCATTCGATTTTTTTGATCAAGATTCATTATATTGTTTAAATGTTCCCCTGATTGCCAATTGATACTCTCCAGGATTTTTAATGATTGC
>JAGSMT010001160.1:0-18462 GCA_029286875.1 Lamproptera curius
CACGAAATATATTGAGTTAAATATTCAAGGAGTTGGTTGCTGTGGCACCATTTTATTCCATCTTTTTCAACATAAAACATTGCAACTTCTTCTAAAAGGCGAACAACAGCCCCAACGTTTGGTTCTATTTTTATCACTTGGAGTAATTATGAGAAAAAGCTAGAATTAGTTTTGCGTTTTTTTTATATTATTTTGATTTATTATCATTTTCTAGGTGGTTTATATACTTAGTTTCACTTTTTTCTGGGTTTTCGTGGCTATATTCATCGCGATCAAGGTCAATAATGATTTCACCTTTCATCTTAGTTGAAAAAACCCCCCATTTTTTTATTTTTTTGGTTTGGTGATTTTATTTGGGGTGGTGCGCACAGACGGTGGTTTTCATATAAGGTCCAAACCTTTGATTTTCAAAAGGTTATCAGCAAAATTGCTAAAAGATATTTACAAAGCCGAGGGATAAACAATAAAATTCCGGCAATAAAAATCATGAAACCTCTTACCATATATTGATCGGGATTTCGCCCTTCAGAAATTCCTCTGGTTTTATAACCCATATCACCCATGATTTTTTTCAATAAAGTGAACCACCAACCATCATGCCTAAAAAGAGTAAAAACAGCGTCCCTAAAATACCCACATATTTGCCAACAAAAATTATGCTGGCAATTTCAACAAAAAATGCTGCCAACAATAAAAAACCGGGTAATCGCCCATCGATAATGCCTTTTAAAACTATTTACGTGGTTGATGTTTTAAAAAAATTCTCAGGGCCTTGATATAAATATTGCTGATTTAACCGTTTCAATAAAATGTTAAGGGGTTCGATAATCAAATTGAATTGATTTAACCAATATATCAAAATTAATTTAACAGATAATTTTTTGTCAAAACCTTCGTGAACAACCTCCTGGGTTATTTTGCGTGGTTTGGTAACATAAATAAAATAAGCGCCTAAAATTGCATTTTTGCAGATAATTTTTTTGGGCGTTAATTCCAATAAAGACTACCATCGGGATCTCGGCAAATTACCGAAATGAATGTTACCTAGCCCCTTGTTTTCCCTATCCGGAACAAGTTCCCAATGGCAACATCCTTGGGTTGGTAAATGGTTAATTACTTTGTCGGGTGTGAGATTGACTAAAAAACAAATCGGTCGTGCCCTTTTTTGGTTTTGGCGGTAAATCACTCCTGCTGCGTTAGCATTTTAATAAATTGATTTTTTGAGTACCAAAATCTAAAATATGGCGCCCAATTCGCGGCTCTTGGCTTATAATCTAATGTTTTCATTTCCCAATAATTTTATATATTGGGCATGTTCATCATAAACATTAAGAACAATGTGATCAAACCTTTACATGCATAATGTTTAATTCCCGATCTATTAATCCGGATGGCCAAATTTATATAAATTTCCCAATGGCCAATTTCCCAGTCCGGAAGGTCTCTTTTTTGCAAAAGGGGGGTTAACAATCTATTTTAAATGGTTTTAATATTTTGGGCAATTGAAGACACCTTTATCGGATAAAGGTTAAATAAGGTTAAAAATTATGTTTCCTTTGGCCTTGTCACGCCGTTAACCATTTGAATCACATAATTTTGTCATTTCTTTCTTATTGGTTTTCTATAAATATATCTATAGTTTACGCGATGGGCGTTTTTAACCCATGTAATGAAAGGGAGGAAAGCATGAAAAGCCGTTGGATATTAAAATCTCTTGCCGTTAATGATCCGCAGTTTAATGGATGTTGGGGTTGCCATCCAGCTTACCCTGATCTTTAACAGAGTTTGGGTTTCAGGTCAATCAATTGCTTAAAAACACGCCAAAATTCTTTCCCAATTTTAGTGAAGATAGTCCCGCATTTTGGGTTTTTTGATGCAGCCCTGGTATTGTCACCAACGCGTAATCTTTGTTTTCAAAGTTGGTGATGCCGGTTTTACTGGTGCAATCAAACCCAAGGTTTCTAATGCAATATCAAGCGTTGATTCATGCCTTGGCCGTAAAACCAAAAAACTTGGTTTTTCCGGTGCGCAACAATTCCCCTCCACGGCAACAGTTTGAGATGTTTTTGGGCCGCTTGGCGATTGATCAAGGGCGTTCATAAAGGGCAAAAAATGCCCCCGATGGTTGGGGCTAGGCGGTGTTGGGTCTATGGCAATTGGCGCCCAAAAAAGATGCGCGATTATTGCCACCCATCACGCCCCTTCTCATGATTGGGCCTTAAACTGTGCAGATCGTTTTATTATTAACAGCAACCCATGGAACAATTGCCGGCAACTTGGTTTTGAAGTTGATTTATCTTTTCAACCGCCAATTCGGCCGGCTACCAACCGCAATTAAGCCGGTTATCGGTCCGGGGCGTATTGGTTTTGATTGATGGGCCCAAAGTTTTTGATATTGTACCTTTTAAAGGTAAATCAATCTCATTACATTTGGAAATCAATTTTTAAACGCTCTTTGTTTGAAACCGATGATATGGTGAGACGAAATTTTTAAACAACTCAATGGATTGATGATGGCTCGCTTCAACCAGCAAACTGATAACATGACTTTCAATAAAATTTGAAAAAGCCCAAGAATTGATGGAAAGAAGAACATATTGGTAAGCTTACCTTAAGTGGTTTTGCATAAGGTTTAATCATCTCGCTAGCGGTGGAAGAAACTAACGCCCCAATTTGATTTTAGGCTCAAAAGGCCAGGAAGGATCTTTATGACGAAAAAAAGCTTTTTTTCATTTTTTTTATTCATTGTTTTTATGGTGAGCCGAATATTGGCTTATGGTGACGAAGCGCGCCCTGTTGGGCACTATTGTGGCAAGGTCTATCACAATGGCTATATGGTCAATGTGGAAATGATGCTTGAACTTTCACCATCTGGTCGCTTAACAGGTACAATCCGCTATCGCGATGGTGATGTGACGACACAAGGCACCTTGACTGAAATTTCATCGCCCATTGGGCAGCGTGAAACACTTAAATGGGGATAAATATGGCTCTGGTTATGCCTTTTTGGATTTTAGTGACGACTATTCAAGCTTTAGCGGCGCTTGGGGTTCATGGGAACAGAGCCCCAAACAGCCAACAAACCCATGGACAGGCAAGCGTTGCAGTGGTTTTATTAGTTAGAGCGCATTTCGATCTGATTGGATCAGGTCGGCGCTCTAAGTCATTTTTTAACATGCGTTTTTTCGAAAACCTCTCACACCGGAAAACGCTCTAATAGCTTGCATTTTTCTTTAAAGGTTTTCGCTTCATGCGTTTTCAAACCCACTCCAAATTATTCACTAGTGTGGAAATATAAGTTATTCTAATATTTTGGTAAATCTTATTTTGAACAATTTCAGGCATCGGCTGTGCTTTTATAGCCAATATTTGTTGTGCTGCCCAACGTGCGGCTTCAACCAAGATTGGTTTTGGTGCTTTAAACCAATCGTCGGGCGAAATTTCACGCTTTTCACGCACAAAAGCAATGGCGTCATCAAGATCGGGAAACTCTTGCTGCGCATTAATATGTAAAAAGAGTGCCATAACCATAACTGAGCGAGATCGTCCGCCACGGCAAGTAATAAGAACATTACCACGTTTGCGGCATGGATAGGTTATTTTTGTGGCAAAATTTGTTGAAAGGCGGCTTCAACAGTGAAATAAGCGGCAATAAGTTGGGTGGCGGGATTTCCTGCGCCATCAATAAGGCCAATTTTATAATAGCGTATTTCAGCTGGACCAAAATCGCGTTGATGGGTGGTGCGATCCGCTTGGCTATCGGTGACAAAATTAAAGTCAAGATTGACGGCGCAGTTGATAACCGTTGTAATATCAAGGCTTTTAAGCAAATGGACATCTGCCGCCCCTTCCTTACCAGAAAGGTAAAGATCCTTGCCGTATGGAGCAAAATTTTGATAAATGAGGCTGAGATAAGGTAGATTATAATCAACTTTTTCAACCAAATGCATCTTTGCCACGTTAATCCCCTTCGTTAAAGATACATATTCCCCATTGGATTATTTAAGGGTTGCTTATAATTATTTTAAATTATCATATATATACGTTTTGAATATTTTAGAAAATATAAAATTACTAATAATTGTAGGTTTAATATTCATATTGTTCCGATAAGTCAACTAATATATTTTTAAAAAAAATATATTATAGTATAAAATTCTAAATTTTATTTAAGTTTAAATGACTTAAAGCATTCACTTTATAGATCGCTCATTACTTTTTTCCACCCAAAGAGATTTACCTATGAATAATAGCTGCTCTATAAAGCCGCTTTATTGCATTTTCTTTACAAATTACAAATTACAGCCCTATGCACAGTTTGGCGTATCATTCGTGTTAAAAAGGGCGCAATTGTCTTTGTTGAAAATTTACTTACAAAATCCATTGCCAAAATCTTGACTTAATGAGAAAATATGCGTCGAGTTTCTGCTTTTAAATAAGTGTTTGATACGCTTGAATTAGAGCATTTTCCGAAAAGCATGAAGCTATTTTCTGGCAAAAATGAGGTATAAACAATTGGTTAGGGCACCGATTAAATTAATCAGATCGAAATGCGCTCTAATCACGATTTAATGGAAATCGCGCGATTTTGGTAAAATACGCACTTGCCTTGGATGGCGTACATTATGATTATCGCTCTCATTAAAACGTTCTGGCATTTGCGCAAGATTTATAAGTTCTCCTGTTTGATCAATAATTTTCTTAGCAACAATATGCACAACACCAGAAGATGAATCACGTTCAATATGGCCATGAACCTCAATCAATTTTGCTCCCATCACCTCGCGGCGAAATTGCGCCATAACTTTGCTCCACACCACAATATTGGCAATGCCGCTTTCATCCTCAATGGTTAAAAATACCACGCCCTTGGCACTTCCTGGCCTTTGGCGCACGGTGACAATGCCGCATATTTTAACCCTTGTGCCATGGTTGCAATTTTGCGTGGCTGTTGCACAATCAATCACCTGCCTTTTGGCGAGTTCTTCGCGCAAAAACTGATGGGATGAGCTTTTAGGGATAATCTCATAGTTTCATAATCGGCAATCACCTGTTCACTTGCCTGCATGATGGGAAGCGAAGTTGCTTCCTCCTTGCCAATATCTTGTATATGGACAGATTGAAATAGTGGCAGGGTTTCATCATCGGGTAAACGCCGTGTCGCCCAAAGACTTTCGCGCCGATCAAGATGCAGCGAACGAAAGCAATCGGCATCGGCCAAAAGATTATAGGCGCGCCGTGGTAGGGCAAGGCGGCGGTGCAAATCTTCAATAGAATGAAAGCGACCGTTTTTTGCCCTATCCAACTCTATACGCTCTGCCCACTGCATGGAAAAGCCATTGATTTGCCGAAATCCCAAACGGACAGGAAAAAAGGATTGCTGCGATTGGCTTACATCTTTTTTTTCTAAAATATTATCCCAAAAGGATAAATTAACATCAATGGGGGTAATGATAATGCCATGCTCTTTCGCATCGCGGATAATTTGTGCTGGCGCATAAAAGCCCATGGGCTGCGAATTTAATAGAGCGCAGGCAAAAATATCAGGATAATGGCATTTTAAAAAAGCAGAAACATAGACAAGATGGGCAAAGCTAGCGGCATGGCTTTCTGGAAAACCATATTCGCCAAAACCTTCAATTTGCTTGAAACAATTTTGCGCAAATTCTATGTCATAGCCACGCTTGACCATGCCGCCAATCAATTTCCCACCAAGGGCGCTTAATTTACCAGTGCGGCGAAATGTTGCCATAGCGCGGCGCAGCTCATTGGCTTCATCAGGGGTAAAGCCTGCCGCCTCAATGGCAATGCGCATCGCCTGCTCTTGAAAAAGTGGTACACCAAGGGTTTTGCTCAGCACTTTTTGTAACTCGTCCTTTGGGCCAAATTTGGGGTTGGGAGAAGGATAGGAGGCGTGTTCCTGCCCATTGCGGCGGCGCAAATAGGGGTGTACCATATCCCCCTGTATTGGCCCTGGCCGCACAATGGCAACTTGTATCACCAGATCATAGAAGTTTTGCGGCCTAAGGCGGGGTAACATATTAATTTGCGCCCTGCTTTCCACCTGAAAGACACCAATGGAATCGCCTTTTTGCAGCATGGCATAAGTTTTATCATCATTGGCGGGTAAAGTGTAAAGCCCATGTTTGATGTGGTAAAATTGCTTTAGCAACAAAAAAGCCTTGCGGATCATGGTCAGCATGCCAAGCGACAAGACATCGACTTTCATCAATTTAATTTCGTCGATATCATCCTTATCCCACTCAATAAAATACCGATTAGCCATAGTAGCAGGGCCAATGGGTACAATTTCATCAAGCCGCTCGCGTGATAAAACAAAACCGCCAACATGCTGCGATAAATGGCGTGGAAAGCCGATAAGTTGGCTAATAAGCTGCAAAGCAAGATATATGCGTGGATTATCAGGATTAAGGCCGGCCTTTATAATATGCTCGCGCGATGCTTCCCCACCATAAGATCCCCATATGGTGCCAGCAATGGCATTGGCAATATCTTCACCAAGGCTTAAAACTTTCGTGACATCACGAATAGCACTTCTTGCCCGATAGCTAATCACCGTTGCAACAATGGCTGCTTTTTCCAAGCCATAGCGGTGATAAATATATTGCATCACTTCTTCCCGCCGCTCATGCTCAAAATCTACATCAATATCAGGTGGCTCGTCGCGCGCTTTTGAAATAAAGCGCTCAAATAACAGATCTATCTCATTGGGGTTAACATTGGTGATACCAAGGCAATAGCAAATGGCAGAATTGGCGGCCGATCCACGCCCTTGGCATAAAATGCCCTTTTGCTTAGCAAAGCAAACAATATCATAAACAGTTAAAAAATATGGCGCGTACTGTAGCTCACCAATAAGGGTGAGTTCTTTTTGAATGATGGCGGCAATTTTATCGGGAATAGCGTTGTTATAGCGCTCATTTGCCCCTTGCCATGCAAGATCGGTTAAATAGTGTTGCGGGTCTTTCCCTTGGGGCACTGGCTCATCAGGATAGCTATAAGAAATTTCATCAAGGGAAAATTGAATGGGGCACAAAATTTTGCTGCTCTAAAAGACTATTTCCATAATTGTGGTAGAGCCGTTGTAATTCATTAATCGGTTTTAAATGGCGCTCACCATTTTTAGCAAGGCGATAGCCTGCTTCATCAAGGGTGGTGTGGAGGCGGATGGCGCTAAGCACATCATGTAAAGGGCGGCGCGCAGCGTTGTGATAAAGAATATCCCCCGTTGCAATTAAGGGTATGTTTAATTGCGCGCAAAGGCGAGATAATTTCACCGCGCGTCTTTGATCGCTCCCCGAATAGCCCATATCAAGAGCAAGCCAAACTTGCTGTGGTGCGGCATTTGCAAGTTGTGACAAGTGTTCTTTTAAGTTTTCTAATTCATCCAGCGTTGGGATAGCTGGCGGTGCAATAGCAATAATTTGGAAAAACCGCGCCCGAAAGCGAAAATCTTCCCAGCCAATATGACATTCGCCCTTGATTTTGGCACGCATTTTCCCCTCGCTCAAGAGGCGGCAAAGCTGGCCATAGGCAGCGCGGTCTCGCGGATAAACAATTAAATCAGGCATAGTATCGATAAATTGCAGGCGGCAACCAACATAATAACGAAAATCGGGTCTTTGCTTTTGTATTACACGCGCCGCGCTTAGCCCCCGTATAATACCGGCAAGGCTATTTATATCGGCAAGGCCAATGCCGCTATAGCCAAGATTTGCCGCTTCTTCAATCAGCTCATGAGGGTGGGACGCGCCTTGCAAAAAGGAATAATTGCTGCGCGTAGCCATTTCAAAAATTGCCATCATTTCCCCCTAAATTAGAAAAATTTTTTAAACAAATAAACCACTTTTAGGCGAATAAACCATGCAAAAACCATTTTGGTGTTGCTGTTTCGCTATAAAGCCCATGGCGAAAAATCCAAAAGCGCCGGCCAATTTCATCTTCCACCCGATAATAATCGCGCGTTGGTGCGCTTTTCTTCCACCATTCAGCGCTAATGCGCTCTGGCCCTTCAGCAAGGCGAATGCGGTGTAAAACCCGCCGCCAGCGAAAAGAGGCTGGAGGGCTATCAGGCACGGCTGCCACCACATCAATTGGTTGCGGCGGCACAAAAATACGGCAGGGCCGCTCCGCTATATCTTGGTTTTGCGCAAAAACCATTGCCTCCTCAAAAGGCGCTGTTTTAACCTTGCCAGCATAAAGAGCAGGCTGCCATGCAAAGGCTTTTTCTGGAATATGGCTTTGATAAAGAGCGGGGCGTAAGACCCGATCAGGCCCTAAACGGGTAGAAAGTCGATCCATAAAACTGGTAATTTCACTATTATCTTGGGTTTTAACAAAAAGACTCTGCTCAACGGCAATAATTCTTTCGCATTCAAGCGCAGCAAAAGCAAAGGCATCAAAACCATAGCCCATATCAAGTGGTGTGGCTAAGGAGGCCAAACGCTCTTTAATAAGGCGCATAAGCTGGCTCGCCTCATTTAATGGCTTGCTTGTTTCAATGGCAATGATTTGCCTTGCGCCATCAACTCTAAAAAAGGCAATATGGGTTCGTTTTGCCCCTTCACCATGATCTTGCAATTTTTTGCAAAAATCTTGCGCAAGCGGTGCAAGTACCGCAAGCATTTGCTGCTCATTAATTATCGGATCATTAAATCGGCACATTTTATAGCATAAGGGTTTGGGCGTAATTGGAGAAATGGGGTGATATTTTTGCCCATAAAGCAATTGTAGCTTGGTGACGGGAACAGCACCAAAACGGGCATTTAATGCCGCTGCCTTGATATTGTGTATCGCGCCAATTGTTCTAAAGCCAGCTTTCGTAAGGCCATGATAAATTGCAGCATCAAGCTCTAAAGCTTTTAACGGCATTTGGTCAAGCATCGCGGTTAAATGTTGTTTTTCAATAATGCCCCCTTTGCCAAAACGGGCAAAGACACGCGCCGCATGGGGGGTGGTTGCAATAGCCGCCTTTGTCGCAAAACCAAGTTTTTGATAAAATGCTTTTACTGTTGCAAACATTGCTTTTGCCCCACCAAAAAGATGGTCGCAACCAGTAATATCAAGCATTAAACCAAAGGGAAGATTATAGGCAACAAGCGGCGTAAAACGCTCAGCTGCTTCTGCCAACCATTTTAAACAAGCATCATCCTTTTGTGGCTCGCCCATTTGTGTTTCAAACTCTGGAAAAATCGCCTTGGCTTCGCTCATGCTTTGGCCAATATAAAGGCCTTTTTCTGCCGCTTGCCGATTAATTGCTGTTATAACAAGCCCTGCTGCTTGGCGGCTCATTAAAGCCAAGGCATTATCAGCCTGTTTGTTTTTTTGCTTGCGGCGCATGATGCGATCTGTCGGCAGAAAAGGAAAGTAAAGGGCGAGATAAAGACGGCTCTCTAAAGGTTTTTTCATGAAAGTTCCATTCCATAGGCCAATGGCCAATGCCGCCAGAGCGGTTACGAATAAGATTGGCATCAAATGAAGGCACGCCCGGTGCCATAGCACCTGATGACATTGATTGACTGCCAGCAATGCGCCAGCGGGTAAAGGCGCTGCTTGTTTTGGGGGCATTTTTTGCCATTAGCAAAAAGGCCGGAATATTATTTTTTTCGCTAGAAAGATGCAGGCGGCGGCTTGCGGTAAAATCAAGCGCTTTGCAATGATCCGATAGGCTTAACACAACGCCGCTAATATTTTTTAACTGCAAGGCATCATCACCAGCTTTCAGAACATCGTTCAAATGGGGGCAGCGAACAAGAATAAAATGTGAAGGATCAAGCCCCATAGCAATAATGCCATGGGGGTTTAGGCCACCATATTCAAAGTGGACTCCATCATCCTCAATCCAAATAAGGGGTTGAAGATTTTGCCCCATATTGGCACGTAAAAGCAAAGCCAAAACAAAACCATAAGCGGCTTGCCAATGGGATGGCTCGGGCACAATTTCATGCAACGCACCACGCAAAATTGGTTTTATAATCGCATCTGCCTCATTGATGCCTAAGCTAAAATGCGTAACTTCATCATGGCTTAAGTTTTGTGCATTATAAGGGGCATCAATGTTTTTGTCATTGTGGCCTCTATCATTTGGTAAAATTTGTATAGCAGAACGACCTTCCATTTTGGCAATTTGCTGACGCAACTTGTTTAAATTAGATTGATCCATCATCGACTCACATTGATATGTTCTCGTTTTGTTCTTTATGGGGGATAACGAAAAAAGAGTCAAGATTGCAAATAATGTTGTATTTTAGGCGAATGAGGACCATTGGTTTTGTAAAATTAAAAAGACGGCTTGTTAAAAGGTTGGAAATTATAGGGCTTGATCTTACGCATGACTTTTTAAATATGGATCCATATTTTAATCTTATTTAGTGAGTTTATTGTAATAAGCTTAAAGGTAAAGCTGCGATATAAAGCCCTAAACCAAAAGATAAATGTGCATTTAAAGTTTTAAGCCGGGTTATAAAAGGTTTTGGTGTTTTATTGCCCATGAAGCCAAAACCAAATGCAGGTTGCATGATAAAAAACGGTATTATTGTGCTGATGAGCCCCATAGCTAATGCTGGCTAAGGCTCCGGTTTAGTAACCAGCCTTTACCAGTAAAATAAATCAAAATAGCTGCAAAAATAATGCCGATACTATAATGGGCAAGCCATCCTAATGGTTTTTCGCAAAAGATAGCTGGGCTTTGAAAAATCTTGCTATGACATAGTTGCCCATAGCGCATATGACCTAACCAACGACCGACAAATCGATAATCAAGCGAGGAAATTGCAAAAAATTTTTTGTAAAAATAATGCCCATAAATCCATTATAAGGGTTGCGCCAATGCCAATAAATATGAGGGAAAAAAATAAATTCATATTATTAATCATTTTTCGCACCTTAAAACGTTCAAATAATTCATTGAATGTTTTAAGGTAAAGAACTTGCATTGTCAATAAAACCTTTTATTGAATGATATATTGTTTAAGAAAAGAAATGATCATGACACAAATTGAACTTATCTATATGGAAAAAATGGCGGATATGGCAAAAACTCTGGGCCATTCCCCATCGCCTTAGCCTATTGGAGCATATTGCCCAAGCGGAACGTTCTGTTGAGGTTTTAGCAGAGCTTTGCCAATTGTCTATTGCCAATACATCACAGCATTTGCAACATTTGCGCCGTGCCGGCTTTGTGCAAACACGCCGCGAGGGCAAGAATATTTACTACCGTTTGGGGGAAGGGCCCATTATTGGACTTTTATTATCGCTGCGCGATTATGTCGAATTTCAGCAAACGGCAATGCTGCAAGTCATTCAAGATAGTATTGATACGCTTGTTAATTTGGAGGCCGTTTCGATTGAGCAATTATTGAACGATATGCATAATCAAAGCATTGTAATTTTGGATGTGCGCTCCCATGAAGAATATGCAAGTGGTCATTTGACTGGCGCTATTAATATTCCAACCGTTGAACTTGAACAGCGTCTATCCGAATTACCAATGAATAGCCAAATTGTTGCCTATTGCCGTGGACCTTATTGCGTTTTATCAACTGAGGCCGTGCATATTCTTCATAAAAAAGGCTATAGTGCCAAACGGTTAGCTGCTGGATTTCCTGAGTGGAAGGCTGCTGGCTTACCTACAAGATAAATAGCAACAATAAAACATTTAATTATTTAATTGAATGTTTTATTGTTGCGTGATATTGGTAATTAAAGCAACCAAATTACCAATGGAGTCTTTATGCTTGATCAAGAAAAAACCTCAGTTTTATTAGAAAAAAAATCAAGATCTATACCTTCTAGCCTTTATTTTTTTAGCTTTGCTTTATTTGCCATGGGAAGTGCCGAATTTTTAATGGGTGGCATTTTACCGATGATCGCCCTTGACCTTAATATTTCGTTACCCCTTGCTGGTAGTCTCATTTCAGCTTTTTCAATCGGAGCGTTTTTTGGTGGGCCAATTTTGGCAGTTTTTGCTTTAAATCGGTCAATACGTCATATTTTTATGATGTGTCTTGCCGTCTTCGCAATTTGTTTGGCAATTGGCTTATGGTTAAATACCTATGTAGCACTTGCTATAACAAGGGTAATTATGGGTTTTGCTTATGCCTGTTTTTTTTCGATAGCAGCGGCAACCGCTGTAAAACTTGTGGCACCACAAATGAAAGCAAAAGCCTTATCAATCCTTGTAAGCGGCCTTACCATTGCTATGATCATCGGTGGGCCAATAGGAACCTACTTAAGCAGTATTGGCGGGTGGCATGCTGGTTTTTGGGCGGTTTTTGGTTTAACCCTCATTGCTTCTTTAGCAGCCTTGTTCTTAAGTAAACCTAAAACTGATGGTCAAGATAATCCATCTAATATTAAAGTCGAATTACAAGCCACAAAATCTTTAAGCCTATGGGCGGCTCTTGCAACAACGGCTTTAACCACCGCAAGCTATATGGGGGTTTTTTCCTATAGCGGTGCCGTGCTAATTGAAGTCAGTCATGTGGCCCCCTTATGGGTGGGGCCAATACTGATCCTATTTGGCGTAGGGGCGTTTTTAGGTTTAATACTTGGCGGTATGAGTGCTGATAAGCATCCACTTGCAACTATTGTCATTGCCAATAGCGGATTATTGGTTACCGCAATTCTTATAGTATTCATGGCACAAAATGCTTTTCTTGTGACTGCGGCTATTTTTTTACTCGGTTTTTTTGGATTTCTATTTAAATCCTGTTGTTTGGAGCCGCGTATTTCACCTCGCGCCTAATGCTCCAACTCTCGCTGGTGCTTTAAATAATTCTGCATTTCAGTTAGGCCTGACTTTTGCGCCACTTTTGACCGCAATACCAATAGCTAACGGTTATGGCTTGCCTTCAATTGGCTGGGTGGCCGCTTTAATTGTCATTAGTGCATTTTTAGCAATTGTAATCGATCGCATTTGTTCAACATAAAATAAATGATTTAAAAATCATTTGTTATTTTATTTTTAAACATGTTTATTTTCGCGCATAAATAACCTTAAAGCCTTGTTGCTCACGCGTTTTTCAACATGAAAAAATTTTTCTGATAGCAATTTTTCATAAGGCAATTGTTTGTTGGCAACCAGCAATAATTGCCCCTTATGCTTTAAACTATCATGGGCTTTGGCAATAAAAGCTTGGCCGATGCTACTATCGCTGGCGCGTCCCTCATGAAAAGGTGGGTTACTGATAATCCAATCATAGGATTGGATTGGCTTTTCTTTTAATAAATCAAACCAATGATAATTGACAGTGCGGCTCGTGGTTAAGGGGGCAAGATTTTCCTTGGCGGCTTGTAAAGCTTCAAAATCTGCCTCATAAAGATCAAGCTGTGAAATTTTGGCATATTTTTCCAATAATCTTACAGCAAGAAAACCCCAACCAGCGCCAAAATCGGCAACACTGCCCTTTATGTCATCCGGCAATCTATTGACTAATAATTGCGTGCCGGGGTCAATCCGGCCATGGAAAACATGCCCGGCATTGAGGTGAATTGCGTGTCAAAGCTTGCTTTTTGGTTTTGTAAATCTTCAAATGCAGCAAGATCAATAGTATCAGGGCGGGTAAACCAAAAGCATTGGCCGTGATATTTTGATAAATTGCCTTCTATATCAAAGGATTTGCCAACCCATTTACGCATCGATTGTATGCCAAGGTTTTTATCGCCACAAATAATAATAATCCCTTGTGGTTTGACACGTTTTAATAAAGCTAAAAATTGCGCCTGATTGCGCCCCTTATGCTTGGAAAGATTTAAAAAACCGCCATCATAGGTTTTACTTTCAGGAATATTTTCATAGCATTGAAAGCCGCCATTGTTAAGAATTAGATAGCTTGGCCGCCAAGTGACGATATTATCAAGATGTTTTTCCCAATCAACAGGTGGGCGCTCATTAAAGCCAAAACTAATGAATTGGCTTTCTGATTGTACTTCTAATGCGCCATTTTCAAACGGTAAAAACGCTAATGGATAGGAGTTTTGTACCATTTAAAAGGCCTTTGCAAAAATGAAATAGGGTTATGATGTAAGCCAATAGTGCATTTATCGCTAAGTGTGAAGTGCGATTTTATATTTTAATCAATGACTTTAAAGCTTGGTTGGAAAAGCAACGTGTTAGCGCATCGCTATTTGAGCGTTTTTTCGAAAAGTGGGAGCCGGTTTTCGGACAAAAAACGCAGGTCAACCAATGGATTAGAGCGCCGATCTGATCCAATTAGATCGAAATGCGCTCTAAGCATGCTGCCATTCGCGCGCTTTCGCGTTAATGGATTCCAATTGTCTCTATTATTGCTGTTTTAAAATTAAAGGGTATGGCGATTATGCCATACCCTTTAAATTATTTAAATTCATATCAGCAAAAAATTAATGTTTGGTTTGTGAACCATCATTGCTATCGCTATTATCATCGCCTTTGACATCACTTGTTGCGTTGTTTTCTTCAACTGGCTCATCGGCTTTTGGCTTTTCAACATCAACCTTGACACTGCGGCCAGCTTTAGGCACACCAGAGCTGCGGCTTGTTTCATTGCCCAAATTGCGTGATGGTGGGTTGCCGGCCATAACCTCAATGATTTCTTCACCCGTCAAGGTTTCATATTCAAGCAAACCTTCAGCAAGACGGGTCCATTCATCTTTCTTTTCGGTTAGAATGCGAGTGGCTTCGTCATGGGCTTCATCAATAATACGCCGCACCTCGCTATCAATAATTTGGGATGTATGCTCTGACGTTGCTTCTTGGCGCTGTGCTCCATAGCCAAAGCCTTCATCTTGACCGCCGCCATAGGCAACTTTACCAAGCTTATCGGAAAAACCCCATTTGGTTACCATAGCGCGCGCCAATTTGGTTGCCTGTTCAATATCTGATGATGCGCCTGAGGTAATATTTTCACTGCCAAATTTCATTCCTTCGGCAATACGACCAGCCATTAAAATAGCAAGGCGCGAAATCATTGACTGATAGGTCATTGAGTAGCGGTCGTTTTCTGGCAATTGCATAACCATACCAAGAGCGCGGCCGCGTGGAATAATCGTCGCCTTATGAACAGGATCGGTTGCGGGAACATTAAGGGCAACAACTGCGTGGCCAGCCTCGTGATAGGCGGTATTTTCTTTTTCGCGTTGGGTCATGGCGGTTGAGCGGCGCTCAGCACCCATCAAGATTTTATCTTTGGCATCTTCAAATTCTTGCATGGTAACAAGGCGCTTATTGCGTCTTGCTGCCATAAGGGCTGCTTCATTGACAAGATTCATCAAATCCGCACCAGAAAAACCGGGGGTGCCACGGGCAAGAACTTTTAAATCGACATTGGGGGCAAGGGGAACATTGCGCACATGCTTAAAACCGCGGCCACCAACATCAGGTTGCTCTAACTAGCGGTCAAAACGGCCTGGCGAGCAGCGCAGGTCAAACACATCAAGGGCGTTGGTTGCCCAATGATAATGACATTTTCATGGCTTCAAAGCCATCCATCTCACCAAATTGGTTCAAGGTTTCTCCGCTCGTCTTCCGCCGCCAATACCGGCGCCACGATGCCGAACCGCCATCTTTCGTCAAAAGATTCAGGCGCTTTTCTTCCCTGTTCAAACATATCCCGCACGCGGCTTGCGCCAACACCGACAAACATTTCAACAAAGTCAGAACCGGAAATTGTGAAGAAAGGCACATTTGCTTCACCTGCAACAGCGCGGGCAAGCAAGGTTTTACCAGTACCTGGAGGGCCAACAAGCAATACGCCGCGTGGAATACGGGCGCCAAGACGCTGGAATTTTTGTGGATCACGTAAAAATTCAACCACTTCTTCAAGGTCGTCCTTGGCTTCTTCAACGCCGGCCACATCTTCAAAGGTCACGGCCATGGGCCTCGGTCAAGCAACTTTCGATTTCAAAACCCATTGCCCAGGAGCCACCGCATTTGGCCGGCAAAAACACCAAATCAACCAGAATAATGATTGGAATCGCCTTGCCAATAATGCTTAAGATCGGATTAGAAACCATGCTTTCAGGGGTAAGCAGTGTCAACCACCTTTGCGATTTAAACGATCGCGACTTGCTCGCCTTTGGGCAATCGTCTGGATTTGCCATCGAGGTAGTGCCACTAATAGATTGCCTCAATGGTCACTTCTTTTATCTCTATATCGCGCGGTTAAAATCAGAATAAGAGATAGTGTCACCTGGTCCTCTTTGTCCAGTTCCTGAAACATTGAAAATAGTGCAATTAAAACAACTGCGATAACACCCCACAGGACAACGGAACGGTAATTCGGGTTCATATCAAATCCATATCTACGCCAAAGGCACTTACAATTTTGTCATATATTTTAATTTTGTCTTTATTCTGATGTGCATTTTTATCAACAAAACCACAATGCGACATGTCGATTGTCAAGAATTATTCATAAATATTACAAATAGCCTTTCTATTAATAGCTCGGCAAATATCGTTTATCGAATAGTTCTTAGCGTATTTACACTAGAAGTTTTGTGTAACATATGTTTTCAAATGCCGCTTGCCGTGCAACGGCAATTTCAAGGTTTTGTGATCAAAATCATCTATTTTTGCATTTATCCATTCTGGCTCAAAAAGCTTGTATGAAAAGCAAAATCATCCGGCCAGCCAAAGGGCAATAAAGGCTAAGGTTGCCCTTCGTTTTGGCGCAATCAAGGTAATTCAATGCTATTTTTGTCGTTAATTAAATGGTGAAAGGGAGGATGGCGATTGGGAAACGGCCTTTGCTTTCTTCCCATTTTTTTTGAACCCTTTTTAACCCAATTTAACGTTTAAAAACTGGCTCGTCAAACTTGGGCTGCCCTAAAAATCCAAATTTTCCCCATTATGAAAAGCGCCCATCCATACAAGTTTACCTGCCTTAATCATTGGGGGTGAGGTTCCTTTCGCCCACAGTCTTATCGTGTTATAGCGGTTTTTCAACAAGGGTTCAATGGTGGTTTTGGGGCCGCTGCCAACAAAACTCATTAAACTGGCGTTGCGGTTTTAAAAACGCCGAAAAGTGCTTAAAATTTCAATGAAATGGATGAAAAACTCCGACGCAACGAATCAATGTTCCCAAAACGGTTTTCCACCCTTGGCATTGGTTTGAGGAGGTTGGCCAAAACGGGTTTTTTTCCCGCTGAACTTTTTGTGGGTTGATCTTTTGGCATCAATTTCCCAATAACTGGTTTTCGAATGCACCGTTCATAAAGCAATTATCATTGCGGGATCATCGACCCAAAATATTTTTTCTTGTTAGTGCGGTTTGGGGGCTGCATTTCAAGGGCCAGCAGGGAATTTTGCTGCAAATGTTTTCTTTGCCCCGGCCGCGGCCCGGAAACGCATTTGTCGCTGAAACAATTTGGTCATCCCAAAATACCGGTTGAATAATCTGTTTGGTAGGGAGCCGCGGCAAAATTTAGCGCGCCGTTCGCCTTTTCTGTGGGTTTTTTTCCGCAGACAAAAAATATCATGTTTTGATCTTTGCTTTGTGGCTCAGAACACGCCCCTCCTTGCCATTCCGTGCGAAACCAGGTCAAATTATGGAATGAACCCAAGTTCCCTGTTTTTTCAAAATTCTTTAAAAAACAGCGTAAAAATCCTGCCGCCCCGAACGGCCAAGCCCGCTCTTTGAAAATCACAAGATTTATGGTCGTTATTTTAATTACTGGGCACAATTAAAGCTTTTTTTTCATCCACCCCTTTTAAAACCAAGGCTCTTTTGCTGTGGGCACGGGCAAAGCGCAAAGCGGCCCATCATCATTAATTCCGCCATGTCATCCAAGTTTAAATATTTTCAGGTGCGGTGGTGCGCGCATAATTCGCTCTACATCCTAACTGGGCTTCCATGCGGTTGGCCGTAAAGGGTTCGCCAAGCCGAAGGACCATGGCAAAGGGATCGTTGGAAGGTTCTTGAAAGGCGAAAAATTGCCTCCGCCGTGTCACCGGCTGAATATTGGAACCAATTTGATAAGTTCTTTGGCGCTTTGTTTGTGGAACGTGCTTGTTTGATTCGCCAGCTGGAATGCTCGGCTTATTATCGCTTTCAAAAGCCATTACGGTCGGTGAATAAGCCAAATTTTTGGCTGCTTTAGGCCTACCATTATTTTTTGCCGCCGAGGGCGTCCAACCGTCGGGGCTTGGCGCGCAAATCACGTATTGGCACCATTTTGGGGCGCAGGGCTTCCGTTGGGGGAGCTCCTTTGTCCACTTGCTGAGTGGGCTTGGGTTTCGCCTGCGCCTTTGGCGTTGGCGTTGTTGGGGGAATTGCCATTGCCCTTTAAGCTCAATGGTTTTGCATTTTGTAAAACCTGCAAATTAAATTTTCCTACCCCTTTCGTCAAGTCACCATCCCTCCGCTTGGGGTGCATGCCTCGGTTGGGCGGGGAAAATGGTGTTTGGTTTTAGTGCCGCCCTAACACCCCGTTCGATTAAATTGGGGTTTTGCCCGGGTT
>JAGSMT010001161.1:0-20693 GCA_029286875.1 Lamproptera curius
TGAAAAACCTCTATGGCTTTCACAAGCCAACAATGGTTTTACTCAAACTCGCTCCATTAGCGAATATTACTGTTTAAATAACATTTGTTTTAATTTGGCACAGTATTTGGTGAGTTCAAATTGTATACGTATTGTTACATAAATATAAAGTAATAAGACATAATGGATTGCTAAAAAAGTTACGTATCCAAATTCAGATTTACAAGGAGTGATGGTAAGACCTTTTCTCTTTCTTGTATATTTAAATACTACGTGTGATAAACAATGAAACTAATAAATGGAGTGAAACAATGTGAATGCGATAGTATTACTTAGAATGATACTTCTAGTAATGATTCACCCAATACTTCTGAGTAACCAGATATTATTACTTAGAGCGAAAGTACGGTAATAATGATGAAAAACAACACTCTCTCAAATAGTTTATAGGTTTAGTAGTAACATAATTGCAACAGAATGCTTTATGCTGTTGGTAAATGTATTCAATTTATGACACAATATAAAATGTGATAATTTGACAGTGGTTTCTTAAATAGGGCAGCGCTAATTGATTATACTAAGATTTTCGGCATAATAAACTACAGTGGGTCGTATAAATGCACTGTCCAATAAAGTTGGATCCGCTGTAAGAAAAATTAGACTGTGAGAAATATAAAGGATTATTGATAACAGTATTTTTAATTGCAATGCCCGACTCGTGATCATAACAGTTGATAAAGAGGAATAATAATTATAACACATTAATCAGAACAGAGAGAGATAATTAAAAAAAATATTTCGTACATATCAATCCGCTTTCGTCGTCTATTGGCATTGGCCCTTGCTTTATAAACCGTAGGCCGTAGGGTTCGAATCCCGCGGAAAACGTTGGTTAAGACAATTTGGGCCGATTACCCAATTGTCTAAAAAGTAAGATGGTCCATGCGTCAGATGGGCAAGTACAAAGTCGATCCACCCACCAACCCGCTTTGTTTTTTTTCTGATGATCTCGTGATCTATGGAATAAATCTAGTGGAACATAACCAGGTGTGGGGAGGGGGGATGCCACTAGCACATCTCCTCAGCGAGTGACTTAACTGCACCAAGGGCCCAAAGATGGGTGGCCTCGGCTTGGACCGTCACTTTACGACTCCCATTAGCATGCTGAATCAAGGGCTGCTTAGGTTATAGCGTGAAGAGCTCTTACTAACATTACTACAAGTTCTGGGAGAAGAAGTGGAGCAAGAAACTGCAGCAACGTTGTTATCAAATTTGGGGTTAAGCTACAGTATCAAATAGCAAAGGGTGTGTAAGTCCAATTTCATGAGTGGGTGTGTAGTTCATTAGTAAGTTTAGGTTCTGTGTGACTACTGTACTACCGTAACCTATTTTGCCTTTACTAAGTTCTTATATTTAACAAGAATACTGAGCAAGCCATCACGTTACCTGCGGCATCGATTTCCATCGCGGCATTATTTAAGTCGCCAAGATCCAAAAGTGAAGCATCTTGCTTAGTGCAGCCGTTGCTATGGCTAGCATGCTGAACCTTTTAGGCGGCGGTGGGCAGCTATGCGCTTGGAGTCGGCTCCGGCGCAGACTGCTGCCACGCGGGGCGGAAATGCTAGAATGGAAATCAAAGCTTGGTTTATAGGCCGGACGGGTGGGAATGCGGTGCTTGAGGATGGGTTGGTTGTTACGAGAAGCTTGACTGACTGCCCGGATAGTACGTTGGAGTTTATCCGGTCCAAAGAGAGCCGACTGATCCCATAGTGCTGTTCTACTTCATAGAACCTTGCTTACCTTCTTTTGTGCGCTCGAGAGTGACAATCACCATGCCAGTAGGGCGTTTAGTGCGTGGGTGGTATATACGTTTTACCGATAAAGTACTGTGCTTTTATAGCTTTGGCTATCTTTAAGTATGGGATCTCCTTAAGCAATCCTTTTCCTGGTAAGGAATCCTCCCTGCCCAACCATGCCCAGTAGGGAGGTGTTTTAATGTGATTTCGTCCCATAAACATATTTGTTTATTCTTTCTTAATCGCCTGACGTATTCATGGATTACCATAATATTGTTTATATCTACGCGGAAAGCATTATTGAGTTATTTTTTCTCAATATATTTTATGCAATCTGCTTTGAACAGAGCGTTTTGATTATGTATGTATATTAAGTTAAGATAAGTCCTTTGGAAAAATAATTTCAACGTGGTCATTTTAATACTGAACAAAATACACACACAGTTATTTACTCTTATAAATAGCGATAATGAAGTGCAACTTTGACCTGAACTCGAACAATACCTTTATTATTTTGATACGTACTAAAACAGCAAAGTTGAAAATATTATGAAGTACGCAATACAATCTGAAAAAGTTTTATTAAAACACTTGAAGTTCATAAGTGATACTTTTTATTACACATGTAGTTATCAAGTTGTAAATGACTTGAGTGCAATTTAGAAACAAGAACGCATATAAAAGACGGTCCTAAATCGTAAATTGTGTTTACTAAAGTCTTACGGTTTGCATAATTGAAAGCATTTGAAATAGTATTTTCTTATTTATGTCGCTACAATGTTATACACATAACATGCTATATCGGAGGTTTTAAAGAATGTCTCGAACGATCTGCATTATAAACGACTGCATTTGCATAAATAAATTGAAAGTATGAGATGTTTTGTGAGAGTTTATTGTTAAGTTAAAAAGTTTCTTTATGATACACTCATACATTTACAAATTATTTATATTACAGACGCTTCGCAGCTACGAGCATTGTCATAAAAGGCCAGGATGACGTGTTATCCGTGAAAGTAAATCTATGCATAGAATATTTCTCTTTTTATTTCTAACAGTTGTCTAATTTTAAAATGCATAAGAATGGACTAATATTTTTTTCGTTATTAAACTTAAGATGAATGAATTAATTTAAGTCTTTTTAGGTTGGTTTATAATTAGTTGTAATTAGACTTATAAGAATGATGATTTTTTTTCAATTCATATTTCTATCTATAAATTAAGGACATCTTCTTTATATTTGTTTACAAGAACACTGGAAAAAATGTATGTATAAATTTAACAGTAATACTATCATTCTTATATAAAAGCTAATATTAATCTTTTAAACAATTGTGTATTAGCAGTCGTGGTTATTTCATCTTAGTTTTATAAATAAAACCCTTTTAAGCGATTATTGTATGAATAGAAAGTATTAAAGGTCGTTCATCACTGTCAATCACAACCACGCCGAAGTCGATGTAATAGAAAGATAAGTTCTAAAATACGCTATAGTGAATTGGTTTCCCCAAACTGTCGTCGGTGCAGTTTTATATTATTTCTACTAAGCAGATTTATATTGTAGCCTTAGAAATTTTCTTGTCTTTTATCCTACCGATAAATGCTCTAAAGTATCAGATGTTATTGGTATTGGTGAGAGAAAAGCTGAAATAATGTATCTTACCACTCTGTGTGTAAAATGTTTACCCTGTTTGTAAAAGGGGATATCCTTTGGAGCTTATTTCTTCACCTTTGTCCTCCAAAACGTGAAATTCGTGCAGTCTATAACCTGGGCTCCCAAAGAATCACCAAGAAAGTTGTACACAGTAATAAAATAATGACCGTTAGTTCTCAACATACATATTTGAAAATTATATGTATTTGCAAAAAGTAGGCATGATTTCCTAAGATATTGTGATGCATCATGACATAGATACGAGGAAAAATATAATTTAATTCTTCCAGTAACTAGACTGCTAAGAATAAGTAAGTCTTTTATGGGACATTGTATACGATTTTACAAAAAATCCCAGTGAACGTTCAGAATTTAACTATTAATAAAATTTAAAAGGTCACTCAAGAACGTTTATGTTAGGTAATGGAAAGCTTTCCAGGTTTATATATATATATATATATATATATATATATATATATATATAAGTAATATATATAATTAGTCGCACGATATAGCTATTTACGCACGGGATTTTATAAAGTGAATTAAAATGTTATTCTTTAAGAATATTAAACTGACAATAATGAATTATTTCAAATTATGAGTTAAAATTATTTTTAATTATTATTTAATTTATAGGATAGTAAATTATTTACACCTAAATTAAAATTGTTTTGTAATTTCTTGATTGATAAAACTGATTGTGATATTTGCAAATAACAGACTAAACCAGTTTTTGTAATAGTCATACTGGACTACTCCCACCCTTAGGTAAGCATTGCACGGGCTGCACAAAAGAAGCGAAAAGTAGGGCCTCCATCGCCGACACCCGATCCACCTACAAAAGCGCCGAAAGCCTCGGCGAAAATACTATCGGCCTCTAGGCCATCCACTTCAGCCCCAGAGTCAACCCCAACCCCCATGGCAAACCATCCCAGCCGCCTCACGGTAAACTCTTTCTGCCACCAAGGCAAACACCTGCTGCTTCACAGCAACTAACCGCTGCCTCACAGGGACAAAAACCTCCGCTGATCCGATTAGGTTTGTCAAAAGATAAATGGGCAGACTATCGTTCCGTGCTGTCCAATAAACACACAATACACCGCGGCAGACTCCTCCAGAGAATAAAACTCCAATTCGAAAACAGTGACGCACATCGTCAAGTTACGTCATATCTCTTAAAGATCTACTTATTATCATACATACGCACTCCCGGAAGAGCGCATACTTTGGATAGTCGTCAAAGGACTGCAAGGACATGCTCACCGAGGGCATATATAACTTAATCAAGGAACAAACATCCTAATCCACTCGGCCTCCCGCCTCACCCATCTATAAACTAAAATACCATTCAATGGGGACCTTGACCTTAAACGCTAAACCGAGGGCAAAAAGTGCACGACCTACACCACATCTGCGACATAAGTCGCATTACTTCCATGCGCCACACTCAAATGGCCTCCCAGCGCATTGTCACTACCGCCAAACATACGGGCACTGGTTATACAGGCTCAGCCGAATATACTTCCACAGTTTGCTACCCATAGCAATGGCAGCAACTTGGAAACTTTAGCCGGACAGATTGACTTCGCAGAGCGCGATCGCGTTACCGCGGAATTCGACGCCGTGAAACTTCGGAGCCCGCTTTTCCATACTTCGCAATTATCGCAGATCAGAGGACCGAAATAGTAAATTTTCTTAGAGAAAACGACATAGACATTTTACTAGTGCAGGCGACATTCCTAAAACCCGGTAGAAGCGATCCGAAAATCGCTAATTATAACATCATGAGAAATGATCGGACCAGCGCTTACACGGTGGCACGCTCGTTTATTAGAAAAGGTCACTGACTGTGTAGCAATCGACACGACGTCGACGTTAACGCATTTAGAAGCCTCGGTCTGTAGGCTAGCCAGCTGACAAAACATTCGTTTGTATCAATAAGTCTACGCGGTAGGTATATCGTACCTACCGTGCAGAATCACATCCAAAATTTACAATCCGACTTCAAGAGCGCTATTTCCCTAGGAGGCGCCGTCATTCTGGCAGGCTAATTTAATAGCAAGCTCACCCGATGGAACAGCACTCAATTAACTCCGCGAGGCATGTAGCACAGATGCTCTAACAGATATGGATTAAGTTTCAGTGTCGTTGAACCAGCTAACATCTATCTACGCTACGCTCTATCCACAAATGGTAGGCCGCAGATCAGACGGGCTTAATATTGCCCTCCTCAAAAACGTCAATCTCATCTCTCTCGGATCATCGTCCAGACATCCAAATTAGGACCCCTGACCCCAGAACATCATTACCAAAAAACATAGTCGATTGGCGCAAGCTCAAGTCTTAGCTAGAATGCACTAGCTCACCACATCTAGATGCCATACCTCAAGTCCTGCACAGTGCTAATGACGCGAATCTCACTGTTAATTACGCTCACAGACACGTCCAAAGTGTTGTCGAGGCTTCGTCGAGGCAAGTGCCAGTGGAGAGAACCTCCGCTGGGCCTTGCCAATGACATAAAGAACCTTGCGACGCAAGAGGGCTGCGATTCGCGCCTATGATTGGTATCCAACCGAGCGGAGCGAAGACTACAGAGAGCTACGCGCCTTGAACATCAAGGTAAGCATGGCTGAATTCAGAACGCTTGCTGAGCTAAACGATCGGTGAGATACAGATCTTAAACCACGGAAAGCCATGCTATATCAAAACCGCGTTTTTTAATAGTTATACGCGCGGATTATTTTCCAAACACATTTAAGCACGCTGAAGTTATAGGTTCTTTAAATCCGGCAACCACCTCACCTACCCACTTCCTACCGTCCAATTAGGCTTCCTCCTCAAAGGCTTTTTTAAATGTATTTACAATTAGTTATGTATTAAACATTTTTTTTATTGTGAGATAAAGGATTGTTATTACATCTTTTGCACATGAATATTGCTTTGATTTTAAAAATGTGGTAAAAGATAATTGTACGATGTTGTATTGTGATTCTTTTGATCTTTTAATTATCCTGTAAATTTTAGTTAGGGGAATTTTCTTTTACAAAATTCAGTAACCTTTGATGCTTTTAATTTCGAATTACTTAAAATACATTTGATTCATACCAGCAACTTGTATTTCTTTTCTGCATAGAAATCCTAGTAAGTACGATATGATACAAATTAACCCATTAGTTTTAACGAGTATTATCATAACATAAAGTAAAATAATTTAAATACTTTACTTTAATCATGCTTTCTTTGTCCTGATTCTGTAACATTTTTATCTTATGTTCTACGTAGGAAAGCTATTAGTTACCGTTACAAATGACCCAATCGTATCGAGGCTCATTGCTACACTGCATAGAGCTGCTGGTGTAGAATCACGGTGACGGATAGATCTAATAGAATGTCTATTATTATCAATAAGCTAAATAAGTTACTTTTATAAGTATCACATATCTATTTAATATTGGTGTTAATGGCATAGTCTTTCATAAGTTTTAGATATGGTAATTTACTATTTTAGCAGCAACCTATTTGATTTATAGACTCGTTAATATTTGAGACATAAAAGTCTCATAAAAGTGTCTCATTTTGTAAGTCGGTGAATCGATTTGACTCACAATGGAGCGTAGGGACAGTTGAGTTTTTGTATTTTTGTAGACCATATATTTTAGGAGCTATTGGATTTAAGGGACGCAGGCGTTTTTCTCTCCATGTGACAACGTACTTAGAAACTTGTTTAATTTGGCAGTACAGGCTGTCAGATTATAATTAATCTTCTTATAATTACGAGTATCACTAACCAGTTCAGTAACTTTCTGTTCATATTCATAACGCAACCGTTGTATTAGATAATACAACGGTTGCGTTGCCCTTGTCTGCCGGTGAAAGTTTAATTTCAGAACTTAACTTAGTGACTTTATGTTTTAGTCGGCGTTTTATTTTTTCTTTTGTTCGTGTTTCATCACATACTAAATAAAATTGTACGTATTTTACGTCTTTGAAATAATACCTCTCTTTAAATCATAGTAAAATTACAACATGTATTTGCTTAGCTATCCGTCATACGTTTACATATTCAGAAATGTAATAAATTAACACATCTGCGCTTCATGCACAAAACTCTTCGGTTAAAAATACAATTTTGTTATGTTATTTAAAAGCGAACAATAATGGCTACTTTTAATATAATAATAAATAAATTCTTTGAAATATAAGTATGTTTTCTAGAGTTAAGATTAAAAATATTTAACGTAGTGTGGACGGCTGGTGTCAAGATGGAGAGACGACATTCGCAAAGTGGCCTGTGTGGGATGGATGAGAATGGCCGAAGATCGGAAGCGATGGCATCCACTAGGGAGGCCTATATTAGGCAGTGCACTATCACAGGTTGATAATGATGATGATAAATATAGAATAACCTTAGTTTTAGAATCCTGTTAAGTGTAAAAAAATTATAAAAATTTTATATTAAATATAATAATAAATTAAGCTAAGAATTAATAAACTAAGTCAAACATAAAGGCAAATTTAGAGTGTCTTAACATTGAGTGCTTGTTAAAAATTTACGGTTTCTAGGAAGTGTTATAAATATTTTAATAATCCTCTAAAAAGAGGTTAAAAGGCGCCAAGCTAAGATTTTATTTTTAAGTTATATACAAAATCTTAAAAGGATTTCTTTGTAGTTAATAATATATGAATAAGATAAACATTGTTAAAATGTAAAAAGTCCTTTTATATTTTTCTTATCATAATGGTATTATTCAAATCTAGTCCCGTTTACTAAACATTTTCTTTTTATATATATTTATTTGACATAGGGTGTTAAGTCTCGTTTACCCAGTAAAACGCTGGCTACAGTGCCCTTCAAACCGGAACACAACAGTGTTTTTACACTACTGCTTCGTGAGCAGAAATAGGCACCGTGGTGGTACAAAGGGGACCTACTACCGGTATCTTCTTTCAAAGAATAATAGATTTAGCAAAAACTTGTTTTGAATAAAATGAGATATAAGATGATAGTGTGGCGAGATGCACGCATAAATACGTTATTAAAAAATAGACAATTATCCTATTTAACAATCAAATTAACTTTACCACTTTCAGTTTTAGGCGTTCTATTTTGAGGTTCAAGATTTGATGATTACATAAGAAGCGGATCCAATAGAAACTTAATTAAATAAAGGGATTTCCTTTAATTCAAATTTATACGTCGTCCTTTTTACTCTGAAATTTAACCTTTTTATGTTTGTAACTGTCTGGTCAATATTATAAGGGGCAATGATAAGGGGCAAAAATCTTTAAAATTAGTTTGAACTATCCATTTAAAAATTAAATATTACTACTAGCGTACACTCGTAAGAAAATGAAAAATATGTAAAAGAAATATGTGGAATAATTACCTTAATGTCAATTATCCCATTGAGTGAATATTGTATGGATATCGCTGGACAAGAAAATTGTTTCTTGGAATTATTTCAATGAAGCTGTTATCAGGCTATCATATTACTGTTATTTGATTTTATAGAATATCGGTATCCCTTTGACAAATATCTTGAGGACGTCTTTCTATGAATCGTGGATGGTTCATTATCAAATATATCATAAAAATGAAACTTAATTGTTAACATTAGATATATTTACACAAATTATTCCTTTATTTATTTCTATTCATCATCATCATCAGCCTGTAATAGTCTACTGCCGGACATAGGCCTCCCCTAATACACTCATATCCATTACGGAGTTTTTGGACCGTATCACACCACGCTGGACCAATGCAGGTTGGTGGGTGGACCGACTTTAACACTCCCATACCACTAGGCTACGGAGGCAGTTATTAATTTTTAATTGATTTTAAAGGTGTAATTTTTAGGAAATTACTATTTTTATTTTTAAATATCTGGTAAATATTAACTTTTTAAATTAAGATTCAAATTCAAATTCAAATATCTCTATTCAATATAGAAGTTTACACTTGCTTATTGATTATCAAACAGGCTACCACCGGTTCGGAAAAGGACGCCTCAGACCTGAGAAGAACCGGCGAAAGAAACTCAGGGCTATTTTTATGTCATCTTTTAAAATAACAAACAATTTGATAATTCGACATTACATATTATGCAATTTAGAAACAGGACCTGGAGTGAGCATTCCATTACCAGGCTGTGTTATCATTTAAAAATTCATTAATATCGTAATAACCTTTAACACATAACGTTCCTTGACTACCTTTTAAATTTATTAATAGTTAAATTCTGAACGTTTACTGGGATTTTGTTGTAAAACGTTTACATTGTCCCATAAAGACTTACTTATTCTTCGCAGTCTAGTTGCTGGAAGAATTAAATTATGTTTGTTCCTTGTATCTATGTCATGTGCATCACAATGTCTTAGGAAATCATCTCTATTTTTTGCACATACATAAAATTTTCAAATATGTATTGAGAACTAACGGTCATTATTTTTATTTCAGTGAACAACTTTCTTAATGATTCTTTGGGGCCCAGGTTATAGACTGCACGAATTGCACGTTTTTGGAGGACAAAGATCGTATTAGTATCTGCCGCATTTCCCCACAGTAGAATGCCATAAGACATAATACTATGAAAATAGCTGAAATATACTAAACGAGCTGTCTCCACATCAGTTAATAATCTAATTCTTTTCACTGCGTAAGCTGCAGAGCTTAGTTTACTTGCTAGCCTATTAATATGGGGGCCCCATTGTAGTTTTGTATCTACAGTTATTCCTAGAAATACAGTTGATTCAACTACGTCTAACGCCTCCCATTCATAACCACTTCAAATTTACCATGCTTCACATTAGGAGTCATGAATCTAATACATTTTGTTTTCCTTTGGTTTAATAGCAAGTTATTAACACTAAACCAATTCGTTACTCTACAGAGAGTGTATTATTTACATCGTCATTTATTGACGTATGTCGTTTAATTTTAAAAATCAGGAGGTATCATCTGCAAACAATACTATCTCTTCGCTATTATTTAACACACATGGTAAGTCGTTTATATAAATGAGGAAGAGAAAGGCCCAAGAATGGATCCTCGTGGACCCCATATTTACCGGGGCCCGGAGATCTTTACCATTCACGTCAACCTCTGAATTTGATGGCTCAAGTACGAAGACAGAAGGTTGAGTGCGGTATTTTATACCATAGTGACGTAATTTCCTGACCAGGGTCTCATGGTGTCACAATCAAAAGCCTTTTGAGATCACAGAAAATGCCTAAAGCATCCTGGATGCTTTCAAGCCTCAAAAATGCTTTTGACTAGCCTGATACCTGCGTCGGTTGTTCAGCGACCTCTAGTGAATCCATACTGCTTTGCTATTTAAAAGGCAATTACGATTGAAATGTTTAACTAATTGATTTAGTAAGAGTTTTCAAATAATTTACTAAGAGTAGGCAGTATAGATATTGATTGATGATTAAGTTATTATGGTCCGTATTACATCCTGATTTAAATATCGGAATAATTTTGCTATGCTTCATTAGGTCAGGAAACTCGCCCTTCTGATACTTACATTGAATATTGCTGCTAGGTGAGGTGATATTACATCGATAATAGAACTTATCACCTTAACAGAGATCCCCATAGGTCTGTAGTTTTTTATATCTACAGTTTTAAATGTACTTACAATATCTCCGTATTTACGTCCGTAAATTAAAATTCTCTGTACATTCATTGGTATTATCTTTTAATAGTGACTCAGCAACTGTTGGAGAAGATAAAAGTGACTTGGTAGTAGAAACCGAAGAATCCGAAGTCCGAGAAGAATTTTTCAAAATAAGTAGCAACATCTTCGTCAGCTTCTATGGAACGGTCATCAATATTTAGAGTTACATTAGAGTTGCTCTTAGTACCCTTCCGGTTTCACTGTTGATAATACTCCAAGTCATTTTTATTTTGTCTGATGAATTTTTATATATAGGGATTTCATGACAGTACAAACTTTTTAAATATTTTTGAATAAGCACTGATATGTGCATCAAAGGTCTTATTATGCTCCAGCTCTGCACAGGCTATTTCAATAGTCCGTTCAATAGAGATAGATTTATCATCAGCCTGTCTTAGTCCACTGCTGGATATAGGCCTTCCCGTATGCACACCTTTTCCATTTTGAGGACTTTGAACCATAACCCATCGCGCTGGTCCAATGCGGGTTGGCGGGTGGACAGCTTTTACATGCCCATCCGACGCACGGATGAACTTACTTTTCAGATCGGTCCATATTGTTTTAACCCACCAAGAAAACAATGATACCACAGAGTTGTTTCTCCGCGGGATGAACGCTTGACAAAGCCTGACATGCCTTAAAGTGATTGATTAAACCGAAGTAATATCACCGAACGCTTCTATTTTTAAATGTTAAAAATAACCTGTAATCTATCGTTCAACGAAAACGTGACTGTGACCTGTGTTGTGTGGATGTAAGGAGCTTACGGCTTAGGCGCTTGATTAGTTGTAATACAATACTGAATTACGGGCTTGTATCACGGATATTTAAATTAAAATATTTACTGTTACTACCACCACTTTTCACGTATCGTTTTTATGTTGGTGGTGGTATAATATATTTTTTTACTGTGTGTGGGGTTAAAAGAATTATTATTTAGCTACCTACCATCTGGGGTTATAAAGAGGTATTTAGCTAATAATACTAAAAAAGTAAACAAGTAACTATAATATATAAACTCTATTGTCTAATTAGAAGTAAACATGTTCACATTGATAATTCTTTTAATACTAATTTCAATTAATGCCTAAGTTGTAATTTTAGAAACAGTTAAGATAAATAAAAAAATTGGCGTTGGAAAAATCATAACATGGAGTAATATGTTATGATTAAATTAAAAATAGATAGACTTAGTTTAAGGTTAGAAAAATTGTAAATCTTAAATTTACTTTTAGAAGTTAATGATGGCATTAATCATAACGTACATAAAAATACAATAAGGCAAAACAAACTATTTAAATGATAAAAAAATGGGTAAATAGAATTGTGAAAATTACTGTTAGTTATTATTAATTTTATTTACGCGAATATTATACATATGAAATCCGTAAATTAGTGGATTTGATATTACTGTCAGTTGATACGCGTTGTTACAGAATTAATAAATTATTTGTGTTTATACGTAATTTGGAAAAATTATATTTTAAAGTACTCTTATATTCTTTGACATCTTCTATACAAATAACTCGAGTAATAGTTTTAACACAGACAAACTAGAATCCACGTTTAAAATTAAAAACGTTAAATTGTATTTGTTACAAGGATGATTTGGAGAACTGACGTTGTGCCATTAGTTATAGATTCTGCCAATTTTTGCACAGACAAGGAAAGCAATGAAAATATCACTGGAAATACAATCGGAAACTACTTTTTATTTATATGCACCCGTTGCATAGACTATATATCTTAACAAACAATTAAGCATCTCACCTATATTTCTTTAACCCACTATGAATCTCTTATACTATTAAGTTTTTTCCTTGTACGATTCGAATACAAAATTCCTTTAAAAAGAAAATTATATACAAGGAATAAAAAGATTTGTGAGCATAGGTTTAAAGAGGGCTACTAAACAATAAAAATATCCTTGAAACAATTAATATATTCCCAAACAATTTGAACAAGTAAGGTAATGCCATTTGGCGTTAGTCTTAGTATTTTAGTCTTTTATTATTTCGGTACCTTTAATATTTATTTATTTTAAACTCTATAAATATAATTGCTAAATTTAATAAAAAAAATTTACTGTTATTATTTTATTGTTAGTGCTCTAGTTATTTTATATCGTTTTGACAACATGTGTACTTTTACATTTTATCTAAATGTCGTATATATAAACGTATTAAATTTTATTGAACAGGGGTATCGCTCAATACGGTGTCCCTTAAGATTTCATTGTTTGTACAGGTATTATAATATTTACAATTAGCGTGCAATGTTTAAAATATCACATTTATATTTGATACATTACATAGTTATAAATATATTAAAAAAATATAATAGCTTCAGTTTTAATGCAAAGCAGAGGTTTTTCAGGTAAATAAATTGTACTGTGATGGAAGATATCAGCAGCATTACCCCTGAGTAGAACGTCAAAAGACATTATACGTAATGAAAATAGATATAACAGACAGCCCATATAGAGCCATCTCGTCATCCGTTATTTGTCTTATTTTTTTATCTCATAAGCTGCTGAATTAAGTTTGCTCACGAGCAATTTATATATTTTGTTATACCTAAATAGGTTATATACACTACCGAATTCCATTAACTTTAATGTTTATTATTTATACATCATCAGCCTGTGATAGTTCACTGCTGGGCATAGGCCTCCCCTATACAGTCCTATCCATTAGGGGGTTTTTGGACCGTATCCCACCACGCTGGTCCGATACGGGTCCCAGGAGCGACTTTTCACATGCCTATCCGAGGCATGAATCATCTTACTTTTCAGACATTTCACAATGCTGCATTTCATAATGTGTGTGTAGTGACTATACTACAGTTATGAATATTGAAGTAATAGCTCTGGCCATGATTTACCTTGTATAAGCAAAAAAAATCTAATATAATAACCTTCCCCTAATTTTCCCGTTCCCAAGAGCTTCGAAATTAAATATCCTGAATTTCTGATTCCTTTTTATGTAAGTTTATTGAGTGCGACGTTTATGTGATGGTTTCACGTATGTGATACATTGTGCTAATAAACAATGTAAATGTAATTGTTATCTTTGTATTAACTAATCGATCTTGTGGGTTCCTTCTCCTCTTTCGTGCTAAAACGACGCATAAAAAAGAAAGTTGAAGTAGAGGAGTCATTAGAAGAGTTTTCATATTGGTATTGGAGCTATCATATACCTTATCTGAACCAGTGGTAGCGTTTTGAGCATCAATAGGTGTGTTTATTACTCCTATGTTGAATAAACATATTTGAATTGAAATTAAGTATACAACTCAGTTACCCTCTTTTGTGGTTTCTACTATATAATTCAGGTTTTGTACTGTATCCCACCAAGCTTGTCGAATGCGGGTTAATAGGCGAACCACAACACAAGTGTGTAAATAATAACATTAATTAAATATGATATATGTAATATATAAGAAAAATATTAAAATGTGTTTGAATAAGATTAATATCTTAACGAAAATTACAAATATATTACTTTCTGCATATTTACTACAAATTAATTTAATAATCAATTATTGTAATAAGTTTTTTTAATAAATACTAGGTAAAGCTGTGGTGATTATAACAAATAATCTATAACCACTGCCTATAGATAATCTTTTTCTCAATTGTTATAAGAGAAGTTTATATTTTGTTAGTAGAAATAATAATAAGTGAAGAACTACCTTTTCAGGATTTCTTCGGACCAGTGGCCTTCTGTTTCCGAACCAGTGGTCGTATATAAATTATTGTATTGAAAATAAAAAGAAAGTTTTTGTTCCAAGTTGAATAACAATATTTTATTAAAATAAAACCTACATCAATCAAGTTTATGATCAATTCTAAATGTTAGAAATAATTTATATATTTTTGTTATTGTTAGAATTTATGAGACTCGGTCTGTTTTGTGTACTTCTTAAACATTTCAAACCGTAAGCTTTATTATGTGTTTTCTCAAGCTGTGATGGCAGTAAATATTTTTTTACGAAGTTGAGCATAGGGATCCTCCATGAGTCGCCAAGAGGCATGATCATGTGGCATCTGCACCACGCACCTCCTGCACATTTGCACAGTCCATCACGATGGGGGTCGTCCGACACTGCGATGGCCAGTGAGAGGCTGCCTATCGAGAACCTTTTTTCCCCAACGGTTATTGATCATACGAGCTATGGGGCCACTTGGCATTGCCGCTTTAGCTTGCTAATTCATTTTTTAATCGAAATTACAAGTTATTGAATTAAAGGAATTTTTACGGATTTTATCGCGTTTATTTTTACATTTTTAAATTCCCGACGTTTTGAACACTTTCCAGCTGCTTGGGCACGGGGTAGACATAGGGGAATTTGAAAATGTAAAATTAAACACTATAAAATCCGTAAATCGTCATTTTATTCAATAATGTGTAGTATTCGAGTAAACAAAAGAATTAATTTCTAAACGAAACGAAACGAACGAAATTATAAGACATGGTAGTTAATAGATGGGTCATTTTCTTACTTTGTTGTGAGCTTATGAAAAATAATATGTTTCAGTTATTTATTATTATTACAATACATTTTTTGACAAAGCCCGTTTGAGTTTACCCAAGGACGGTAATGTAAATAAGGTTACAGTATAAATCTGTTTCTGCGAACATTCGATTAGAAATTAAATTTTCATTTTAGGTCCAGGGGTAAGATCTATTCAATAAGATTTAATATTGGGTTTTAGAAGCGAGAATATAATTACTCAATGTTTAATATAAGGTACCTAATAAATAGCGAATTTCTTTGAAGTACTTACTTTAATTGTGTTAAAATATTGAGCATTCAACTTTATTTCTAACTCATTTAATTTTTTAATTATTAAGGATAACATTCTTTTTGTCTTTATTAAACTTTTTAGCGCAATAACACTTTTTTTTTAAATCGTCAGTCCAAAATTTTTTTGGTACATTTACTATTTATACGTTTTTTAGATAAACGGAGGATGTGCTATTTTATCACCATCAGTGAGTGTTTCTCTATTGCCGTATCTCCACTATGTACAGCTTATCTATTAGGGGTTTTTAGACCGAATCCTACCCCGCTGGTCTAATGCGGGTTGGCAGGTGGACCGACTTTCTACATGCCTACCCGACGCATTAATCAATATTTTAGCCAAAGATGTTTTCCGTGATATCATCGCTTACACTAACGATTAGAAAGCAATGGTCATGACCTTAGAAAGCAATGAATAGACCAATGAGACAGTCAGAAAACTTTCCTCAAAAAAACGTTATATCTAAAACTCTCTTTTTAACGTCTCTGCAATTATATAAAACTTGACAACTATACTGTATCAAATTCTGTAACATGTCTTTCTTCATTATCGCCTTTCAATTGGTTGTGAATAGAAACGGTAAGAAACATATTTACCTAAAAAATAATATAAAAAAGTAAAATAATAATAAAAAAAAACAACCTACACCAAAAATAATTTCCAAATTACATAAAATAAAAATTAATTCGATTCCAAATAGAGCAAATACTCAAACAAAATTAAAAAGTAATCGTAACTGAATAATCTCTGAAAATCACATGGAAAGTGAAATTTTTAATTTTCTTATATTAATCGTGTTCAAATATCTGTTTTTGTTTATGGTTTCATGTAACTTCGATACAAGACGTCTTGTCGCTTTGGTGAATAAATTTATAAATATCTATATTATAAAGAGGAAAGGTTTCTATATTTGTTTTGAATTGACTTTCAACATACTCAATAAATTTGAAATATCCTTTCACCGCTAGAAAGCTATGTTATCCTTGAGTAAAATAGGCTACTTTTTACCCCAGGTTACTAGTCAGTTCTGTCGATTAAATAGAATGGTAGATACTAAAATGTTTAATAAAATAGTATCCCTCGTTTTTCCCCCGACATTGTATCAAACTCTGTTTTCTGTATATCGCACAACTCATGTTGCTGGGGTAAAAGGAACAATTTATTGTGACGTTACAAGAAAACCCGCTGACATCATATCGCATCACCACAATTCTTCTAATAAACATCGCATCTGTGGTAAAGCTGAATCTGCAGTACGACGATCGTCATAAAACTATCTACAGCAGAAGGAGTTTTCTTCCCTTCGTAGGCAGCCACTTATCTTTAATATTGTAATTTTTAAATTAAAAAGTCTTTTCATTTTCAATCCTCGTTTGTGATTAAGTCTTAAAAACGTAATCGAAACAAATTATATCCAACATTGACTTTAATTTCTGTAAAATAAGCAGCAAAAATCTGTTGATAATCTTGCTAACTTACTGATGCAAATTTAATTTACTTTAAAATAAAAAAGTATTACACTTACTTATGGATTAAAATGGTACCACTATAAATACACACTTAGCTAATATATATACTAATAAATATAACTCGATGAGTAATATATTTTAGGTGGACTTTAAAATACCTTTGCTAAAATTGGTTTCAGTTAGGCAGACATGAGACACCTGAGTCTTTTGGTTTGCATTAGATACGTGACACCCGTAGGTGCCGCTGACCTTATAAAATGTATAAAATAAATTATACTCGTATATGTGAAAAAATAACTAGTACTTATATTGTTATTTTTTTGTTTGTTTAACTACATTTTAATTATACTCCCGGACGTTCTTTGTTTTTCATTAAAAAAAATTGCGGGGGCCATTTTCAACTTTGATATTAAGACAAATTGAACATCAGTTTGTCTTCATATCAAAGTTTTGATTGACGAGTCCGACTACGGCGGCCGATTTATATTAGAGATCAGCCAACAGGTGATATTATGATGCATGAGGGTACGCATTGGCACAGGTGCACTCCTTCCTACACTCTCCTAGTCCGATGGGTTGGAAAACCGGCATGACTGGAGAGAGATTAGGCACAGGACTGGTCGGACTGACTTTTTTACATCTCGATCAAGATCAACCCGCATTGCACTAACCAACTAGGAACATACAATAAAAAGTTGTATGTTTCGAATCCTGCAGGGCGATTCGAACCGCAGTCAGTCCGTGATCATTGACATAGCAAATGATCTGAAGTCCGTAATATTGTGAATAAAATAAATCCTAAAATATTTATTATCGTTGTATCATTTTATTCAAACGTAGTATTTGTAAAAATATAAGTAGATATAATTCATTAACGATGTAAAGCATCTTTAAATTTTTATTGGATCACGTAAAAAAGATGTATAAATGAAAAAAAAGCTACAAAATTTTCCTCCTTAAATATCTCTCTTTCATTATCTGAGTAAAAATATTAAAATCTGCTTTTAATAATAAATAGAATATTACTTACTCATAAATAGATTGTTTTTATTTTTTGCTCTTAAGAAATAAGTTACGTTCTTTCAACAAAGAAAAATAATCTACACTACATTAAGTGAGACGAAATATTTAAAATTTTTGTTGTGATATATCGTGATGCAGATTAATGTTAGTTTATATCATCAATTTAGTACGTTTATGCAAAATTTAGTACCTCGAGTAAAAATATTGTTCAGAAGGCATACAACTATGCAAATTGTGAAGCCTAAGAAGCAAAAGTTTTTTGTAATCTAGAAACTTTTTATTTTATTTGTACTGCTATAACTGAATCAATTTACGTAAAAGTGTTATAAACATACAAAAACAACGGCGTAAATTTGATTAAAATGCTGTTATACTTAGCAAGTTTACAATTTACGTTGTAATAATTGCTTTAATTCAAAATAAGTTTTTTGCACTTGTGATTTTGTCAGAACATTGAAGTGAGAACCGAAAAATGTAGGTAATATAAGATATTATTTATTATTTCGGCTCCATTATATATATTCCTTATTTTATAAAGCAGAATATTGGAGAAAGTAATTTCTATGTAATCCTTCTGTTATAATTTCTAAAACCAACATTCAAATCTGTTAGGGCATAAGTTCTTGCCACCTAAAAAAATTAGTTTGCGATTTACCTACAAATATTAAATTCTTGGCGATTATAAAACAAAATTAAATGATAATATATGTACGATAATGTCGGTGGGTATCACCCCATAATTAGAAACGACGCCGTGCTATGACACAAATCCATTGGCATCAAATCATTTATTGTAATTACCTCAGTAGCAGAGCAGTGCGGTGTCTCCCGCGTGGTAATGAAAATTTATTAAAACAGATCGCTAGTACTTACGAGTGAAATCGGATTTGTTGATTTTTGCCACACTTGACAATTGCCATATTTTGGATAGCAATAATCATGTAATGCCCTCCTTGTCGATTGCGACTACGGCGGTCGATATATAAGAGATCAGTAAACTGCGCAGGGGATATTATAGAGCACAAATGTACGGGCAAAGTAACGAGTAAACGATACGACCAGAGATACATCCGGCGCAGGACCGACTTTTTACATGTCCATACAACACATGGATAATCTTAGTCTGCAGATAATCGGGTGATCAGCTTGCTTTGCCCTAACCAACTAGGAAACAACAATAAACATTTGTTGACTCCCCGCAGGACTTGAACTCACGAACTCTAGTTTTTTAAAAGCAAGCAGAATTTTGAATAGTTATTAATTTATCAATGAAAACTTATAAATTATTGCGATATGAAAGCAATATAACAATAACGTTTAATAAAAATCAAATAATTAAAAAGTGTAGTTTTGCGTGAAATAATATTTTTTTACATGATATAAAACCGAATCAACTATATTTATATTTACGTAAAATAACTGCCTCCGTAGCCTTGTGGGCATGTGCTTCAGTAACCGGACGTCGCGGGTTCGAATCCTGAGGGGATTCAACTAATTTTTATTGTTGTTTCCTATTTATTTAGAAATTCGGGCTGATCACCCAATTGTCTCAAAAGTTAGATGATCCATGCGTCGTATGGACATGTAAAAAGTCGGTTCACCCTACAACCCGCATTGGACCAGAGTGGTGGGATACGGTCCAAAGCCTCCTAATGGATAGGGGTGCATGATGATGATGATGACGTAAAATAAATTTATTTGATGAAAAAGTAAGATAATATAATAGTATTTTCTCTCATATTTTTTTTTGTTTCCTTGCCATTTTCCCAAGTTATCATGGGTTTGGCCTCCAACTCATCGTGGTTTACCTGGATTTTATTTTTTAATGCCGACTCCCATCTCTACAACTCAAAAGATAAACTCCATTCGATAGATGGATAAGTTGAAGTTACTGTCGTCCTAAAACGACTGCTAAAGATAACAGTTACAATAAAGTAAACTAAATACTCATTTAAATAACATGACCAGTGTACAATTTAAGATGGTAAAAAATGTCTATGAATGTAGAATTAATTCTTTCATTCTGTAACTTTAAAGTACCTAAACTTGTTGTGATTGTTAATGTAATTAAACATCTTAATTGCCTTTTTAAGTTAATTTGTTATTTGGAACGATACTTATCTGGCTAATGAAGTAAATGTCACTTGAAACCACTATTGGCCTTGTGCCAAGTGTACTGATTTTACTATCGTGTGACAGTGACACATTAATTAACAAAATGTTGAAATAAACAGACATTATTTTACGTCACTTTGTGTCTTATCAAACAAGTCGCAAACA
>JAGSMT010001162.1:0-42404 GCA_029286875.1 Lamproptera curius
TTTATGCTAAATTTAAAAATAGAATCTTGGGTGCATCAAAAGGTACTAGGAGAGGAAGGAAGAAAAACCGGGTTACCGGATCAGGAAGGAAAAAGGATGCGTTTCATGTCACTGTCCACATCAGAAACACCTATTGAATAAATTAAATATTAAAAATCTAGTGTATAAGATAATATTCCATATCAAGGGTTAATAGGGTGTTTAAGTACCTTGCAGTGTTGATTGCCAAACATAGCATACCAGTTAGTTTCTTTATCCGTTCAATAATTATTACTTGATGATCATTTTTTATGCTAAAAGAGTGCTAAGGTACCTGTATAAAACTAAACATTATTGTTTGAAGTACCCCAAGGACAGCAGATTTGGTCCGTTATGTAGACGCCGATTGGGCAAGTGACATATCAGATAGACGATCATCATCAGCCTGTGATAGTCCACTGCTGGACACAGGCCTCCCTAATCACCTCCATCCATTAGGGGATTTTGGACCGTATCCCACCACGCTGGTCCAATGCGGGTGGTGGTGGACCGATATTTATGCCCATCCGACGCATGGATCATCTTACTTTTCAGACAATTGGGTGATCGCAAATTGCCCTAACCAACTAGAAACAACAATGAAAATTTGGAGTCCCGCAGGATTCGAACCCACGACCCCAGTTTCAAAGCACGCCTTACCACAGGCCATGGAGGAGTTGATGAACGATCATAATGATTTTTGATTTTTCAAAAGTGGGTCTGCTTTCCTTGGGAGAGTAGAAAACGCAAGTAGCGTTGAGTAGCTGTGAAGCAGAATACATGGCCTTTTCAGAAGCGTGTCGGAGGCCTACATTTGTGTAGATTAGAAAAGGAAATGTTGGATTTTGTTATAAAGTTGTTACTTAAACGAGCTAGTAGTACGATAAATTAACATATTTTTATGATAAATTAGTTTTTACCCCGATTCTCGTCCGTGGTATATTGAAATTACTGTAGTATTATATAAATGAGGCGTTTTAATTGTGTGCCCATCCGTATTTATCCCATTTCAAGTTAGTCTATTTATTATTCAAAATTGCTAAAAAACAAAACTATGGCTCGTTTTATATCTAGACACAAATTTCGTCGTTTTCGGTTCTAAGAGATGATTTTGTCAAAACTTTCATCCGGTAAATTAAAACTTTCAACGAATTTATGGCAATAATTAGTAGCCTATTTACTTACTTACTTATTTACTTATTTACTTATTTACTCATTTACTATTTACTTATTTACTCATTTACTCATTTACTCATTTACTCATTTACTCATTTACTCATTTACTCATTTACTCATTTACTCATTTACTCATTTACTCATTTACTCATTTACTCATTTACTCATTTACTCATTTACTCATTTACTCATTTACTCATTTACTCATTTACTCATTTACTCATTTACTCATTTACTCATTTACTCACTTACTCATTTACTCATTTACTCATTTACTCATTTACTTATTTACTTATTTACCTATTTACTTATTTACTAATTGACTATTTATCTTATTTTTCTTGGTTTAATTACTAATTTATTTTTGAAGTTATACTTTTAGAGCGCAGTTATGAAAAATGATAAGAGTGAAATTTTAAGATGCGTGACACAAAATTAACAGTTTATAATGAAAACGGTGAAAATGTAATAAGGTCCATATTACATAGTGATAAGGTTGATTTTGTGTAGTGATAATGGAGTTGTCGTTTTATTTGCGATAGTTGTTGTATAATATGCTCTATGAGTTAGATTAAGTTCTTTTTGGTATATATATATATATATATATATTATTATAATATATTTTATATTATTTAAATTTATATTAAATATATATATTAAATATATTATTATATAAATATATTAATTTTTGTAATGATGTTTATTCAACTTGATATAATGGTAATATTTTATTCATTTAATATATCAACATTGTGATTTATCTATGTAATACGTTTTAGATAAGCGTCATCTAGTCACAACATAATCAAAGCTTCTGATTTATAGTACGCTGTACCAGTAAGCCAACATCTCTTAGGAATTCTACATTGTAAGGTTAACAGATGCGCTGAACTACCAGTTATAGATATATCAAAGATCAGTCTTAGAATCCATTAATTCTTAATCGAATTATTTATGATTAGTTCTTGTAAATCTATCATCTTTAATTATCTTAATTATTTTTGATTGATATTATTAGTATTTGTGAATATTAGTGAAAAAAATTGGCTTTATATACTTTTTCAAGTGCTCCAATATAATTGAGGTTAACTATCCGTATGTATTATTTATTGATATAAATTAAAATACTTTTATTTAATATAATTAACACTAAATATTATTAAATTATTAAGGTTAAATACTTATTATTGGTTATTTAATATTCACAAAATAAAGTAATAAATTTAATAAAACATTTAATAAAAAGTTTGTGATAAAAATTAAATTGAACATCAAATTATAATATTTATTTTTAATATTTGCTATTAAATTGAATAAATAATAAATATTTATAAAAATAACTAAATAAATTTAATAAAAACTTTTGATAAAAATGATAACTAAGTTCCGATTCAGACATTACGGGAAGATACTATGGAAGTGGACATCATTTAATTAAAAAATACAATTCGAATAATAAGACAATTTATGTTAGACTTAATGTAAGAAAATAAATATTTATTTATTTAATTTTTTCAAATTTAAACTGAACTTTGTTGATTATCCTTTTCCAATCTTTCTATAATTTTATTGTAATTCATTATTTGTACGCAATTAAAACTATTTTTAATGATGCCAAAGAAGTATAATCTCTCACGCGTACATAAGTAATACTGCAGCCATTTTTTATTAATTTATCTATTTATATTATAGTTATATATCATAATTTTTAATTAATAATTTATTTCTTTATTTATTTATTAATTATTTTTATCTATTTAGTTACTTTTTACTTATTTACTCTGTTTATTATTATTTTTTTCATTTATTTATTAATTTATTTATGTATATATTTACTGATTTACGAATATGCTTATTTGCTTGTTTTATTTACTTATTATTTTTTATTTATTATCTATATATTCACTTATTTACTTACTGTTTTATTAATGTATATATTTACTATTTTTTTTATTTATTTATTTACCTATTTATTTACTTAATAAGTAATAAGTTATTTCCTAATAAAGCTATTTATTTATTTATTAATTAATTAATTATTTATTTATTAATTAATTTATTTATTTATTATAAATAATTAATTAATTTATTTACATATGTATATATTTACTTATTTATGTATTAACTTATTTACTTATTTGCTTTTTTGCTTTTTTACTTATTTACTTATTTATTTACTACACATTTATTTATTTATGTTTTCATTACTATACATTTATTTATTTATTTATTCATTTATTTATTTATTAATTAATTATCTTAATTATTTATTTATCTATTTATTACCTTATTTACTTATTTACATTTTACTTATTTACGTTTTTTACTATTGACTTATTTACTTTGTACTTATTTACTTATTTACTCATTTATTTATTTATAAATTCATTTAATTTTTAATAAATAAATTATTTATTTACTTATATATTTATTTACTAATTAATTAATAATTCATTCTTATATTCATTCTTTTATTCATTCATTTATTCATTCATTCATTCATTCATTCTTCATTCATTCATTCATTCTTACATTCATTCGTTCGTTCGTTCGTTCGTTCGTTCGCTCGCTCGTTCGTTCGTTTGTTCTCGTTCGTTCGTTCGTTCGTTCATTCTTTCATTCATTCATTCATTCATTTATTCATTCATTAATTAAATCACTAACTCACCCATTCATTCATTCAGTCATTCCATTCATTCATTCATTCATATGTTTATTTATTTATTTATTATTTTATACATTTATTCGAGTAATTTATTTATTAATTTTTCATTCATTCATCCTTTCTATTCATTCATTCACCCTCACTCACTCACTCACTCACTCATTCATTCACTCAGTCATTCATTCATTTATTCGTTCATTCATTCGTTCGTTGTTCATTTATTCATTCATTCATTCATTTATTCATTGTTCGTTCGTTCGTTCGTTCATTCATTCATTCATTCATTTATTTATTTATTTAATTATTTATCCATTCATTCATTCATTTATGTTATTTATTTGTTTATTCATTCATATGTTTATTTATTTATTTTTTAATTTTTATTCATTCATTCATTTATTTTTTTTTAATTTATTCATTCATTTATTCATTCTTTCATTCATTCATTCATTTATTCATTCATTCAATCGTTCACTATTCATTCATTCACTCACTCTTTCATTCATTCATTCATTCATTCATTCATTCATTCATTCATTCATTCATTCATTCTCTCATTCATTCATTCATTCACGCACTCACTTACTAACTCACTCCCACCACTCACTCACCACTCAGTCAGTCACCACCACTCAGTCAGTCAGTCACTCACCACCTCACTCACTCATTCACTCCACTCACTCACTCACTCACTCACTCACTCACCATTCATTCACTCAGTCATTCATTCATTTATTCGTTCATTCATTCGTTCGTTCGTTTATTTATTCATCATTCATTCATTTATTCATTCGTTCGTTCTGTTCGTTCATTCATTCATTCATTCATTTATTTATTTAATTATTTATCCATTCATTCATTCATTTATTTATTTATTTGTTTATTCATTCATTCATATGTTTATTTATTTATTTTTTATTTTTTATTCATTCATTCATTTATTTATTTTTAATTTATTCATTCATTTATTCATTCTTTCATTCATTCATTCATTTATTCATTCATTCAATGTTCACTCATTCATTCATTCACTCACTCTTTCATTCATTCATTCATTCATTCATTCATTCATTCATTCATTCATTCATTCATTCTCTCATTCATTCATTCATTCACGCACTCATTACTAACTCACTCACTCACCACTCACTCACTCACCAGTCAGTCAGCTCACTCACCACACTCAGTCAGTCACTCACTCACTCACTCACTCACTCACTCACTCACTCACTCACTCACTCACTCACTCACTCACTCACTCACTGACTCACCACTCACCACTCACTGACTCACTCACTCTACACCCATTCATTCATTCATTCATTCATTCATTCATTTATTCACTCACTCATTCATTTACCCAGTCATTCATTTATTCATTTATTTAGTAATTTATCTATTTATTTCTTTATTTATTTATTTATTTATTCATTAATATATTTATTTAATTATATTTTTTTATTTATTTATTTATTTCTTATTTATTTATTCATTCATTTACTTATTTTTTATTTATTTCTTTTTTTTCATTTATTCATTCATTCATTCATTTACTTATTTATGTATTTATTTATTTTTTCATTCATTTACTTATTTATGTATTTATTTATTTATTATTTATTTATTCATTTATTTATTTATATATTTATTTATTTTTTTAATTATTTATTTAGTTATTCATTTATTATTTTACTTATTTATTTATTTCAATACAGTATATATAAATAATAAATCACAATTTATGACTGTCATGTCCATTTCGTTGCATATTAAGTAAATATCTCTATTACATCCTAAATGTTCCACCAAGTAACATTTGCTTTGATTTTGTTTATTTTGGATTATTTTCGTGTCAAGTTTCCAATTTAGCAATTTATAGTTTCGGTCGGTGGAGAGACATTTTTTTTCCAATTACTATTAAGATCTGGCAATCTCGCTAAGGGAATGGCACAAAAATGTATGACATCTCGGTAAGTCTAGTCACCACGTCTATTTTTCCATAATTGCTTTATGATTAGAAAACGTTCCATTTTGTACCTTATATTTAGTAATTTCCTAATAAATTTGTATTTAGATCACAAAGAAGAACTCAAAATTTATAAAGTGTATAAAATTACAAGGCTGTATGTATGTTATTAATATTAAATATAGTAATATAGCAAGGTAGTTAAAATTTGTGGACTGTTCTGTTTTCAGATAACGGAATAGTGTGTTTTTATATGATCCAAATGTCAATTAAGGTCTCTGCGGCATATTCAGGCAATTCATAACATTTATAATGAAGGAAAATTAATGCACCGTAAAAGGTCAAGAAAGATTACAACCTAAAAGATACGACCAGTTTTCATTAAATAAAAATATTTCTAATCTTCGTACTCTATTTGTAAGGAAAGATAAAGCAAATGAATAAAATTTATGAATAAATACAATTATACCTTTATATTGAATATTATAAAATTGATATGGAATAATTTTTCTTTACTGATTTGCAAGCAGAAAATCGTTAGTGACATTGAGTCATATTAACAAAATCATAGATTTTTAATGCGATTTTATTAGCTTCAAACGTACTTTACTAATGACAGTTGTTACTAAGTATTTTGATATATATGGGAATTTCTGAACATGAACAGCCTTAATCACACTTTATCACCAATAAAATATTTTTTTCCTACACTATTTTAAGTTGTGGATTCTTAAATTTATTGATTTATATTTTTTGTTGGATTTGCTATTAATAATTATTACTTGTCTTATAGAAGAATTAATCGAATTATGTTAATGCTGTTATAGGTTTTATTAAAGTCAAATCTAAACAAAATTAAGCAAATTTTTGGTCAAGCTAATAAATATCCAATTTTAATCACGTATGTTTACCCAAGACCTATTTATATATTAATATATATTTTTATTATACATTTAAAACTGACTTGAAATTAAACCACTAACTTTGCTTTACCTATAAATTTTTTTTATTTGCATGTAGACAGAGTATTACAGATTTTATGCGATTTTTGATGAAATTACTTATTTATAATTTATTAGAGAAATTATTTCTAAGACAGATCTTAAATACAATGTTTGAGGTACAATACAAACGTAAAATTTTAATTTTAAAGTATTTTTAAAAATCTGTGAATTAAATGCAATTGTGTTTTTATTTTGTAGTTTTAGCTCATCAGTAATCAAAATATTATAGTGCTATATATTAAAGTGCGTGTACTTGAATATTATATTTTTAAATAGCATAAGATATAGATAACTGCCTCCGTAGCCTAGTGGTATGGGCGTGTGCTTTAGAAACCGGAGGTCGTGGGTTCGAATCCTACGGGGACTCAACAAATTTTCATTCGTTGTTTCCTAGTTGGTTAGGGCAATTTGGGCCGATCACCCAATTGTCTAAAAAGTACGATGATCCACGCGTTGGATGGGCAAGTAAAAGTCGGTCCTCCCACCAACCCGCATTGGACCAGCGTGGTGGGATACGGTCCGAAAACCGCCTTATGGATAGGGGTGTATTAGGGAGCCTTTGTTCAGCAGTGGACTATCACAGGCTAATGATGAATGAAATAAGATATAGGCAGTAGGCCTAGATCTTTGATTTTTAACCAATTAAAAGTTTAAAATTTTACAAATATATTTTGTTATGATACGATTGACTTATTGCACTCTTACTCAAAAAAGTACAGATAAATTAAAAGTATTTATAAAGTACATAACTGCCGATAGACAAAAAAAACTAAACTTTTGGCATCACACAGTATGGACTAAATGCGTTAAACTTTAACTATTACTAAGGAAATATTCTATTTGGTCTGCTGCATACGCGTTACAAGTTGAGTCAGAGACAATTTTTTTTAATATCCGACTTCATCTCATTGCTCTGATATGAAGCAACAGGTGTAGATATTGTATAACTTTGACCGAAGAAAGTCTACTTCTTATCTTAAATTCTTTAAAAGACGAATCTATTGTTGTATATAGTAGTGTTGTATACAATATGTAGATATTGTATTAAGCTCCACATCTATTTTAACATTTTTATAAGGTAAACTTTATAAAAATAAATAAGCATTGTCTGTTAAATTGACTGTTCCCGCTTTATTGAAAAAAAATTTAAGAGCACCCCGGAAGACATTTTCCGCAAACTGACACAGGCTAGGATGAGAAGGGCATTGTCACGTACGGATGATATTATTCTGTTCTCGTCCTCAGCTTCGGAATTTACCGAATTACAAAAAGATTTAGATAGTGCAAGTCTTCAGGTTGGACTCAAAATAAATATATCATAGAACGAAATCATGACGAACAGTACCGCGCTATGAGTAGAAGTAGGTTGCAGTTATAGTAGGTTGAAATCATCCATAAATACATCTACTTTGGCCAGCTTTCAGGCAAGATACGATAAAGAACGTAAGGTAACGAAGAAAGACGTAAGGTAGGTCAGTAAGTCTTTCTATTTCTAATAAAGCATCTAGGCTTTATTAGAAATAGAAAGGAGCTGTTGATTCAAGAAGGAGCAAATAGGGGACGATCTTCCACTAACACTAAAGCGAAAAATTATAGACATATGAATTCTACCCATTCTTACCTACGGAGTACAGATTTGGTCTTTGACTCAATTACAAAATTTGAAACTCAAGGTTTGCCAGTGAGTCATGGAGCGCAGCATTCGCGGAGTCAGGCTCATCGATCGAGTTTTAAATAAAGCGCTGTAATCTCGAACCCAAATTGCAGCACTAAAGTAGGGATGGGCAGGACATATAGCACGCATGCCGGATGAGTTATGGGTAAAGAAGTTCATTTAGCTGCCAACTAAACGAAAGAAGCAACGTAGTAGTCAAACTACCAGATGGAAAGATAACCTCCATCGGTACGACGACTGTTAGCAGCAATTGGCACAGAACAGGCAAGAAAGGAAAGCGTCGAAAAGGGAGGCATTTGCCCAGTAGTGGAACACTACAAGCTAGATCATTAATTCATAAAGTTTACCATGATTACCGTTTACTACAAATATAAATTAAAATTGAAGTAATAATATAATAATAATAATAAAGCTTTATTTTATCCCTATACATTTGACAGTGACAAAATTTTTATTTGATTTATTAGTATAGTTAGTATTACTTATATCTAATTAAATTGTGTTAGTGTTAAGTTAATTGTAAGGGCCGCCTAGAGCGGTAAAGCCTCCTCAAACCACTCCAACAAGATCTGTCTTGAGCCACTCAGTGCCCATAGGGTTCCAGCTACTTCTCTATATTGTCCTCCTCAAAATTGTAGTACTCATAGTTATACCCACCAACCCTCATTGAACTAGCGTGGTAGGAAAAACCGCCTAATGGAGAAGGCGTGCATTAGGGGAGGCCTATGTCTAGCAGTGGACAAATACAGGGTGATGAGGAAGATGATGACTCATAGCTATGAGAACAACTTACAAATTCATTTCCGCAAATGAGCCGAAAACAGTAGCTCAAATTAATTTAGTAAGTAAAATCGCAAATTAGAAACTAATAAACCGTATTTTTAGTTTTACGAAGGATCTTTATCATAAGCTACAGTTAGCGCTTATTAAGTAACTACTTTTTGTAACACAGGTAACGTACAAAGTTACAGTTTGTTTTGCTAGTATGTTAGTTATTAGCGTAATTATTAAGCATCTAAACATACTAAATCAGATTAAAGCTATTTTAAAAATAAAGAGGACTAGCCGTTTTGAATTCACTTAGATTTCCACTAAACTTTTAAATTATTAAAGAGCTTGGTGACTAACTTAACAATATACCAAATATCCTATCAGTAAATAAGTAATCTCATTAATTAACAATTTGTATTCAGCGACGTTAACTTGGTAATAGTGATGCTAATGAAGTTTAATATTAATGACGGCAACCTTGCTCATTGAGTTTGCCCTTTCATTAAAAAATACATGCACCTTGCTGTATATTTTTGAATGGGTAAACATCTCCCTATACGACGAAATATGTTACGGTTAATTAACCACACAACGGCGGTGTAATGATACGTTACATTTAACTTTAACCTTTTTTTTTTTTTTTACCGTGGGAAATGCCTACGCATACCCGTCCTCGCGGGGCAAAGACGGGTTATGTCGGACTCGCACCGACTAAAACCACCCGTTGTTCCTTCCTGACGCTTTTAGGGTGGGGTCCAGGAACGTTTTGCACTCATCTGCAAACCCACCAGCGCTGGCCGCCGAAGCAGCCCATCTCGGCCTTACGGCCATCTGCCTCCCTCTGGGCGCGTCGGAACTAGCGCGCCCTTCGTCTCGGCCCCTGTGGTTTGGTAACAGATTCCCCGAATCTGTTACTCGAGAGCCATGGAGCTAGGGTTCCCCTGACACGCAAGGACCAAACTCCTAGCCCCAGCGGCGGCTCAGATGTTGCGCTCCGCCGCTGCTCCATTTCGCCGCAGAAGGAGGAGAGATCGACGACACCATGCCGAATGTCCCCCCTCCCACGGCCCCTCCACACCGCATCAGCGGTACGCCCCCTTGAGTCGCGGAGGATAGGGAGAGCGGCCTACAGAATACCGACACCCTCTTCCCCGCGACTCCACCTTGGTTGAGAGACAGGAAGGGCGGCACGTCTCCTCCTGCAACCCGTCCCTCGCACCCTCAAAGGCGCATCCGAAGCGGGCTTGTTCAGCCCGCTTGGGCAGCCTCCTCCACGGCCGGTCTTACCCCTCAGGCCAGCCAGGTTCCTCTTAGCTTCCCGCGCTGACCCAAGCCGCAGGTACTGAGCCCACACGCTACGACAAAGCGAGAACCTGTTCAGGGGACATTTAACGTTACCCTAAATCAACGTCTCAAAACAATGTTTACTAGAATATTTGCTTTCGTAATAATTTAGAGAAAAGTTACCTGAAACAATATTTTTTAAAGACACAATATTAAATTTTGCCTAATTTTTTATTATAAAATAAATATTTTGTATGTTGCCTACGATTTGCACTTGTTAACGTAACATATTACATATGGTAATTAAATAAGTCGTTGTGTTGAAAAAAAAATATTACCATAAGAACTTTATCATTCAAACCTTCGAACATCACTCACAACATAACATTTTTTATATATGTTAAGGCGTCAAAAAGGATAACAAAGGGCGATTAATTAATTAAAAAAAAAATCTTTATTCTATGTGCATAAAACGTGTCATACATGTCATACGTGTCATCTGCTTTCTAAAATGAGGTACTCAATTCGGAGCCTATTTTTTTTTAATCCTCTTTGTTCCGCTTCGAGTGCTCTGATTTTATATATAACGACGATTTAAAGAAATTATATACCGTTTGAAGTCTCACATTTTGATTTTAATAATTTCACTCGTTTAAAAAAATTATAAAACAATGCGTAGCTAAACTGTTAAGGCGAATACATTTATATCAATTCACTTTCTCGGAAGATTTTGTTAATTATATCTGTTACTAAACCTCATAGTCCACACTTATGTTATAAATTTTTAATTAATTGACAATTACTCATAATATCTACGATATGAACATGTTAGGCATTATTAGTAATGAATTAAAGACTTATTATAGTACATTTTATTTAACTATTCTTGATGTCTTGAAAATAAAATTAAGTAAAGTATTTCTATATATATAAAACATACATTACACTGTCACGTACACGAGAAGAAAGGGTAGCCGTCTACAGTCTGGAAAGCAGTGTGGAGATAGTCTGTATCTGGACCCAGAACTGGGAAGAAAGAAGAGGAACTGCGTTTGGAGATCATTATAGTGGTCTATGTTCCGTAACAGTAATCATTTCTCATAAGATTTACAATTATTTAGGGGAACAAGGAAGCATTCAGAGGTGCATACTTTTCGAAACGACTTATATCTTAACCTTAAGAAAACAAAAGAGCCGACTATACTTTTAACAAACGTTACCCTAACTTACACATATTTTAAATATAAAAATACCAATATCTCATAAAAGAAAAAAAGTTACCTGGTTGTTTAGTATGACTTATTGTTAGCAATTTAGTACAAACGGTAATATTTTGCTATCAATCAAATATATTATTCTAATACCCGGCATGGCAGTTACAAGAATGCCGTGAAGTATTTAGAACAGCGATAAAAGGAACGGAGAGTATAATAGCGGCGTAGTATAATAGTGAAACTTTTATATTTACAAAGTTTAGTCCAAGTGCACTAAGTACTTTAACCATTGGTAAGGATATATTCCAGTCGGCATGACGCGCATACGGTTTGGATTCAAACAAAGCGTAAAAGTTTTTTAATATATTTCTCTATTGTGTTCTGCTATATACAAGTTATTATCGTCGGAAGAAGATTGTAAAACTTTTAAGAAAGAGGTCACTATCTTTTTCTCAGTATTTAAGAAAACATTTTCACCCTTTTAACTATTTAGTAATTTAAATAAATGTATGTAAGTAATAGAAAAAAAAAACTAACAATATCACCGATTCTTGAGATTTTACTCTTTTTTATATAATCTTTTAAAAGTGATTTGAAGACTTTTGATTTCTTTACTAAATACATATTTATAAATTTTCTGTAACTTAAAATAGTGATGTAAGAACTGCTTCTTCGTAATCACCATTTCTCAAAATACGAGATTATTTTTATTCAGCATTGATTTTACATCCAAATACTTACTTTAAATTAAGTTATCTCCAGGCAAGGTTTTCTGTGTAAATTAAGAGAAAACATTTAATACTTGCTTGTTTTTACATATGAATTACATTATTACTCTCTAATAAATTAAATCAGTTTATCGATTTAATTAGTAGAGTAATTTCAATTAAACCTTATAAACATTTATCTTGGGTTTAATACGTTAAAGAAACAAGAGCATTTTAGATCAAATAGATTGCGGCGGTCGTATGGAATCGTCCTTTGTCGCTTTTAATTAAATCTGCTATTTAGGAATGACCAGATTACTAAGGGCGTTTTTCTCGATTTTAAATTGCCAACTGTAGAGAAACAAATGCAGTAAATTACACTGAATGTTTTAAAGGCATTATAAATTTAAATGTTATTTTACAGTAATAGTTGTAATACCATTTCAAATGAATAAATAATTATATTAAGATATCATTACAGTATTTAATGGCTACAAAATAACAATGGTGTGGTAACCCACACCCTTGGTATTTTTATATTGAATACATTTGTATTTAGAAAATAAGTACATTTTATTTTATAAGCAAGTAAAGTAAGGACTTGCAGTTAGTTTAGCTTTTTTATTGAATATCTACTGCTAATATAAACTTTAAAATGCCAGCGGAATATATTGTTACCCGCAACCTTGTCCGTTTGGTTATAATTTTGGATATTTCGTTATTCAAGATTTTTATTTTCTTAAAAAAGTAGCCTGAGTCACATTAGTTATCTTCAAGTTAAAGTACGATCAAAATCAGACCAGCCATTCCACAGATTAGCCAAAACAAACAAACAGACAGACAGACAGACTGACAATATGATAGTTTCTGAATGGTATCGGTTTTATCTTACAATATTAACTTGAAAAACGGCTATTTTGATGTTACAAACACGCACCCACTTTATTTATTTTCCCACTTTTATATTTTTTCATCATTTTTTAATTGATTACCTGGTATAAAATAACAGCGTTAGAAAAGTGCATTTTTGTTTTAAACAATAGATAAAAATTATTACAAAATTAACTGAGCAAAACTAATTAATTTTTAATTATTTTTTATTGTCTCAATTCTCCTATTATCAACGAAAAGTTTATACTATTAAACTACGCCATCTATTGACACACACAATGCAATCAATCGCCAACTGTCACAATCGTTTTGTAGATAACATTTTGCATCAAATAATATTAGAAAAATAAATTGTTATAAAAAATTATTGCGATTATACATAAAGATGTAAGCTATTCTATCGTTTAAGTTGGATTAAACTGCACATGGTGGGCAACTATATTTTAAAAACGTTTAAGTAATTTAGGAGTCCATCGCAGACAAACATTGTGACACGAGATTTATATATATTAAGATAATAATTATAAAGTTATTAAAGGCAATAAATCCGTAAAAATTGTATTATTTATTAAGCGTAGTATTCGCGTGAGCAACAGAAAGTATCATGAAAGAAAGTATTAAATTAAAAGCTATTGATGAATTCCTAAAGAAAATATAATTTACTTAATTACTATTATTGCTCTAAGTTTTACTTTAATATTTAAATTTTTATTTATGTTTGACCGACTTCCCTAAAGAAGGAGCTACTCAATTCGGATGCTTGATGTTCCGCTCCTAGTTTAATTTACATATATTTTTAATTGGTATTAGCTGTTTTTAGTCTCGATTTTTACTTGCCGGGCGATAAGCCAATGTTGAGGTGCCTGATCCTCTCATTTTCAAAGGAATATAGTAGTCTTACACCAGCCAGTGTTTTCATATTTGCACTAAAATATTACGTTCCCGTAGTAAGGTGGGGACAGAACTAACGAGGCAACGTGGTGGGTCACTGTGACCCAGCTGCGATAACAATTAATATTGTGGCCAATAGCGTCTTAGTTCTCCGCTGAAGAACACCAGGGCACCAAAAGGTGGCCTACGTGCACAAATTTCACCCCTCTGGACAGCCAGCTGAATGGTGTCTGAAGTCCAGAAATAAGCTCAAGAAGAGGTGGTTTTCTCTTTGCTATGGTTACTACTATCGTGTACTGTTTGCATCGCTAATTACAATGTCCTCTTAGGCAATTACAACTACGGAAGGTAATTAATGTATTACATCTACACAATTTATAAAACAGTGCAAGGGTTAGGTGCAGGTGCACTACCTCTTAATTCTAATAGTTCGATGGGATAGAGAACAGGCGCAGGACGGACTTTTATCATATTTTTTGTTCCCATATTTAAAAGCGATATTTTAGTTACCCCTAAGAATTAAATAAATTGACGTCCGTAAAATGTTACATGCTTTTTTTTTATTTGGTTAGAGTGATGAGATGGTACTAGCCCAGACCTTTATAAAAAAAGACCGGCAAACATAACAATTAGTCAATATTGAATATCTAAATAATTAAGACCAAATATTTATAACACATTGAAGGAAAATAAAGAGTTTTAATCCCAATTGAAAATTATTTATATTTGCGCCATTTTTACTAGGGACAAAAATGCGTAAAATGGTACGATACTTCTATACGCAATAACGTGATACCCTCAAATCAGTAAAGAAACGTTATTAATAATTCGTCATAAATTTGCCTGTTCATTGAATTTTATCATGAATTTTGATGTTCGTTCATGCGTCAAAAAGAGAACGAAGCTGATCAGAAACATGTTTATTGGATAAAAATAGGTCTTATTTCATGACTACTAATCAGTATTGACCCTTTTACGATACATTAATTTTCTTTCAGTACAAATGAATTATCCACAGTTTACCCTAAAGACAATTTGCTGAAATTTACGTGTTTCGAAATGATACGTATCAGCAACGTAAAAGTTAAGCAGAATACTGCATTAGCTCTCTAACTCTCTGTACTTTAATTTTCACTAAATGTTATGTACAGTTATATTCAGATCAGTCAATCGTAACATTTGGATTCATAATAAGCAATATCAGGCAGAAAGTTGGGTTTTTTAGTAAAGCCAGATTGACGATTTCTACAGTAATTAACTAGTGACGCCTTATCGTAACATCTATTGATATGTCATGAAATCAAAAGCCTAATATATGAATAAACAGTATAAAAATATTTAGAAATTTTATTTAAAATAACAATGGTAACTAATGCTATTGTTATGAACAAAATGGGCTTATCTAAATTACTCTTCATTTTCGAACACGAATTGGTCAACCCAAGCTGTGCTTTAAGCGGGAATTCACAGAATAATATTATTTACGCACTCAGTAAGTTTTGCTATTGATACGGGAATACATTTCCAAATGTATATTAGGCTTTACATTGTATAAGTTGTTATTTTAGTCCCACAGTTTTTTAAAAAAATTGGTATATTTTAACAGCAAAATTATATAAGTACCTTTCTACAAAACATATAAAAATACACTAAAGTTGACTTATCCAAGTTGTAACGAAGCGTATGTAACCATAGCTCTACATTTTTTCCTTAAAATAAATTTATAAATATGGCATCAACAACTAAAACATGAAGATGTTTAGAAAGTGATTTACTTCATTATTATTCATCGATACTTAGTAATCCTATTAGAATAAAAGAAACATATTTATTGAAGAATAAGAAAATATTTAAATCAATCAAGCCCCAAACATCAGATATTTTATACGAAAACGTTAGTTCCCCAATTTACATTCTGTTCAATATTCAGGGATTCTCTTTTGAATATTTCCTTTGCTATTATAATTCACTTGTATTATTTAATGATCGCTTCCTTTTTCTTTTCACCGATTTTCTGTTCTTGTCACATCAGAAAATCGTTCAGAAGAGTAGTGGACAAAATTTCAAATGTAAGAATAAAAAAATGCCCCAATTGAATTTCAGTTCATTTGCATTTCAAGCACCTGGAAATTTCGGAGAAATTAAATATCAAAATTTTATTCTATGACCATAAATCTATCAAAATAGCAATTTATTTCGTAAACGGGTTTGCGTAATATTTCCTAAAAAATTTAGTGTAGTTAGAAAAAATTAATATTTAAAATGTAAAAATTGTACGAATTATAAATCACTAAGAACATTTAGTGCTCTTTTTTAAGAATATTTCTAAACGCAAATAATATGATTGCTTTTATAATTATTTCTTTTATTTACGCGATTATACATATCAAATCCACTTATTTACGGATTTTTCGCGTTACTTAAAAATATATTTATTCCTGACGTTTCGAATTTACATATCTTTCGATTTCTTAATTTTTGATGTTGGTCCGTCAAATATGTCAATTTTTTTTAATAAAAACTGACGGTTATTCGAAAAACATACAGAGATACAGACATATACCAACTTAGTCTGCCCGTGATCATGGATGCTGAAAAGAATCCGAAAAATGTGAAAAGCAATCATATGCTTTTAATTTACAAAAAAAATCTGTAAATCTTCTTTTACATATTAAAGAATTATTTTGTTTAGAGGACTTTATGTTTATAGTAACAAAACATATCAAAGTTTACGAGCACATAAAAATAGCTAACCTTACATCAAAGCGATAAATTAAGTTAATGGTTCAAAAAGGGTTAAAAGGGATCTTGACTCACTTAGGCCATGACAAGTGGCGCAGAGTCACGCAGTAAAATGTTGATTCTTTGTAAGACTTCCTGTGTAGAAAATAATATATAATATTGTCAAATAATAAAAGTTATAAAATATATTGGTATTTAACATAATTTTTGTAGAAAACCTTAAATTTGTATTTGTATGACGGTAAATCATTCTTTCTAAATTTAATATTTGGTCGAAACAATTAACTTTTAAGTTTAAAATAAAAAAGGACTAGAACTAACAGGAATAAAGAATCACTACTAATATCATTCTGGAAAGAAAGAATTTTACACACTTTTAAGCTCGCTGTATAATAAAAAACTATTAAATTTCTATATTAAAATTTCATATATCTGTGAAACTGCCTTCGAGGCCTTGCGATATTGGCCCTTGCTTTATAAAACAGAGGTTGTGGGTTCAAATCCCGCAGGAAAACAACTTCGTGTTAGTAACATAATCTATACGTCGGATGCATTAGGGAATCCCTATGTCCAGTAGTGGACTAACATAGGCTGATGATGATGATGTCATCTGTAAAGCTCGTGTTGATCAAAAAAATCTGACCTTTTTATTTATATTTATAAACGTTTTATTCAATAAAACATGTTTATTATTTGTTTTTGTAAATAATACGTTTAAAATATAGTTTTATACACTTGACATTTTAATTGTATCCTTTGAATATTTTGTTTATGCTTGAGTTTTATGCGCGTATACAATTACTAAATAACTATTTGCACTTTATGTCTCTGTGCACGCATTTCTTCATCATCATCATCATCATCTGCCTGCGATAGTCCACTGCTGGACATAGGCCTCCCCTATTATACCTATCTGTTAGAGGGTTTTGACCGTATCCCACACGCTGGTCCAATACGGGTTATTAAGTGGACCGACTTTATATATGCCTATCCGACGCATGGATCATCTTACTTTCCAGACAATTGGGTGATCGACCAATTGCCCTATCCCATTAGGAAACAACAATGAAAATTTGTTGAGTCCTGCAGTGATTCGGAACCACGACCTCCAGTTCTTAAAGCACACCCATACTACTAAGCTACGGAGATGCAGTTATGTACGCAATAATAACGAGTTCTTAAATTGTAATAATAAATACGCATGTTAACGTAATATTCACCATTTGGAAGACAGTTAATGATTATATGATTATAGATCGAACAATAAAATACCAAAAATATTATAGTTTTCAAGAAACAGTCGTCATTTACAGAAAACTACAATTTTTTTGAATTAATAGCACAACATATATTATTGCTATTGAAATAAATTTCCCAATTTAGTAGTACAGGAGGTTGCAGGGGGTAGGTATGCCGCCCTTCCTGTCCTACGCAACGAAGGAGGAGTCAGCGGGAAAGAGGATGTCGTAGTTCGTAGGCCGCCCTCCTATCCTCCGCGACTCGTCAGGGCCGCACTGCCGATGGGAGGGCCTGGGAGGGACATTCGGCATGGTGTTGTCGATCTCTTCTCCTTCTGCGGCCGAAATGGAGCTAGCGGCAGGAGCTTAGCATCTGGGCCGCCGCTGGACGCGGCGGCCCGGATGCGGCTTTCGGCGCGCCCAGAGGACCCCGCCCCTAAAGGCGTCAGAAGGAACAACGTGGTGGTTTTAGCCGGTGCAAGTCCGACGTAACCCGTCATTGCCCCTGCAAGGACGGTATGCTAGCATTTCCCACTGTAAAAACGGTTACGAAGATGTTATTTGGAGCCCTTTACACCCCTTTATTTATAGGTATCACTTTCATGTAAATCACTTTGAAAAGAACAGTGGTACTTTGTTAATAATGATTTATTAAAATGTACTGTATCAATAACTGCCTCCGTAGCCTAGTCGTATGGGCGTGTGCCTTTAGAAACCGGAGGTCCTGGATTCGAATCCTGCGGGGACGCAACAAATTTTCATTTGGGCCGATCACCCAATAGTCCGAAAAGTAAGATGATCCATGCGTCTGATGGGCATGTAAAAAGTCGGTCCACCCACCAACCCGCATTGGACCAGCGTGGTGGGATACGGTCCGAAACCCCCAAATGGGTGGGGTTGTATAAGGAGTGGCATATGTCCAGCAGTGGACTATGACAGGCTGATGATAATGATGATGATTGTATCAATATTAAATATGTCTTATGTGTTTTTCCAATTGAACAAGTAAAGTGACTTGACTTTGTATGCTACTTGCAATTTTTTTTGGTAAAATATTGAAAAAGCATAATTAAGAGAAAGAAATAAATAATCACATCTGTTACTAATCTATATTATTATATTTTTTAAGTTCAAGTAACTAAAAGCATTATAAATAATACTAGACATAAGAGAAATTAATTAAACACATTAAATGTCGTACTCAAGTACATTAACAAATATTCCAAAAACTTCGACGTAAATTTAGCCAAGCGAATAAAGTGCTTACAATAAATTCACGGAGAAATAATTTGTTTCAGTACGTTACACGCTCAGTGGAATGCATTATCTCTGAAGTTATTTGTTGCCCTACAATTTTACAATTTGACTTTAAGGAACTTAATTGGTATATTTGTTTCATAAGTTCGTTATTTACATCCGATTAAAAATTCATCAGCAGAAGCATGTGCACAAGCGTCCATTTCGGACTCTAGAAAGCCGTATGCTATTATTTAAAGTATCTCTCCAAAATAGGAGAGTAAACTGTAAAATACAGCGGGTACACAAATAAATGAAAACGGTAAATGAGCGCTTATCTTTTGCAAGAACGCTACATTTTCTCGCAAATAGTTTGAAAACTACTTAAATATATGGAGGGCTGCTACTATTAAAAGTTTCTGGCTAAGAGAAAAAAAATTCATGAGAATTTGAAATCTTTCGCGCCATAGCTTACCTTTACTTGAGTACGACTTCAATAATGTCGATAAAAATATATATCACTTAGTACTACAATATACTTACTTTAGTTTAAGAGGCTTGTAACTAACAATTTAATAAACGACCTGAAGAAAGGTAGTACTGGTTAGAGTAATAACATTACTTATACATTATATTTTTTTAGATATATACCTATACAATCTGTACGTTAATTTAAACAGTTTTATTTCTTAAATAATTAGTAGTGATGGTCTCAAGAAGCAAATTTTATTACATGAATTTCGCCAACAGTGAAAAGTTAAATTTTTTAGGACATAACAAATCCATTATATTATATTTTTTTGGGACATGATCGCATTCTGCTCTTGACTTCTTCGAACCGTGGTGTTTCACGTTAGCTATGTATTCCCTTTGAAATATTCTGATAGATGTTTTATCTGGCCTATAGGGCAGATCATATTTTCAATCAAGCTTATACACATTTGTGTCTTTTAGAGGGATCCTAGATTGTAAAAATTGATTTATCTTTTTCGGTGGCCACACACGTTTTTTGATATAAACTGTCCTAAAAATATAGCCAATATTGTCTATGGTTCATGTTGAAGAACAATTGTAGAACATCAGGAACCCCTCGACTTTACTAGGTTCATCTGATGTAGGCATAGGATTTGGTGATTGTAGACTCAAAGATCCTTGATAGAAATTCTCTTGTGCTCTCTAAAATAATAGTGTCAAAACTGTATTAATTATCATGTATATTCATTATACGGCGCCGCCCTAGTGGTATAGTGGGTGAGTGGGTGTGTTATTGTGTTTTCTGGTACGTTAGGACAATTTGGGCCGATCACCCAGTGATCTGAAAAGTGAGATGATCCATGCGTCGAATGGGCATATAAAAACTCGGTCCACCCACCAACCTTCATTGGATAAGGTCTTTTTGGTATGGTCCAAAAACACCTTTATGGAGAAAGCGTGCATTAGGGAAGGCCAGCAGTGGACTAGGTCATGCTGATGATGATTATTCATAAGAAACATAAATAAAAGTTGATATAAATGGCGTAAACATATAGTGTTGATATACAAGAAAAAAAAAGAAAAGAAAATTCATTAATTATTCTTAATCTATCTGATTGATTGTATTTTACTGTGCTAGTAAAAACTTACCTCTGTATAAAAATTCAATTATATTAATCTACAGAACTACTTTACAGATTAAAAAAATATTAATCTTTGTTTAAAAAAGCGGATGAGATAATGTCGTATGTTAAATTTCATTAAAAAAATTGTATAAATATAAATTTAGTCAACCTCCTTTAAAGAACCACGCTTTTAAAAGCAGGCTTAAAAATTCCAGAGTTAACTATGCCTCCGGTTATTTGATATGCAAATAAATGGTTTTAGCGGCAGTGCTATATTTAAATAAGAGTGAAGTTATTTTCTTCATTTCTGTGTCGACTTGCTCAAACATGGCTCAAAGCTGCTTTAATTACATTACTGATTCCTTTCCTATCAAAGACACTTTTTTCCAAAGAGATTTAACAAAAGCCAGTGCGGACACAGAAGATGGAATATAAGTTATTCTTTTTGTTGTATAATGAAAAAGGTGAAAATATTAGCGCACTTACAAATGCAGAAGAAAATTAAACTTCTATTTTAATTTCAAAGTAAACAGCTTTGTGAATACTTAAAAATGGTCGGTTTCCTTTATTGTTAAAAGAAATGGGACGAGCAAGACGTTGGACGTTGACGTTATGGGAAGTGATCCACACTTCCCGTAAGAACGCTAACGTAAAACGCCACAAAGATGGTGGCCGTCCTGAGACATGGGATGGAAAGTTCCGTATACCTAGTAACTTTGCTGCCTACGGTTCCTCTCAAACCAGAAGACAGCAGTGTTTATACACTATTGTTAACGGGAGAAATTGGCACTGCGGTTTCCTTTATATTGTACCGGCAACAAGCAAGGCAATTTAAAACCCCTTGTATAATTTTACATTGAGTATATCATTACTGATAAAACCTTATTGAAACAGCTTATGGCAGGCGCTTCATTATTTATAAAGCTCTCCATTAAAATATTTTCTATAAGATTAAAAAAGTAACTTTCACATATTTCCATTCAAAAGTTTGTAACTGGATATAGGCAACTAGTAGACTTGATTTATAAAAAGAAAATACAATGAGTCTAAACTTAAAACAGAATATTTAAATGATAAGTATATATATAATCCAAAACTTTGTCACAAACTAAAAAAACATTTGCAAGGACTTAGATAGATACACATACATGTTCGATGTAATGTGTATAAGTTAAATCAAATACATACTCTACCAACAAAACATACGGCATTTAATCCAATGCGCCATCTAATCCAAGGGAATGCGCAATAAAAATAATCTTAAACCGAACCCAATTTGCGGAATTGAAATGTAACGGGCTTTTGTCCCCCACCTATTACATGAGAAAATAAATTCGGTTTGTTTGTTTTTTAAAGAAAAAGTAGCCTAACTTTCTCCCAATGATAGCTCAGCAGCATCAGCTAGTAGCAGTAAAGTCATTCAAGAGAGTACCAAGAGCGAACAGACAGACAGACAGATGCAAAAATATAAACATTTTGTTTTATCATATATTTCTTAAAAAACTGTTGTTACATACCTAAGCTCAAATTTGATTTATTTGTATAGATTCGCATATATAACATTTGCTCAAAGTCTTACGAGGTCTTAAATACCGGAAATGTCTACTATATTATATTTCTTACTGGTCGCAAATAAAACAACGCACCGAGCGAATGGTGAAACTGAATTAGTAATCAAGTTTATATTGTGTCCCAGAGCTACCCCTCGTTTGCGAACGCTGTTTCATTTGCATGCACAATTCCGTTTTTCCTTTGATAGGATCTTTTGGTTAAATTTAAATACATATGGAGCGAAATCACCTGGTTGTAATGAATAGCTTAGTAAGCTCGTGATGATGTTTGTCATTAACGCTTGTCCAGCTTCGTTAGGTAAAAAAGTAGGATTAAATTTAAATATATAGGTCTTACGTTACTTCCATTAAAACAAGGATATGATACATCCATAACAGAATCATATGCTCACCAGTATAGTTTAAAATTATTATTTTTTTTTAATTTAAAGTGAATATTACTTTCCTAAATTAAAAATACTTAGACTTAATCCGCCTTGTACCACGTACTAAGATTTAGTATGCCTGTAGTTTTAATAGCTTATTATTTACACTGTGAAGCACACGATCGACTTTTTTATCCAATCTAAGATTTGAGCCATATCTTTTTTACACCATACCTTCCCAAATTAAATACTCAATAATTTTTACATGTTTTGAAAATAAAACGAAATTGAATAATATTCAAAACTCGTCTTTTAGTTATCTATTTCCATCTTCAGATTTCAGACTCTGTTGATCCAAAATTGTACAAGTATCGTGCATATTAATTTATATATTTATATAGAAAAGCAAATATATGGTTTCAATACTTGGCCTTATATCCCAAAGTACCTTTAATCTTAATGTCTCATAATTTTTCTTCTTTACTTCTCCTCTTTTCGATTTTATTGTGTTTTATTTCGTTTATCACATTTTAAGGATATGGAAAAATAGCAGTGCCATTGTCACGGGCAAGACTGATAGACTTTTCGCCTGGTTATCAAAGTTTTTCTCGGTCACTGTTAATTAATCTTAACTACTTGTAAATATACACTATGTTACACTCACATTTATTAAGATCACCATACTAGTCTTTTCTTGCACTTAAATGTTTATAGAAACTTTTTAGAACTCTTAGTTGAGCCTACCAGCGCTGGCCACCTGGGTAGTCCTCGTATTGCACTCATTGCCCACCCCACTTTGGACTAGCGTGGGTCTTGATTTCGGCCCCAATGCCAAGGCAACGCGTTACCACTTGCACTCCTTTCACCCAGTGATTTCACATTGATTTCGAAGAAATGGGATAACGGCATACCCTGAAAAACTTCTCTAAATTGCTTCTCCGGCGAGCCTTACTTTATATTACTTAATACCACTACTGCAAAGTGTGAACTTACGAGGTACTGTACCGTTCCACGTCCTGTAAAGTTCTAATCGGTTTCTTTCATGAACCACGAGATGCAGTAATAAAATATATTAGTTATATGTTCATCATCATCATCATCAGCCTGTGTTAATCCACTCCTGGTCATAGGCCTCCCCAAATGCACGCCACCGCTTCCGATCTTCGGCTATTCTCATCCAGCCACCGGCCACTTTGCGAATGTAGTAGTTATACATAACTCATATATAGCAGAAACAAAAAAGATCAAAACGTTTACTCTACTAATTATTCAAAATAAAATATTAATATATTTAATATTAATATTTTGGGATCTATAAAAATAGGTAAGAAATAAGCTACTGTGTGTACTTTATAAAATTGTATATGCATTTTCTCTTGTTACCAAATTAAACAAGATTTTGTGGATTGGAAATGGAATTCACGTAAGCAACAAATCGTATTAAATGTTTTGTTGCGTAAGAGAATTCCATAGATCATTTATATTTCCTACCGATAGACGAAGGTTGGAATAAAAAAAAATTATGTAAGCTTTAATAAGCTTGAAAAGATGACAAACAATAACGGTAAAACTGTGAAAAATACTCAAATTAAAATCTGTGACGGCTATTATGAGACTGACAACTTTATGCTGAATTCATCCTTCGACGTCAAGGAAGAACAATTGAAATGTAATAGGTTTCAACAGTGGCAAAGATATTCGATTACCTGTGGCGATAATTCCTTCTGGTATTAACATGTTTTGTTGTACTTGATTTTTTAGGTTATTGCCTGTTGACTAAATAAGGAAATTACATAATTTTTATCAATGTTGTAAGATCTGAAACCCCGCTTTTAGACTGGCAAAGACGCTGACATCTAGTCTACCCCGGACCATGGCCGCTGGAAAGTGCAAACGTCAGAATTTAAAGGTGTAAATAAACGATAAAATCCGTAAGGAATTTTATTTAATAATGTATAATATTCGCGCAATAATGTATAATAGAAATAATTATAATAATAGATTCAAAACGATGTTCTTCAAAGATCGCATCCAATATCGAACACAACTTGAAGCTGGAATAAATTTTATGTATTGAGATGTTCGCCGATTGGGTTTTCAACTAATTTCCATATCTTCCCTTACCATTTCAAATAAAATGTAACATATATTTTCATCATCGACAACACTCGACCACAAATTAAATTACAATTAATAGATTAACAACAAATAGAATGTACAAAGTTAATTAAATAGATTGCCGTCTTTCAAAATTATTTTAAAAATTAAACTCAAGCTACAAATATTTATATTTGAGTTCTAGCTAATTTTCCTAATAATATACATCAAAATTTTCACAGAAAGTACTACAATAGAAATAGGCAAAAGTTTAACTAGTGATTATTAGCTGATTTTACAAACTATAACTTACTTACTTTGTGAAACGAGAACGCTATTATAGTTTCTAGATACAAACATTTTTCATTACTGAGAGGCAAATAGACTTGTGCATTAGTCAATTTTATACAATTTAATATTTGAGACTACACAGCTTATATATTAATACTATATATATTTAATTTTATAAAAATAGAAAAATTATCATTATAAGCCTGTGATAGTCTACTGCTAGATATAGGCTCCCCCTAAAGCACGCCACCGCTTCAGCCCACATGAGCCGTTGCGAATATCGTCACACCACTTTTTTTTTAAGTGAAACTTCTTTATCGGGGTTGGAAAAAATTTTGTGTAACATTTTTTCGTTACGCGCCATCTTTTTTTTCCGTTACGTGCCATCTTTTATTGATTCTAGAATTATGAATTATTTAAATTTAGCGTAGTTAACATTTCGGTAACAAATTGATTTTGTTTTAGGCATTTTTGGAGCGCGTTATTAAAATATGTATACAATTTTTTAAAAGCGTTTTGCGATAGCGCCAGTTGCATCGACTTCCAAGAGCACCAACACGTGGGCGTGATCATGTTATTTATTTTCAAGTTATTTAAGATATATATTTGTATATATATATAATTGGGGTGATAAATAACTTTTTTTGAAAAATAACGTCATAAGAGGTTCACTTTTCAGTATACGTAGTACGCACATTTTTTACCGCTCCAGAGGCCTCTGTAAAGAGAAACCTACCACCTCCAAATTGTCTTACTGTGCCATCTACAGTAAGATAGTAAAATAAGATCTTGTTACTCTTATTAGATAAACAAACCAATAGAAATGTATTTTTTCTTACGATCGTTCCATAAAACAATAAAATAATCTATGTCGTAAGAGTTAGCGAGGGACTGCAATGTAAGCGGATAAATCATGATTTTATGTAGCTAGGCAGAGCACTAAGCATCATAATAAATTTAGTACAAGGTATCACATGAATCGTTGGAAAAGGTTATGTAAAAAATTAACTTATGTAAGTTACTTAGTCTATATAAAACCTGTAGATAGTTAGCCACTTAAAAGTATTTTATCTCCATATTTTGGACAAAGCTGATAAACTAGAAGTAACGTCGAACATCCCAAGGTGCGGCGGAAAAGCAATCAAAACTTTGTTTTTCAGCAATCAAAATTTGGGTCAAGTTTAATCGAAAAATTATAGTATTTACTTTACATATTTTCTGGCATAGTTTTTATTTTCAAATATTAATTTTGTGATTTACACTCACATACTGTACTTAATTACATCAAAAAAATATATTGACTTAAATCCTCGTGATCATAGACGTTTCAGCCTGCTGCTGAGCATAAGCTTCGTTCATAAGTAGCCAAACATGCATGTTATGTGCCACCGACATCCACCGACTTATTGCACATTTACACAGGCTGTCACTCCATCTCATCCGACACAGCGATAGCCAGTATGAGGCTGCCACTCGACAACCTGTCGTCTGAAAAATATAAAACGAAATTTTGTGCTAAAACAGTTCTAAAACGCTACTATGATGTAGTTGTTTGATTTTTGACTCACTGTCGGCTTTATAAATCACGCCCGTAAGACAAATTTGTTGTTACAATTTTTACACAGTTTATCAATTTGCGCAAGAGCTACACTAATGAAGATTATTGTTTTCCTACACTAATATTAGAAACAGAAATTTGTTTGTTTCTGAAAAAAAATTATCTTTAAGTAACATATGCCCCTTTTTCACCACGAAAATCCATTTAAAAAATCTGGAAATAACATGGGCAGAGCCATGGACGTACCGTTAGTTTTGGATAAGCCTGTTTAAAACTGGTAGAAATATTTAACCTTGTAAGGTATTTTACTTGTTAAGATTAAAAATTACTAAAATCAAAATAAAACAAAATTAAACATATCAAAAAAAACATCCTATTTTGAAATAAACTTTTTAAGAAAGCTTTGTGTAGATATAAATAGCAAATGTTGTCTGAGCATGTAAAATGTAGGTATTGGATAACACAACATGAATGAACTGGTATGAAAAAATACGAACTTTCTGCTGACATGCTGGAAAAGTCATAAAAATATTTCATTCCACTGTAGATGAAAGTTATTATTCGAAACCACATGTCGAGAAGTAGAGAGGCCATTAGCGTTGAGAAGTAGTTTTCCATATTTTTACACAACCTCAACACTTTCACACTATAAAAATATAAGCGAATAAGTGTCCAATAGAAGTTGTAGACACGACATTTTTATTATTTTGGTAAGGGCTGTGCTTTTAGAAACCGAAGGTGGTCACTGCTGGACTAGCCTATGTACGCCTTTCAATTAGGGTGGACCGTATCCCATCACGTCCAATACGGGTTGGTAGGTGGAAGACTTTTCGATGCCATCCGACGACGGATTTGGCACGGACTTTTAGACAATTGTGTATCGGCCAGCTAACCAACTAGAAAACAACATTGAGATTTAAGGAATCCTGCAGGATTCGAACCACGACCTCCGGTTTCTAAGCACCGCCCTCACCACAAGGCTACGGAGGAAGTTATGAACAGCAGTGCTGAGCAATTATGATCGTTAAAATTAAGATTCTTTTAAATATCTATTTTAACTCAATACACATAACAAGAAAATAGTCATCTTAACATCGGTTGAATATTAGCATTAGTCGGCTTAATTGGGAGTAGTAATATATTTTAATGCTATTCTATTAGGCCGAGAATATTTTGAGAAAAGTGTTTTAAAAAGGATCGTTCAATACAATTTTTTCAATGAAATTAACCCGTGAATGTTTTTTAATTTTTATTTTTCTTCGACCTTTTTCCTATTTCGTCCGCACTTCTGGAAACACTTCATCGCGCCTGTTACAAATTCATTAGCATTTGCTTTACGATAAAACCAAATGGTGTTTCTTGATAAATGTTATTCTCGCCGTAAAATTTAGTTTAAAATAGGCGGCTACAAAATGTTTAGTGACACTAACAGGTTGATATTTAAATAAACATGGAAAGTGTTATTTTTTCTTGATCTGTTTTCCTTCAAGTTTATAATACTTTCAGGTTTATATGACATAACTCATATGCCATACGCAGATACCATATTTCTTAAAAATTTAAACAAAATACTAAATAGATTTTACAATTTTTGGTGCGTTTCTATTCTTTGTAATTATTTCAAAATTCATGGACTGAATGTCTGAATAGCCGAATATAATGTAAAGGTAATTGTTAGTTAATTACATAAAAGCAATAAATTTTGTCTACCTACATTATATCGCAATGAAATATTGATCCATATTCTTAGTCTATTAATTGTCTTTCCATGAATTTAAATAATAATTAAATCATCATAGTAAAGGCGTTATTATATAGTTGTTATTGTTTCCGGAAGTTATGACCTGCAATACTGTCCACGATGCTTTTGTTTAAATATAAATTTTAAAATTTCACATAAAAATATAATTTTGTAATAAATAGGTCTTGGTGGTCAAAAAAATCTACAAAGACTAACTTTGCTAACTTTGCAAACTTTTGTAAAAAAGCCATTTCTTTTCTTCTCAGTTTTTATTCAAACCGCTTTTTCTTGTACGATATTGGAACTTACACTAAGATTTTTTTAAAGATTGTAAATTATTGTTAATCTTAACATGTTATTATAGAAACACAAAACTATTCTAATATGTTTAGAAATAAATTATTTCATGTGTTGAAATAATAATTTTGGTTCATTAAGTAATATTTTAGCTTGATTATAAAATAAATAAAACTAAAAAGGTTGTACTACTTGTTGTGGCAAATAAGTCTTAGGCCTAAATCGGCAAACATTAATTGACTTTTTGAACAATCCACGTCTTCATTCTTCATTGGTTTTTAAATAAAACATTCAAAATTTCAAGCCGGCACAGACGGCTTGCATAGAGTTAATAATAGAAAACTGAATATGTATTAAACACAATACATGAATGATCTTAAAAATTTTTTTCAAATAATTTATTATTCGTGTTGAATCTGAATATGGAATTGAAATTGCTTTGAATGAATGAGCCAATATTCAGACCGATTTAATTTATAGTTTTCTCATAACATTCAAATATATATATATAATTTAGTAGAAATTAAAATAAAAAGGACCGTACATTGAAATTTATTGCAACTAATTAATATAACATAACCAAAATTTTTTCTTTAATAGCGTCAAGACATTAAACTAAATAATGATACGAAACATGGCACGAAATTAACAAACATAACTTTGTTTATCAAATCCACTAATTTCGATTTTTCGTTTATAATATATTTATTCCACGTTCGTTTTCCAGCATCCAATGATGTCTGCCCGTGATCATGGATGTCCGTCGGACAGTCGGAAGATTCCACAGACGAAGATTCCCGAGGTTTACGCCAACTCCATCGTCCTAATCAAATGGATGTCGAACTGAGGTCGAGGCCAAAGCCGAGTGTGACGCGGAGGATTTTCAGTAAAACCAAAGCGCAAAATAGTCCGCCACGTCCTCGCCATCACCGACCCACCCGTCAAAGCGCCGAAATCATGCCGACGACCTTTCGGCGAAGGCCCGCTTCGGTCAGAGCTAAACCTAGCCGTTCAGGCCATCAAACGCTGCATCACAGCCCATCACCTGCCGCCTCACGGCCAACAAACAACGCTGCCTGTCACACCACCAGCGTTCACGGCCTCAAACGCCGCTCACAGCCAACCTCGCCGCCTAACGGTCAAGTACTTCGGGGGAATCCTGCCGGCGCCCAGAGCTCAGTATCGGGGAAGGTGCGCGTACGCCACTCGGCGCCTGGCCTCTTCTGCGGATAGCCAGGCGCGGGACAAGGCCTTCCCCTGTCCCTTTCCCAGCCTCTTCGGGCCATCAATCCTCGCAAGCAGACGGCGCCCCGACCTTTCTTCAGCATCCTGCGCACTACGGCAGGAAGGAAAGATCGTGCCCCAGACTCACAAGCTTGGGTTGCTCGACCCAGGCTGGGCACTTTCCAGCGCGTGTTGGGCCGTCCTTCGCACATACGCCATAGTGGTGGCATCCTCGAGGCCCTCCGGCCAGCGGACAAGGTACCCCGAAACATCCGTGTCCGAGAAACCTGGTCGCGCGGAATGAAGGAGCCGGTCTAGCCACCCTTAGAACGGGCGTATGGTTCAAGTTTGACGGCGCGCTGGGGTGCTCCAGCCCAGTTCCTCACCCTTATGCAAGGCGCAATCCTGCGCCCCTTATCTCTTCTGGGGCTGGCCACAGCCCAAGACTCGCCTCTCGCGCCAGAAGAAGAGTGACGCGGGACTGTCAACCAGTGCTGCCTCACAGCCACCACTTCCAGCGCCTCACGGCAACCACCCTGTCTTCACCTAGAGACAAAGCCGCCGCCACATACATCCGATCCAAGGGAAGTGGGCTGAACCTGGGTCGGCACTTTCAAGAAGTACAAGTTTACAGCCATTGACGTCTTAAGGATCAAACTACAACCGAACTCCACGTCTCAAGTTGTGGTTTGTCCCTACAAACCGAAGCACCGGAAATGTAACGTCGTATCTGCAAAAACGATTTCTATTAATATTTACGCGCTTTCGAAGCGCGTTACTTGGACGGTCGTCAGGAATGCGAAGGAGATGGCCACCCAGGACATTTAGACTTCATCAGGCGCAGGTATACAATATACTCGGCAATTAGGGGCTCACAATCAAAGAACAAGAAAGCTTCAAGGGTCCTTCTGACCTAGTGCCTCCGAGGCAAAAAGTTAACGATCTTAGACATATCTGATATCATGGTATCAGCCCAAGCACCGTCGAACGGCTCCTCGCGCAGTTCAACGAAAATGACGGGCACTGGCCGTAACTCTAGCCAGACCTCGCTGCGTCAAGTCTCGCGACCACGCACTCCCCCGTCCCGTCCTATAAGGAACCCCTGCTCATCTTTTGAGCCGCGGCATGCGTCAACGCCGGAAACCCAGGCCCACGGCAATTACCCAGGTGCCCAAGCAAAACGTAAGGTGCCTCCACCTATACATCCTACCCAGGCGCCCCAGGCATCCTCGCATCCTTCCCGCCACTCCGACCTGCTCCGGCGGGCATTTAGCATCAGGCGCCGCGGCGCTCCACTGCCCGCATGGCATGCCACCACCGCAAACCGCGCCGAGCGCCCGCGTAGCGCCACCGCGCACCATAGCGCTCACCGAAAGATCGACTTCGCCGGGCTCGATCGTCTTACCGCGACTTCGACGCCGTAGGAAACTTCGGCGCCTTGCACTTTGCAAGATAGGCAATTAGTCGACCTAATTACGGGACATAAGGTTACACCCATTAATGTTATGAACGGCCTGGCCGTCTAAACCACCGCAGTAAATATTGTCTTTTTAACGAAACGGCCCCGCGAATAATAAAATGGTGTAATTTCAAAATTCTCGCGAAAACGAGACATTACTACTAGTGGGGACTTCTGAAACCAGGTAAGGCATCCCATAATCCCTAGCTATAACATCATAAATGACAGACCGGCGCTTCACACGGCGGCACTTATCTAATATAAAAGTCACCGCCTGCGCGTCGAACGCCGCCAACGCTTGCATGAAGCCTCATCTGCAGCTTACCGCGGGGACAGCGCCAACAATAGCTTCGGTATATATCGTAATATTACTCAAACTCCGCGACTTTAAGAAACCATTTTTTAGGAGGCACTCGGCCGGCTCAATGAATCGACCGATGGAATAGCAAGTAACAACTCGCGGACTTGTCACTAGACGCTCTGTTAAAAAGCTTAATTCGCGTCGTTGCCCTTGATGCATGAACTTTCCACAAAGTGAACCACCAGCGGATGTGCTGATTTGCCTCCCTTAAAATGCTCAACCTCTCAGCCCTCATAGACAAAGAGGGTCATCCAGCCGACCCTTCAGATCATCGACCAGTCATCCCCTTAAGCACGTCCCGACTCATCCAACATCACCACTAAAACCATCCTCGATTGGCGGCTACGTCCATTAGGCTGCACAGCTCACCTCACCGACACCATTCCTAAAGTCCTTAATAGCGCTAACAACAATCTCGCTGCCCTGCGCCAACAAGAACAGTCCAGGTCGTCGACGCTTCCCGAGGCAAGTCCCGGTGGAGAGAACCCCGCCGTTGTCAAACGACATCAAGGACCTTTTGCGTCGCAAGAGGCGGCGATCGACCACGATGGTATCCGACGAGCTTAGCCGAAGACAGGCTGCGCGCCGAAACAGTCCAAGAGCATAGCTGAATTCAGAAACGATCGGGGATAACGGTCAACATATGCATCCTCCCATCTTGCCCTTATGGCGAATCCCAAAAGCCTGAAAGCATCGGACTTCCTCCAATGCGCCTTACCAATCCTAAGATCCCAATGCTCCTCTAGGTTTCTCGATGAGGGAAAGCCGAATGCCAAGTCGACGCCCGAGGCTCCAATGCACGCCAAGCACTTAACCGTCGACGCCGCTCACCTCCGAAAGGTAGAGGCGAGGTCGACCGATCGATCCAAATCCTCGTTCGACGTACTTCACCGGTAACGAAAGCGAAGTCAGTCAATTATCAAAATCTTAACCACGGAAAGCCCGGGCACCGATGGAATTTCAAACCGCGTAATAAACATACTACCGACTCCACCTAGTTAGCCTCCTCGTCCTCATATATAACGCAGCTCTTTCCAAGGGTATTTTTCCAAACACTTGGAAGGACGCTAGTTATAGGGTTCTTAAACCGTAAACCACCTCCAATCTATTTCTACCGCCCATTAGCCTCCTCAAAGGCTTTGGGAAAAATATGAACGCCTCATCCTCAGCCGCCTCGATTTTATGAGCTGGAGAGGGTTAACTGTTCCAGTGCAATTGGCTTTGAGCCAACACTCATGGACCCATTAGATCCATCGATCACGGAACACATCCGGCCAAAATGATACATAACCTAATAACAGGAGCGCTTTTTCTCGACTGGCGAAGGTGTTCGATAAAGTGTGACGAAGGGCTTATATAATTATATAAGCTCGCAAGACTTTCTCCGGAATCAAACGTTCCGATACCGCGTAAGAGCAATAAGTCGCATCCACCGGTCCTTGCCGGCACCCAAAGGCTCCGTATTGGGCCTGTATTATTCATCCTATACACCAGCGACATCCTTCCTTCAAACTGGTAATTACCGCCTTATTCGCCGATGACCAACGTATTGGTCGGAGCGCCGCCGCTTACGTCCAAGCATTTCACTACGTAATCATAAAAATTCAGGGGTGCCCATGTTCTAACTGATCCGGACGTTGAAACGACCATCGCCAAGCACGTGTGAAAGCACTGAGACAAAACGCCACCGTCGTTTCACAGCTGAAACATCGCATATTTAAAATTACGGATTAAGAACGAACTTCAATCTTTTGCAGAATAAGCAACGTAATTAAATATCATAAAAACAAAAGATGTATAAACATATGGCTATTTTAATCAATAAAGAATAATTCTCTCCGTTCCTAATATATCAAGTTATAATAAAACACATCTCAAAGTTCATGTTTGAAGGCAGCCTGTAAAAAACTGGATAAAAGGGACAATTTTACTTGTCTAGCTAAGGTAACAAATTAATATTTGCAAGAAATTAATTACCATTTAAAGTTTTAATATAAGATGATTTGGGTAAATCTGACCACGTTGCAGGCAAGTTTAAAATAAGGTTAACATAAGTGAATGTTGGTAGACCAGTTGTTCACCGCGTATACAAAGTCACCTTCGAGCAAAACATATTGCCATTACCTGAATAATTTAACTTTTGGACTCACTGTAAATATATTTTGATACAACTTTTCCTTTTTAGTACACAGCACCCAATACAAAGAACGTTTAATAGGTTTTGTTTTTATGGGGAGATCTGAGGCGGGTAAACATTTCTGAGATCTACTGTATTACTCAAGTAATATCCGGCTATCAGTAATTGACATCTCGGTGACTGAAGCATACATGTTGACTTCACTTTCTTATCCAGCATTAGTTTTTTTTATTGATTCCAATCTAATTCAATATACAACAGTTAACATTGCTATCAGTTGCTATAGCACTTTAATTAAGATAATAACTTGCAGTTTCTCATAATTTGAATAATAGGTGGTAAACCTCGATAAATTAAGAACATAATAGTATGTTATTTATTTAAATAAGTTGCTTCATTAAGATACAAGCTTGTTTTAATCACTTTTCGTAGAATGATCTGCTTTAACACTAAGATTTTAGACAATAATGCAAGGGTTTCATAATATTATATTCGGATCTCTCGAGGACTAAAGAAAAAAATCCGTTTACCAAACTTATTATAAGACTCTCGTTCATCGATAAAAAGGGTGTTGTGTTTTCAATAAATTGGTAAATTGTATGTGTTGGCAATAAAAGCAATAAAATTCTTTTCATTTACCCGGTTGAATACTAATGACTCTAAATGAATGATTTTATTTTAGCTATTTCTATCGTACAAATACTTGTTAAGGATGTTTTATTCTTTGAACAATTTGCTAGTAGACGCTCCTCAGCGCATTCTTGGACACATATGTAATGATTTCGAGGCTGACCTAAGCATATAATACTTTTCACGAAACTCTTTAATATCATTGTATACATATAGGATTTTATGTAAAATTATAGTAGAAGTGATTAGATATATATTTATTGCTTTTAAAACTCTTGGGGTTTTACTTAACATAATCGAATTTTACTCACAAATAGTTATACTAGTTTTAAATCACTGTAAAAAATCATGTTTATTTTTCGGCATGAGTAATAACATAAATTCTATCTCTAAACTGTTTGTAATATTGTTTAAATTTTAATTAAAAGGTAAGCAACTTCTCTAACAATGGAAGATGTTTTACCTAAACGATATAGAGTTGAGTAAATAAACGTGTTTCTTTTAAAACAATTTAATTCATCTCCAAGACACATTCGTGCGGATTCTCATGTTTAGACACATTTGCATCCGAACGGTTTCCAGCGCTAATTTTTTACTCTCTTTCAACATGCACGATAAACAAGCATTATGTAAAATAAACGTGTAAAGTGTACTAAACTTTTGCATCACAATAATAGGAAAATTTAGAAAACGTAGACATTTTAATATAAATTAAAACAAAGGTACTGCAAATGCAAAAACCTTCCCTATCTTTAAGAAACGGTAATCTTGAAGTAAAGGTAGTATTGCTGTTGCTAAACCAATAGCTAGCCCTTCTAAGTTGTTGACACCCATAAAACATCTTTAAGTAGTAGGGATTGTGCAAGAAATCGTTTGGGTAAACCACCACAGTGCCCATTACTTTGCATTCTTTTGGCAAGGGTATTATTTACAATTGTCCATCGTTATGATCCGTTTGTTGTCTAATCTATGATATTAAATACAAGCTAAGCAATATTAAAAGTTTATACTTTTTTTTAATTATGACACTATATAAATAAATATATATACTGTTATAATTAAAAATAAACATATAATTGAACTTGGAATCCAACATTTTTATGTCATTATTCATTGAGTTTTCTTGCCACGCCAATAAATTGATGAATATTATGAGATATTGAACTGAAATGGGGTGATAAAGAGAACCGAAGCACTGTGATTGCATTACACAAAGTAGGAATGATATGAGCAGTGGTAAAAAAAAATTCAAGTCTCTGTTTAACGTTGTTTAGGACATTGCGGTGAAATATAAAGTGTGATTAATTGATATCACAATTATTTTAGGGAAGCGATCTATAATAACACAACCTTTATTATTTGAATGAATTTTACTGTTTAATTAAAATAATATACCACTTTTGATGTTTAATGGAAAGGAAATCGGCCGATAAATATACCATTGAGAGCTTTTGAGCATATCTTTCTGTTACAAATGGCTAATAAAACAAGTGCACAGATTTGGGAAAAATAAATGGTCACGTTATAATTGAGTTTTTGTTTTGCGAGGTTAAATTGACCCTGTGCTGGCACTTTAAAGCGACGAGCTTTAATTAATTTTAAAAAATTAAATTCACTACGATTACGAAATTCGCCTGTTGGTAAGTGATACGCCCTACGCGTAAAGCATATTGCATTAGACGGTACCAATTAGAAACGTAGAATGATACGTCTCGTATACCATGTATTACTGATGGTGGTATAGGGTACAATCTTGTTGGGGCCGTCTGGGGTGGGACCACTGCGGTACCTATTTCTGCCGCAAAAGAGTCGTGAATAGAGAACACAGTAGCGTTTTTATTTTGTGTTCAGTAAAAGGCACCTTGAAGAATTTCTGTCCACGTTAGGCAGCGCATTGATATGGGAACTTAACATCAGGTTGTCTGCTTCCAAACGCCATAAAAATCACGCTGCCTACTATATTCAGCTTTCTTTTTCACTAGTTTAGTTTAATCGTTGACACCGCTTGAAAGTGAAATAACGAAACGTTCGGAATAAATGGCAAAAGTAGGTATAAGACTATTTTATTAAACAGAATATAAATTTCTAAGCCAATTATTTAACGGTGTAAGATCTAAATTCTAAAGAATTTTTAACATCGATCGGACAGAATAATAATTTAATTAAAAGTTCTTTAAGAATAATAAAATGTAATTTTAATGTTACGAAAGCGTGAGAGATCAAATACGAAATTATAATTAAACATTGATGATTTAAATTTGATTTAAGCTAATATTACATTAAAATAAATTATTTATATATAAGATTTGTAAACTATTTAAATTAATCTAGAATATTTCTTGGTCTTCACTTTTTTATTTATATCTATAATTTTTAGGAATTTTTTTAAATTATATATTTTTATAAATCTCAAAGAGAATCCCAAAAATTAAAAATGATCATCTCTTACACTTAAAAACATTGAAAAGGCCTATCGTGACCTCGACAACAGACACGATGTCTCGTACGGACGAGTTGACTCATAACACAACTCAACACTCTAACACTATCATATGCAACAACTTATCAAACACGGAGAGTTCCGTTCCGGGTAGCCGCTTACGCCTATGTCTTAGTATATCAGGCCCGTCTTTATAAACGATCGCAGGGAGACAAACGTCAGTATCAAGACTCTTTTCTCAAAGACCGCCAAAGGTTTTCGACTATATTATTATAATTAACGCATTTGTGGAAAAAAACATTATAAATATAACGACGATTTTGATTTTTCACCCGTCCGTTAACAAGAGCAATTACAGTGCTACCTCTCCAAGAGAAGAGTTAAACAAGTTAATTTTATTTTTCTTAGCCGTGTTAAAAGTTTTATATCACTTCTAATAGTATTACTGTTGTTTTATACAGTTTTAAATGCTAAACTAAATTGAAAACGCTTAAAGATAATAATTGTTGCAATCAGCAATCAACAAGAGTATTTATGGAGCGTTAGCGTAAATATTCCAATTATTTTAGTATATTCAAAAAATATTTTAAGTACTCTCAAATAAAATTATTCAGTAACTTGAAATTATTATTATTATTGCTCCTTGCTCTCGTTCTGTTTCAAAAGATTAATTATTTAAAATCAGTGTTCAACAAAAATGTTACCTATATTGTTGTTTAAATAATATTAAAGTGAATCTTTCGCGGTGTCAAAAATTTCTCTAATGAAAGCTGTAGCTTTTTAACAATTTGTAAATTCTGATTATTTTGCTTTTATTTTTATCTTTAAAACTCATGGGTCACTGCTCCTTAAATAGTATCAAAGTTGACCGACCAATTAAAAACTTTTGCAACAGTGAAAGACGAGTTACAAATTTTACCACGCAAGTGGCAAGTACCACGCAAGTGGCAGCAATGGTGGCACCAGAGCAGTCCACGGATGGGTGGACGCTGGTGACGCGCATAAACGCCAAGACGGCCTGGCCCATAGTGACGACGGCACCGGAGGTGCGATAATTAAAGGCCCCTAAGCTCGTCGGCTGTAGTCATCAAGCTGCAGCCAGCACGGCGAAAATGGGGTTTACGTATTCTGGCATCCTCCAGGATGCCAAGAAAAAATAGGAGGATATTGATGGCCTCGGTTCCGCCATGCAGTAACGAGGGCGAATCCTCCAGGTTCCGGGCGCCAGCGGAGAAGGCCAACCATTGGCTAGCTTCCATGGTTGGCCCAAGTGAAACATTATCCAGGCCCGAAAAGTGCGTGATCTTCGCATCTCGGCCTGGATGACTCGTTGACAAGACGCGGGTGGCTGAGGCGGTAGGCAAAAGGCAGCTGCCCGGTCCCCTAAAAGTCGGAGAAATCCACCGGGACCGGTCCGGTCAGTGGTGAGCTGCCTGATTGGCCACCAAAAAGTATGGTGGTGGCGCTCCAATCGAATGGAGCTCGGTGCAGGTCAAACGCGGCGCGTCCGATGCGCTGCTTCCGGTGCCTCGAATAGAGGCTTGAGGTCGCGCCGCACTGTACGTGTGCGTCGCAGCAAACAAACTGGCTGGCCGCGTTGGGCAGTGCGGCCTGCACCACCAAACCCGACAAGAGGCGGAGGAACAAGGAGTCCTGGGAAGCCAGGTGCCCAACCCGTGTTTCCTGGGGACTCAAATGGCCGCTGAATAAAGATGGCCACGCTGGTATCCTGCAGACAATCCGAACTACTGCGCCAGAACTCGGATCTATTGTTTCAGAGCATGGCGCAGTGGTCGATTAGGTGGCTGTAGTATCGGAACCGAATACTTCCCCCAGCATCCTTGGGATGGGGACCTGTCCGACACTGCGGGGTCTGGGTCCCCCATTCAATGGGCGTGAAGAAAGGTCCAGGCTTTGTTGGCGCTCTGTTGGGAGATATTGTAGTCGTTTCAGCGAACTTTTCCAACAGATCTCTGCCGACATCGAGGGCTCCTAGGCAATAGTGCAGTAGTGGGTTTCTGCGCCGACTTTGTTAGTGGAGGGAGGCATGGCCCCGGGACGAGTTCACAGGTGTGGGCGTCGATGTTTCCGGTCAAACGTCTCCCTCCTAAACGCCGGGTTACTTGGAATCAGAAATCGCCGCGATGCGCACGAGTGCATCGCGGCGGTGCATACACCTGTTGTCGAGACAATCAGCGGCCCGCATCGTCTAGCACCACGTCAGCAGGCGGCGGCGGCACGGGCCCAGATCTGGCGGAGTGGCGTTGGTTCCGCAAGGGCCGGTCGACCGTCCACGCGGTGCTGCGGGTCAGGTCCGATGCGGGATGTGGTGTCCGGGGTGAGGGTGTTTGACGGTGTCTCTCGACATCACCTGCCCTGGGCCTGCATAAAAGAGGCGCTCCGATACCACAGGGTGCCTCCTACCTGAAAAGGGTGATCCACAGGGTTGGTGTTGGGACCGTTCGGAACGTTGGTTTTGATTAAGCAGTGGCGGCAATATCGAGGGTGTCGAGGTTACCTGTTACGCGGACGAGACGCCGGGGTTGTCGATCCATGGTCCATCGGGCACCGGTGGGGGCCCCTCAAAACCCTGAGGAGAACCCAGAGGGTGTTAGCAATCCGGTTGCATGGGGCTGGATCATCTCCGACGAGGCGGCGTGCCCGATAGCTGGGCTCAAGGCCCTGGGACCTAGACGAGAAATCCTCGGTCACTCTTTTCTGGGCGGTCTCGGGCTGCAGGAGCCCCAGAAGAGATAAGGGCGCAGAGACGAATTGACCCTTGCAATACAGAGAGAGTGGCTGGAGCAACCCAGCGGTGGCCGTCGAACTGGAGGCCATTCGCCCCAAATTAAAGTAGTGGCTAGAAAGAGGAACGGCTCCTAACATTCCGCACGACAGGTTCTCCCGGACATGGCTGTTTCGAGAGGTACCTGTGCCGCGTGGCCAGGTAGGGAGCCACGAGAGTGCCACCACTGTGGCGTTGTGCCGGAGACGGCCCAACACGCGCTGATGTTAGAGAGCGAAAGGTCGGGGGCCGTCCTTGCTTTCTGCGAGGACGGGAAAGCCGAAAGGAAGCCGGGAAAGAGACAGGGGTCAGCCCCTGGAATCTGCAAAAGGCCAGAGCACCGAAGAGTGGCGTACGCAGCAACCTTCCCCTAACACTGAGCCCCTGGGTGGCCGGCAAGAGGGTGCCCGCCGCCGAGAGAAGGGCTCAAGAGGGAGGCAGCACAGTGCCTAAAGCGACGTTCCGGGTATCCCAACACATTGAAAGAAGAGGCCGGAGAAGGCGGAGGGCACGTCGCGCCGGGTCGCCGAAGACTGTCATCAGCGCCTGTGACCCCGGCTCAGCGACACGGAAAAGAACAACCGTTGGTTTTAGTGGGTATACTGGCCGCTCCATCTTGGTCCGGTGCCCAATATCCTGCGCCCTCACTTTGGCGACAGGGAATCCGTAAGCTGGATTTTTCCTGGGCAAAAAAAAGTTAGTTAGAAATCCCCAACAGTTCTTGCTTTGTCGTGACGGTGGGGTAGTACCTGCGGCTGGCCAGCGGGGAAGCAAGGAACCTGGCTGGCCTGGGGACTACGCCGGCCGTGCAGGAAGCTGCTCAGGGCGAACATGCCGCTTTGGATGCGCCTGGAAGGTGTGAGGACGGGTTGCAGGAGGAGGTGCCCCTTCCTGTCCCTACACCAAGGTGGATTCGCGGGAGAAGAGGAGTGTCTATTCCGTAAGCCTCCCTATCCCTCGAGACTCGGTGGGCGCTGATGCGGTGTGGAGGCCGTGGAGGAGAGGACATTCGGCATGTGTCGTCGATTTCTCCTCCTTCTGTGGCGCAATGGAGCTAGCGGCGGAGGTGATATCGGAGCCTGCAGCAGGAGTTTGGTCCTTGCGAGGTCAGGGAACTCTTGGTCCCATGGCCCTGAGTAACAGACTCGGGAGATTCTGTTACCAACTACAGGGGCCGAGACGAAGGGCGCCTGGTTCCAGTCCCAGAGGGAGGCAGATGGCCGTAGGGCCGAGTTGGGGCTGAGTCGGCGGCAAGACTGGTGGGGTTAGATGAGTGGAAGTCGTTCCTGTGACCCCACCCTAAAGGCGTCAGGGGTACAACGTGGTGGTTTAGTCGTGCGAGAGGGTTAGTTAGAAATGCAGGCTGATCCCAATTGTTTCAATTACTAATAGAACACATTAATGTCAGATATCTAAACCTCATCCCAACTTTAGACAATTCGTAAAAATAAAAGCTTTTACGATCCAATAGTTGATAGCTGTCGAATTTAAATCGTATAAATTGGAAAAATTTACAAACCAGCGAAATATAACTTCTCCAATAGGCTAAATTGCAGCGGCAAAAACGACCTTGGTGTGCTATTTAGCAGGAAATCGACATTAATCTTTAATAATGAGCCCTCATCTCAAAAGACTACTATGTCTGTCCTAGTCCAAAGTGGGCATACTGAGCCTATCCCCCTGCACCGCGGTGTGAGACAAAGAGACGTCATGTCTCCGGGGTTTTCTCCGCCGCGCTTGAGGAATGTTCAGGATGCTCAACTGGAAGGACACGACATAATTGGAACGCGAGTCATCTCACATCTGCGATTTGCAGACGATATCGTCATCATGGCGAGACCGCAAAGTTTTCAGAAAATGGCGCAAAGCCTAGCGGAGTCTTTTGACGCATCGGTTTCCGGATGAACTTGGTTAAACGGTCATGTTTAACGAGCCGTTGATCCGGACAGATCTCTATTGATGGCACCTCCCTCGAAGTAGTTTCGGAGACGTTTACCTAGGGCAAACGTCGAACTAGGTAGAAAACAACTATGAGGCCAACAGAAGGATTCAGCTGGGCTGGGCGGCTTTTCATGCTTTGTCGAGTTTTTCGTCACCATCCCTCACTTCCTCAAATCGAAAGTCTTCGATCAGGTGCGTCCTACCCGTTACCTACCGGTGCCGAGACTTGGACACTTACGGTTGACTGGTCCAAAATTCAAATCGCTCAACGAGCTTGGAGAGGCTTGTGCTCGGAGTATCTCTGAAGGACCGCATCAAAATGATGTGATCCAACAGAGAACGGAGTCACCGATATAGCCACCGCATTAGTGTTAAGGGTGGGATCAAAAGGCAAACCGACCGCTGGGCAAAGTTCTAGAATGAACCGGGCT